>VZRX01009825.1:321401-427363 GCA_013398075.1 Notiomystis cincta | reverse complement strand
GTGCTCTTCGATCTCGCCGGCCCCGCGCCCTGACAGCGCCGCAGGTGGAGCCCCGGGCGCCGGGCAGCGCCCCCGCCCCGCTCCCCCCGGGCGCAGACCCTCGCAAGGGCCTCCCCGCTCGCTCATTAAAAGCCGGGTGTCGGCTGCATGCGAGAAGTTCATACACCGGTATAAACTTGTTGGTATTTATTGCAGAAAAACACGGGAGGGGGGAGGTTGGCAGGCTGTGTTTTTATATTGCTCGGCTTGCGTTTAATGTAGCCCCTGTTCTCAGCACATTGCTTTAGGTCTTTTCTCTTTTTATGTTCCCGAGCAGGGATTAAATGAATCCCTGCAATAAAGCTAGATGCCTTCAGCCCAGGCTTCTCCCTGTAGGAGTCTAGCTCTGTTTTTTTTAATCTGACAATGTTTGACTCTTACTGGGGCTGTTCATTTCACTTACCAAACTATTACATTGCTCTGGGGGAGAACCCAGCATTTTTCTAAATATGGTTCTCCCAGTGAGTGAGTGTTACCACTGCAGCACCACTACGGAGTAGCGTGAGAGTTTTCAATTATAAAGCTGCAAAACAGTAGCTGTTCTTCAGCCAATGCTGCAATGAAAGCACAGCTCTGGGTAAGTGGAAAAACTTATCTCTCTGCAGGCATGTTGGATGCATTGGTCGTGTGCATTCTTGACCCAGCAGTCTAAAACGCTATGAAGTGTAGTCCCTAATTAACTTAGACCATAGTTAGGCAAGTCCAGGAGTCTTTGAAATCCCTACTCGGCCCAAGTATAACAACAAGAGACTTTAGCGGAATACTCTTTTTTTTTTTTTTCTAATGGAAGTGTTGTTTGACCATGATGGCTAATAAATGCTTCTCAGAGCTATGGAAAGCGTACTTCTGGCTGCACTGATGTTGTTGTGTTCAGCTGTGCTGTGTAGCCTCTTTTATGGCCAGATGTGTAACAGCAGCTGTTAGTTCTGATCTCACTAGTTCTAAGTCACAACTGGTGTGTGCCATAAATTACTGGAGACCTGCTTTAAAAGATCAGGAAATACAGGGGTGCTTATGCATGTATCTTTATTACCTGATATCAAGCATAAACCTCAAAACCAGAGTGATTCCAAATAGAGAGGAGCTTTAAAGGTGATAAGTAAGAGTCTGGCTGGATGGCTAGGGCCTTCAGCAGCACCAGTACCTAATTGCTTTATTGAAGTGCAGTTGAAACAACAAAATAAAAAAATCCTGATGGTAGTGCACGATTGTACAATGAGCCTATATCCCAAACAGTTTTCGTATATACCATTTTTTATACTGTACTTTACAAGGCAGTTTAATTGCTCCCTGTGCTGTGTTGTCTTGGAGTGGGAGCTACTTCAGGAGAGTGGAAAACCAAATACAAAGGACTACTGATTTACTTTTTGCTTGAAGTAAGTAAACTGACTCTGCTATTTCTTCATGGCTGGGGAGAATATCAGCTGTGAGCACTAACATCTGCAATTCTGTAGGAAGATGTGCCTTGAAGTTTTAACTTCTGCACTCTTAAATGGAAAGCTGTATATTTCCAGGATGTCTAACTCATGAAATGTCTTTTTGCCCCTTGAAGTGTCATGATTAAGTACATTTGAAGGTGAGGAGTTTGGTTTACTTGGTTCCAACCAGATTGATTGATATAAGCCCTAGAGCTTCATCTCTTACAGTGATAAGATATTGCCAATAAAGTTGTCATTAGTATAAAGGTACCATGCTTTAGATTGCAATAAAACCAGAAATATTTTATTACTAATTTCTTAAATAATTACTACCAGGTTACACCAGTATGTATTTCTCATGTGGACTTGCAATCAAGAGCGTATTCCTATCAGGAAATCTCCCTAGGCAGGTGTCAGTGTCGCTGTTCTGGGGGTCTGATCTTGTAGGTGTTGAGTTGCTAGGTGTGATACCTGCTCTTTCACACTCTTTTCTGCATGGTAAGTGCTTGAACTACGATATTTGCAAGCTGAAATGCTTTTAAAGGTGAACAACAATTTTTAATCCTACTCAGTGAATTCAAATGACCAGCATTAATGTCTAAGTCAAGTTCTAGATTTTCCTCCTTGCATTTTCCTTGCCTCTGTAGTGTTCAAAGATAGGCAGCCAGCACTGTTACTAAATACATAAGCAGAAGATAATGGCTTGCTTCTGTTTGCAGAAAATGTTGAAAAACTAGAGGTATTGAAGAGAAATAGGTATATCTACATCTCTTGTGCCAGTAAGGGCTGAAACTTTCAGATGAAGTGAGTTCAGGATAATTACTTGAATACCAAGGTAAATTAAAAGTGCAGCTAGTACCTACAGGTCTGTTGAGGAACTTCTGGCTCTCAAAGGATGTATGAAGCTTGCTGTTTCTTGTTATAGCGAAACTATGAGCAGTGATGTGAATTCCTTAGGCTTGGTGTCAGTGACTTGTAGGAAACATCTGGCTCTTGCATGTGTGCTGTTGGCCAATGACAGTTAATAACAACTGTCCCAAGTGAAGCCCCATAAGAAGTCTAATATCTTGTCCTAGAAAGAACTTGGAAGCCCAAGGCTGCTGTGTGACTTGTTTTCTCACTTGACAGACTCTAGTAAAGCTTCTGCTGTGTTACACTATCACCTGGTCACTTCTACTTTTGTAACTCAAAAGAGCATTGTGGGACTATACTTGAAAAATGTCTGTTTGAAGGATGCTGCCTTTTGGAAAAAGATAGTCAGGCTTTATTTTCTATTCATTTTACCTTTCTGTGTGCCTCTTTGTCTCTGTTGGCATGAGATCTGGGGTGTGTGACAAGCCAGGTCTTGCTGTTTCCCCCCTCCTAGGTGAGGAGCTTGACCAATCTGACTCTTGCATCTTCTACTGTGTGGTGCATTTAAGAAATATTCTTTCATAGCAGATGAAATAGATTGTGCCACTAAGCTTTGTTTTCCTCCATCTGGACAATTAAGTGTGAGCTTTGTTTTTTCTGGCTCAGAGAGAGATCTGTGTTGGTCCTCTGCTTTCTGAGTATAGCTCCTGACCATTAGGAGCTTTGTGTATGGCAGAGAACTGTTGGTGGCAGTAATGACAAATACTAGCACAGAGGAATGGTGGATGCCTGCAGAAGGCACAGAATGTGACTACTGTCCTACAAATAGGCTTGGATTTCTGGAATACTGGGGACCTGCCCCCCTCTAGTGACTTCAGAGGACTAAAAGATGAGAGGAGGGAAGGACAGAGTAGTCACTACAACTTTCTTCCTAGTTTCATGCATGGAGATGTGTCATCCTCCCTTGAAAGGCATGCTGGTTGGAGATGGGGAGGACCTTACAGTTCAGTGCTGTTGCAAAGAAAGGCAGTAAATAGTAAAACTGTGAAGCTACCAAGAGATTCCAGTGCATAAATTGGAGTGCCACAGAGCATTGGGAATTTCCTGCTGCAGCTGGCTGCTAGTTAGAACAGCAAGTAAGAATCTTGATAAAAAGTGCTGAAAAGGCTCCTGCAGCTTTGCCATTCCCTCTGGTGGAGCAAGCAGCATTGCAGCTTATGCAGGAGTGGCACAAGAGTGTGTTTTGCTCTGTGTTCTTTGGAGCTCCACAGGAAGGGTTCCACAAAGCATACCAAAATGAGAGGCTTTGTGTTCTTTACGGTGAGGAGAAATTACAAAAGCACACGTAATAAAAATATAAGGCAGAGGGCTTCATACACAGGAGATCTAGAACAGAAGGATGAGTGTTAAGACACATTTTCAATGACTGAATTTTGTGTCTTGGTTTGGGCTTAATCACCACTCTGCATTGCAAAGACCTCAACTAAGAACTAGCAATTGAAGCACTGTAATTCTTTTAGATTTCTTTACTGTTGGAGGATTCATTAAATGAAGAAACAAGTACCCAAAGACAAGTCTGTAGAAAAGAGATAGGACAGATTTGTTACTTTATGGCAAGCAGATACCCTGTTTTGGTTGGGTGAGTGTTTTTTTTACCCAGGTGGAAACTCTAATTATATATGGAGCTATATTGCATATTTCTCCTTCTCCTTGTTCGTATTTAGACCTTTAATGTTAGCTCAATTCATTTATGTGTACTAAAGAAACTGCTCTGACTTGTGTTTTTTAAACAGTATGCAACTGTGTTGAAGAACAGGATTAATTCTTGTGTAGAGAAGTATTAAAACATTATGTTCCTGTTGGAACAGCAGGCCCTGTTCTGAACAGAAAAATGCTGTAGGATTTTACTTGCTCTGTGTAGTCTTAGAGTTGGTGTTTTAACTGCTTGAGCTTCAGAGTTGGCTACAAGAATATTTCCACTCATGTTAATGAGCTGTGCTGTTAATGAAAGATTTCTGGCCAGCAAAAGATTAGGTACAGAAAAAGAAACTGCTTGTGCATTTTTGCTGGTGGTGGCAGCAAGCTCTGTAGCTGGTGGAACACCTACAGTGATCACCTCTTGGACTAGTTCTCCAGTTTCTAGCTCTAGTGTGCTAAGGTAATCTTCACAGTGCAGAGCAGATGCTCTCTTGGCTTCTTTCATTTCCAGATGGCCTGAAGCAATTGGTAAGATGACTGTAAACTCATTTCAGTAGTAGAGTAGCTCTGAAATATTAATACTGCTATTTAAATATCTTAGATGTTCTTATCCTGCCATCTCAAACTAATTGCGACATTACTATGTCAAAAAAACCCCAAACAAACAAAACCCCATTTGTCTCTTACTTGGCTGGTGAATCCCAGTTCTTCTGGTGCTGGCACATCTGACAGTGCAGTTAAGTGTTACACAATATGCTTTATGCTAACATTAAAAGCTAAACATGGAAGCAGTACAGGTGGAACTAAAGCTGCTGTGCTGGCTGCCATACTTCAGCATCCCTTGTGACAGAGTGGTGGCTGCCTGTCAGAGTCCCTTGGCAGCTGCCCTGAGTCTCTGCTGCTGAGGCACCATCCAGGGACTTTGTGGCACAGCAGACCTCGACCCCAGCTTGGTGTGCAGGGGGAGTAGTTTACTGCTTTGGCCCTCAAGTGACATTCTGGCAGAGTAGCAGCTGTTGAGAGTTGAACTGTGACGCTTACAAGCTTAAGTACTGTCATTGCATTGGTAGGACTCTTAAGCTTCCTGTGCTCATTTGTGAGAAGCTCTTCTGTTTGTGCAGTTCTTGCTCTAACAGGGAAGGCTGTCAATGATGTGGGTGTATCTGTTCCATGCTGGAGCTTTCTGGATAAGGTGGGAGGTCAGTGTGAGATGTTTGCTTATGCAGAGGAACTACCAGGATGTGATGGAAGTGGTGTGTAACTGGCTGCCTCTTCTGACTGGCTCACATGAGCAGTTACAACCTGTGTTCAGCAGCTTATATGTGAACCATGTGAAGCTTTCTGTGTGTGATGACTCTACTGCTTGTAGGTATGAGGAAGGAGTATTCTGGCACCAGAACCCTGAGTGAGAATGCAACTCTGTGCTCAAATTTTTTTTTTCTTTTTTTTTTTTTTGTTTGTTTGTGTGGTGAGGTGAGGAGGCATTGTAGCTTTAAGAGAGTAACAACAGGAAAGCATAGCTAGTCACACCAGGGTGTAAAGTTTTATTCAGGACAGTGAAAACCACCCACCATACAAAAGAGTTCTTTGTATACAGCTTCATGCAGGCTATCAGCAGCTCTTCAGCCTGAGAGCAGCTTCCCCAGGATAAGGCCTTACCTTGAAACCAGCCTCATGCCTCCTATCCTGGATGTTTTTTCTCTTTATTAAAGTAGGTTCCTGATGTAACTTAGGGTCCTGTGGGATGCTGCAGTAACAATATAGATAGTGTTAGCAATATTCCTGGGTTTTAGAAAAGAGTCATCTGTTTGGTGAGGAAAACATTGTCTCATATGGTAGGCCTGCCCTCTGACCAATGCTATTTCTTAAACACCTGAGGTGACAAATATGGTTGTTATGCTTCCCTACAAGACCTGCTTCAAGGGAAGCCTGTGCTATCTGAGCAGGAGGCCTTCATGCTGGAAGGGCAGCCCCTACAGTGTCGTGAGTGACGATAGAGCAAACCAGCTTTGGCTTATGGAGGGATTCACTCTACTCTGTGGGGCACTTTCAGGGTACTCTGAAGATTGGCCTGAGCCTGACTGGATGATGCCAAGGCATCAGCAGCAGCCTGGAGTAACACCCTTGGTGGAAAGCTGTCTTGTCTACCTCCCTGGAAATACTCAAGAACCATCTGCATGCAATGCTGTGCCATGTGCTCCAAGATGACCCCACCTGAGCAGGGAGGTGGGACCCGATGACCCCCTGTGGTCCCTTCCAGCCTGACCCACTCCATAACTCTCAGATGTTTCTGTTGTGTGTCTGTCCTTACAGCAGTGGCCTAGAAGGCCCCATAAGCTTCCAGCTGCCTGGACTGTCAGGCTCTTTGCTGGTGGTCTCCCAGCTGTAGCCTGCTCAGAAGGATATGCCTGCGTGATGGGTTTGTGCAGTTTTGCCTCCCACTGGCTTGTGGCTGGGCCAGCTGCTTTTGAGGGCCCACTGACAGAGGTTTTCATTTGGAGTGGCACGTAGCTATGCAGTGGGCAAGTGAGTGGTAGGTGTGAACTGAGAACAAACTTAAGTACTTCCCCCCAAGGTCTGTGCCTAGAGATAGGAAAATAACACTAGTTACTATAGTAACACAGGCTGCATCATTAAAGGTTGGCTCAGAGTTTTGGCAAGTAGAGTCTGGCAGCAAAGCCTAGACAAGCAACCCACCAGTGCTGCTGGCAGACTCTTGATGCAGGTGGAGGAAGTCATACAGAAACTGGTGTGTGTAGGCAGATAACTTGCTCTGCCATGGGCACCTAGGCTCCCCTCTTGGGCTGGAGCTGGAGTTCTGCTGCCGCTGGATGAAGGAGATGAATGAATGTGAGCAGGGCATCGTACCTGAGTAACTGCCACAGAGGACCACACTGCTCGCTGCTTAAGCAGGGACCCAGAATGCGTGCCAGGGTTCTGTAAACTGGGTCACCTTGCCCCATGCACTTTGACTTGAAGTGGCTAAGGGGAAAGAAGCAGACTGTTTGCATGCAACACTCCTTCTGTGCAAGGCATAGACTATTGGGATTCTATTCTATGAATCTATTGAGATTGGCTCTTTAGGCTGTGTGGCAGCCCTTGTCAATCTGAAGTTAAATTTGATTCACTGCTATAAGAGCATTGGCCTAACATAATTTTTCTCTCTTCTGAGTCTTGTGACAAACTGAAAGAATGTAATTTTACCCTATTCAGATTTGAAGAAGGTGCTCTTTCTGTGCCACTGAGATGTTGATTAAAGCTTGGGGTTGAAGGGGTGATAAAAGTGAGGGCTTTCTCATGGGAGAGCCTCTGATAGAAAGAATCATAGTAAGTGGAAAGGAAGGTGTGTAGGGCTAAGAAAGATAGGGAAGTAGGACAGATGAAATGACTTGTTTTTCTAAGGTTTTTCTTGGCCACTGGTCCATTTAATGATAGTTGGAATCATATCCAGAGGGAAGTGCTGATCCTCCAGTAGGAAGGAGAGATTCCAAACACTTAGTGGGCAGATTCTGTTTCAGAGTTTCTCTTGGCCACCAGTCCTCTGTTACCATTACTTGAGTCGCAGACTAGAAGGAATGTGGAAAATGTTGTCCATCCCTGTTTTCTTCCATGACTGAGAATTATCTCTTGAATTGCATGGGGAAGCCATATTCTGCCATCTGATGAACAAAGTCCACTAACTTAGCTGCTCTGTGTAGGCTTGTGATGCATGAAATAGTGCTCATTCTATAATTTCATGGAGTCCAGAATAGTTGATTAACAACTTTTTCTTTGGTTATATAAAGAACCTGAAATACAAGATCATATGATCCTGCAATTGTAATTCCAATACTTCAGAGTCTGACACTCCAACAAATGAAAACAATCCAACACAGCCTTAATGTAAAGGTAACTGTCTCAGATTCTATAGCTGCTGTGGCTTGCACAAGAAGCAGTGTGACCATGTATGGTACGGAGGAGGAGTGAACCAGGAATCAAACAGATAAGGAAGCATCCTTAGGTGGAAACACCTGGTAGAGGTAGTGGTATCCTTTAATGTCCAGATGTACACTATCTCTAGATCTTGCCTCTGTGTGTACCATATACATGCTAGTCAGAAACATGCAGTATGATAATCTTTTGTTGCAGCAGAGGCTCCCTTGAGTAGCATGAAGATTAAGAACCTGCTCTAGCTAGTACATCAAACCACTTCCCTTCCCATTTCTTTGAAGCAGATTTATGTGCATTCTACACTTGGACTTAAACAAATACGTGGTGGAACTAGGTGCAAGTTAAGAACTAAAAAGCCAGAAGCTCTTGGGTGTAATTTCCAAGTGGAGGATATTAAATGAGTTGGAGTTTGTGGATACTAGCCAGATAAAGGGGTTTCTGTCTGAGCCAAGAAGCTGCTTCTGATTTGGGTCTAGTTACCATACAGAGTGGTGGTAACTGTTGTTGGCTTCTGCCTGGAGTTTTGCATTTGGCTTATTCCTTTGCCCTTAAAAGTAAGCAGACAAGTGTTGCAGAAGTAGATAAGCTGTGTGCAAAATTAGCTTTTAAAAATGTGTATGCATCTGGAACACTAGAGGATTATCAACTCCAAACTTGAAGGGAAGTGTGAGTTTTAATGTGTATGCTTCTCAGGCTTTGTGGAAGCAAATTAGTTTTAACACAGAAATCTGTGAGACTGGTATGTGTAAAATGAACAGGGATGTTAAAGCAATAATTTTTTTGCTACACAATTCTAGAGATTGGCTTGACTTACTTCCCTTTCTATGTCTTAACCTCAAAATATGTAAATCTAGAAGAACTTGATCCACTTTTAAAACAATACCAGTATCTACAGCCAAGGCTTTTGAGCTCTGTCAGGTGAGGGATTGGGTGGAAGTGCTGCCATACCTTCCTGTTGTAGTAAATTGTAGCAAACTGGATTTTCAGTGCTGCTGCTGGTGGTGGTATTTACCCTCAGTTAGCTGCAATGCATCTGAAATACCCCTGGAAATTTGGCTAGATGCAGAACTCTGTCTGACTAGAGCTTTAACATCACTTCTGAAAGTACTAGCCATGGGATAGGATTTCTTAAATGCACTGCACACGTGTAGAAGTCCAGGGGTTTAGTTTTTGTCTGTAAGAGAATGGTGCTTCTGGCTGCTGTACCCAAAGGCCTCAGGTTATTCTAGAGATGCTGTCCTGCAGCTTTGTAGGTAAAGATCTGAAGTGGTGGCCAAGTGACACTGCTTATCTGGATAGGTAATACCTCGTGGTGGAATAAGGTATTTCAGTGATGGCTGGTGGCTGTGCTTGTCTTGTGACCTGACAGGACTCAACACTGAAGAATTTTACTATGATTTTTTTATCAGGGTTGGTACACTAGCATTCCCCTGACTTTGTTGGTGTCTATAGGCTGTCTTTCCTTCTTTATTATTGCATAAGTACAGAGAGTATTTTTATAAGCAGGAATCTTACCCCTAGGTCTAGATTTGAAAGTCAAAGCTGTCTTCTATAGGCTTTAGCTTGTTAGGTGCTCTGTAAAGCCAGGGATGTTCTGCTTCACAGAGTCAGGATGTTCTCTCAGTGGCAGTAACTGCTCTTGTACTCCCTTTACTTTCCCAGTTTAAGCTTGAACTTAGAAGGAATAGTAGGTGCAGTTTCTACAGACTTTTACAAAATGGATATAATTTGCTGGTAAAAGCTTATTAATGATTGTTAAATCCATTGTCTAGAATTACAATGTCAGCTCAAATTTTTTGGTTTGGGTGCTCCTCTTCAGGAGCTTCCAGGGAGCTGAGTGTTCTCTTCACAGTGAGCTCTGAAAGTGCTTTATGCTTCAGCTTGGTGGTGGTTTTCCTTTTTTCAAATATAGGACTCTTACATCGAGGTAGTCTGGTTGCATTACTGTAGGTAGTCAGTTGATTACACTGAAATAATCTGGATGTCACTGATTGTAGCTGTTGAAGACTTACGTTTTCCAAGGCAGTCAGATTTTGTCCTCTCCTCAGTTCCCCTGAAGTAACAAGTTGAAAAAACTGTATTCTGCTGGACTTGAGCTGTCACCTAAGCTACTACCCTTCTTAAAACGTGAAGAGTTATTAAAATCTAGCTGTTGGAGCTCTCTTGAACTTCCCAGCACACCTATTAGTTATGTATACCCTGAAAAATCAGGATTAAATTTAAGATGGCTGAGAGACCTTTAAATAATTGGACAAGTTAAACATTTGCCATTTTGTTACTAAAATAGGGTGTCTCTTAAGGGTGAATAGGACAGGGAGTGGAAAGCAATGTGAAACTTTGTCTTTTCTTGTCTTCGTCTTCAGTTGTCAGAGAGACTGTATAAATTTCAGGATTTTTATTGTGAACAATAGATACCTAAAGCAGTTCCAAACCAGCTGGATTGTGAAGTTGAGCTTTTCTTTACCATGAAAGTGCTTCTTCACCTGAAGCACTTTGGCAGCAGTATTGGAGCTGAAACTAGCTGTTGCTCATTAGCATACGGCAGTGTATGTTTTGCAGGTTTCTAATCTGGACAAAGCATCCTAACTCATCTGCACTGTTTTGTGAAATCTGTTGGTGTGTACACAGGTGTGATGTGTAGCTGGTAGCTTTTATCCTAGGAGGATGAAGCTGTCCTGGTTCGTGTGTATGTGGGTCTTGCATGAAAGTAATTAAAAAAAAAAAATCCAAACTTCCAAATCGAGTTTTGTCTGTATAATTAACTTAAGAAAAAAGCAGTATGTCTTCTAGAACACTAGGGGTTTTTGGTGCTGAAACTGGAACTGAGTGGGAGGAAAAAAAAATTTACCACACTTGAGTAAATTTAAGCATTCTTAAAACCTGTCCCTCAACATTTCTGAATTTGGCCCAGTTTTATGACAAGTACGTTTTGAGCCCAAAGATGTGAGAATCTGATCTACCTTGTATAGCTCGTGTCAGAAGCAAATTAAGTTTTTAAGTTTCCTGTCACAACTCCTAGAATTTACCAAAAAGTCTTCAAGTTTTGCTTCTGGTTCTGTTGGCAAACAAAACCAAAAATGCTTCCACAGTTGTTTCACGTAATCGAGAGACTTTTCCCCCAGCCCCTGCTGAAGTCCCAGAATTGGGAAGAGTTCAGTAGTAGAACCTTATGCAATTTGAAGAAAAAGATTTGATTAAAAAAAATCAAGCAACAATGTGCTTAAGTGAATGACAGTCTCCAACAGAAAGTTTAACTTCAGCTCTAGGCAAGTTTTTCCTCTGTAGAAAAGAATACTGAGTTACAAAGGCACATCTCTTTTTTTCCCCCTCGTGTTTAAAAAAGGTAGGTATCTTACTGGAGTAACTGTTCTTCCTGTTAAGCTTCATACCTTCTCAGGTATCCCATGCAACTCTTAGCTCTTTATTGCTTTTGTTAAGGAAATTTCCACATCTGACCTTAAGTGGAAAGCCTCTACTATAACTACTTCCAAGTTAGCCTGCCTACTAATAGTGTCACCTACAGAATAGCTATAGGTGAAAAGCTTCTGACTAGCTTTTCCTTTGTCTAGACTCCTGTCAAATCTGCTTCATTCCCTCCAAGATATATACTTTCTGGGTGTGCCTCTGTTCAGGCAGGACAACAGAAGTCTGAGAACAATTCTGAACTTGGTAGTTTTTGCTGAACTCTGCCTGAAGCCTTCCTCCTGGTAAAGGTGTGTCCAATTTCAGGAATTCATGCTTTTCTTTGGAGTCACTGGGGCAAGTAAATCAAGTTAAACTGCACATATATATTCTACTTGACATGTTTTCCTTCAGTTTGTTCAACATTGATAAAGTCACTTGTAAAGATATAACCAGCCTTTCAGGGCAATGATTAAATGCTGCATGTCAGAGCAAAAGCTAAAGATGACTTTCACTTCTTGCCTTGTCTTCACCTTGCATGAAAATGTGGAGAATATAAGCACTTGTATTCAGGAAGTGCCAGAAGGCTGATTGTAGACGTGATGAGGTCACCTCAGATTAAGAGGACAAAATAGGGTGTTATCTTTGGCTTGTCTCTGGTTAGTATTTATTAGAAAGCAAACCTAGGGATTACCACAAACAGCCTAAGCCAAGCATGTTAGTTCCTCAGTGTATGGTAGACTGATGTTCACACATATCCATGCATTTCCTAAGGCAACCAATTAGGATCAAATGAGAAGAGATAATCTTGTTAAATCTCATGCCAGTGTTCAGATGGGTAGAACTGTACTTATCTAAAATTGCTTTAGTGGGACTTGCTAGTGGCTTTTGTTTCACTAGCAGATGTTGATGTAAAAATACAAGGCTCTCTTGGCATCTGTTTTATTGTGAGGTGATTGACACCAGTGCTAGGCATTGTTTACACAAAACATCTGAATGTAGTCACAACTGAATCCAACAAGATACTAACTGTAGCCAGCATTCATAAATGCTGACACTGATGAGACTTGTTTAGTTGATGACCTATACTAAATTGCAATCAGGATTTGATGGATTTTGATTAGAGGAGGCCTCTTAAAATAGGCAAGGGACAGAGTTTGAGGAAGCATTTCTTACCCAAAGAACAGGGAGTACTTTCTTTTACTTTCCCCAGCTCTGACCTTGTTTTTTCTGATAAAGCAGCTGTGACAGTATCAGCTCTTTAAATGAAACTCATATCAAGCTGCTGCCCTGGCTTCTACTCATCTTGAGCACTTGGCTTAGAGCTTCACATCCCTGAAATGAAGGAAAAACACCAGGAAGCTTCTCCTTACTTTAGGGAGCAACATGCCTCTATTTCAGATATTCTTTGGAGAGAAAGTTGATGGTAGCCAGTGACATCTTGTTCTCAGTTGGGGATTATTAGAATATTCAGCTGACTCTTGGGAAATCTTTCCAGATGTATTATAGGGCAACATCTATGTTATATCTAGTGCTGTATGCAGAGTCTGCTCAGCTTGAACGGTTTTAGTTGGACCTACTGTTTTCAGACAGTGAGCTTGACAGTGAGGGTTCCCTTCAAATGTGATTCCTGTTTGGAGAAAGTTTTTTGTGGAAATTGAGTAAGATTATAAAGTCATCCCACTTTAAAGCTCAAATGGCACTGATTCAGCAAATGTTACAAGATACTAAAGAGACAATTGTGAAGGGCTGAATGAGTATCTGGCAAGTGTCTGTCTCAGTTGAAGCTTGGAATCCACTTTGGTTATTGAAATATAAGCTCTTAGGCTAGAAAAGGTCAACAGTTCTGGAAAGACAGGATACCTCAAAGTCTCTGAGTTGGTGTCAGACAATGGCAAAATTAAACAGAACTGTCATTAATCACTTGCATTTGCTTAATTCTCCGTTCCTTCCCTTGGCTGATTTATTTACTGGTTTATTCACTTATGCCAGGGAGAGATGCCTTTCTAGATTTCAGACCATCCCTGTATTTCTTAAGCCTCACTGATGCTACAGTACCTCTAATGACAAGCAAGCTGGCACCAAGTTACCCACAGGACCGAACAGCATGGGCTGTTCTTGACTGGAGTATGAGAATTGTTGCTAGAATCTGTAAACTGGAAATGTTCCTGCTTTTGTCCTTGCTTGTGTGGTTGGTTGACCTTCCAAACTGCCAGACCCCTCCTCACTTCCTCCTATGCTCCAGCATGAGTTTTTCTTAGAGATTGCAATCTTCCAGAAAAAATCTGCTCCATTGTGGCCTCTCCATGGGCTGCAGCTTCCTTCAGAAAATATTGAACTGCTTCTGCTGTGGCATCCTTTCCAGAGGCTGCAGGGCAATACCTGCTCCTCTAGGGTTTTTTCTGTGGGCTATATAGGAATCTCTGCTTTGGTATCTACAGCACCTCCTTCACTGGTCTTGATTGTGCTGTGGCTTCTCACTTCCCACCCTGCTCCCCTTGCCATGTGACATTTTGCCCTTTAAGTTGGCCTTCAGAGGCACTGTCAGCCTGGCTGATGGGCTCATCTTTGGGCTGCAGTGGGTGTGGTATGGAAGCAGCTGTGTCCAGCACAGGGCAGCCCCTGCCTTCTCAAAGAGACCACCTCTGCAGCTGCTACCAGAACTTTACCCTGTAAACCCAGCACAGGTGGTCAGACAAGGTTCTAGACTGCGAGTCAGCATTGCTGCTTCTGCAGTGCTGCCTTGGATTGCAAAGCTCCCAGCAGAGTCAGCAATGGTTTTGCCATGCTTATGGAAGTACCACCAACATGGAGTTCACACATCAGTCAAACTGGCTGTGCCTTGAAGTCACGTGCTTCAATCCTTGTGAAGGCAGTGTGGCTGTCTAGGAGAGGCTGAATGTGGTTTTGCTGTGAAAGGTGACAGTACACCTAAGCAATATCAGAGAAGATGTAGTCTAGCCTAACTTCGACTCTGTGCTTTTATTTTTTTTTTAGAGGTGGCCTCAAATTGACTGAGTAGTTTCTAATTCTGTTCCCATGTGAATGTAACTCTCAGGTTGATTGTGTTACTCTGTTGTTCCCATATGAGTGCCTTTTTCTCCAGAGCATTGCAGTTCTGTACAATTTGCAAAGAGCTGCTTTGCAGGTATGTGTGTGACTTATGGGGGGTGACTTCCATAGTAAGGAAGGGGAAAGCCTGATCACCCTGAAGTTCTACTTCTACACACTACTGGTGTTTCAGATCATGGCATATAGATTCAGGTTATCTGGCAGTGAGCTGAGTGCTAAATCCCACATGAATTCAGGTACCTACATGCTATTCGTTTCTGGCTCTAGGAAGAGCCTCTGAAAATTCTGATACAGCAGAGCTGTCCCACCCAAATGTAGGGACTAGCTTTTAATCTTCCTCATTTGGAAGGGGAAGAGACCATGTGTTACTGGTAAGAGCTATAACTGGTCCTGGTGCTGAATAATTCTGAAAAAGGACCGCCAAATATTTTATCTCTTGACAAACTTTGACCTGGGAAACTTAGAGAAGCTAGTAATTTTGGTCACCAACAATTTCCAGACAGGATAGGAATAAATGTTTAACTTTCCAGAATCTGACAACTTCTAGCATTTTAATCCGAGGGTTTAAGCCTTTACCAAATAGTTTCTCAAGGCCCCATGAAGACTGAGCCACTGTAGTAATTCACACTTAACTGACCTTACACTTTAAAGCACTAATGAAACTCTATTACTTTACTTGCATTGCATCCTTCCTTTTGGCAAGGTATTGTGGAAGGTACAAACTTTAGGTAAAATGTAATAATTTTATTTTAAAAAAATCTATCCTAGCTGTAGAAGTACCACAACTTGAGTTAAGACTGTTGGCAATTAAGTGCAACAGGCAACAAGTTTAGTTGAGTACTCTTAAGCTGTAACAGCGTCCTGTTTCCAGGCTGCTTTTCTGCCCATAAACAATCATGCTTCATCCTTCCTGTGCTTCCAAGCTCATGTCTGGGCATGTTTTCTGATCCCTGGCTATGTGTTGAACAGGTTGCTTTGGCCTGCTGTGGGCTACAGCCAGAAAACTGCTGTGGCCAGACTGACCAATTTTGTCTGCCGGTTGCATGGCTGGAGCTGGACTCTGTCACTTGTCTTGGTGGTCAAGTCTGGAGGAAGAACAGCTACTGAAGGTGGTCTAGACAGCTGTAGCCTCCTGGTTGAAGTGCTGACATATTGTGGAAGTGGAGCAGCTTTTAGAGTGTAGAGCTCTCATTATGATACTGCAGTTCCTGACAGCCAGCCTGTGCTGGCTGCAGGGATGGACCATGCTGAAAATGGGCTCTTTGTTTCCACTGGCTGAGCACCTCTAGTTATCAGGCAATTTGTAACACTTGGAAGTGCTTCAGGTGTTCCTTCTGTGCTACATACTGGTGAGTTAAGTGAAGTTAACTTTTGAAAAGCACAGTAACTAAAAAATCCATGGCTGCTTGTAGCTATTACCTTTTGGAGACTGGACACTCAACTTAGTAGGTGCATTTCTCCTGTTTCAGAAACCCAGCTCCTTCATTGTTCTCAAAGACTAGTTTATTAACTCCTCCCACCATCCCTATGCTTGTACATCACTGGATTAGAGATGTTGGTTCAGTGATACTGGTGCCTGGTATTTGTCTCTAAGCAAGAGGCAGTGGTGTGACTTAGGAATAGTTAAGTGCACCAGCTGAAGTCTGGAAGTGCTAGTTATGAACTTTAATGCTGTCCTGTTATATAACTCCTGTGAAAAAAAGGATTTACAGCTCTGGGGTTCTGTTGCTGCTTTCCTTTCCTGGACTCTTAGGAGCTATACTGACCTAGCTATGCCTCTTACCTTCTGTTCAGAGTAATGAGTTCCTTTTTTTTTTTTCCTGTTTGTAATACACAGTTCTTCATGCTGGCTCCTTAGAGAAAGCAGAACTTGTGTGTACTCACCACGAGTTGATAGCTGAGAATAGGAACAAATGTTAATGTCTACTAAAATCACAGTAAACCCCTAGTCCCCCCAGATTTGTGTTAAAATTTGCAGTGTTCTCTTATGGTGTTCCAGCTGAGTGTTACATGCAGGAGAAGTAACTTTACCTCCAGGGAAGTGTAAGAAACTATTTCTTCTGCCTTTTGGAGTAGGCTGAGGCTCTGTATAGAACTTGTTGAGTAGAGAGGATTATCCCCTCCTGCTGAATAGGGTTTATGTCTCAAACTAAGAGCAGATCATTTCTTTGCTAATGTGCAGTAATGAAGACCAGTTCAATGTGAGACTAGTTAAGGGTGTCTTGGCTAACTTTAGCTGAGGACTCTACTTTCATCACAGGCACACTTGCCTTGTGTCCTGTGCTGGTGGAACTTCCTATCTGCACCGCACCTAGTGCAGGTCTAACTGAAAGCAGGGCTATCTACAAGAGTTTATCTGCTAAAAGAGAACTGTCCATCTCTCCAGCAGAGATCTGGGGTGACTCATATGTCCCAACCTTGGCATTATAATTAGTTTTATCCTGCTGCTTGTTTGGAAGCTTTCCCTGCAAATCTGGTATAGTGGTCGGTGGGTAGATCCAGATTGTTTACATGTACTTTTGAACTCTGCAAGGATGCCCACCTTTGCCAGCAGCTGTAGAAGACACACCTGTGACCTGATAAGGGTATTGCCTGGACCTCATGAAGCTGGGTTGGTGACCTGGAGATGCTTTGAACTGGCATACCTGGTCATGTTATACTTCCCCTTGCTGAACTGCATAGTGTGATTGTGTCACACTGGTTATGACACTGCTGTGTGCTGCCCTGGGCAAGCTGGTTTCAAACTGAATGTGGAGCAGCACTTGAGGGGGTGCTGTGGCTCCTCAGAACATGGAAGAGTTATCCACGATGCACGAGGAACTGAATTTTCAAGTGGTGTTAGGGGATGGGTTTAGCCCCAAACATACCCTGAAAAGTCTTTGTCTGAATAGGGAAAGGGAACTAAGCCCTCAGGTGTGATGAACTAGATCTAGCCTTGCTAGGGCATGCTATTAATTTAGGCTCTTAACATCTACTTTCCCTCTGCTATTAAGTCCTATGGCCAACTTGTGGAAGGCTCTTGACAGCTGCTTTTTATTTTCTGTTGTCAAATATTTAAATACTGCCTCAAAATAGAATAGTGAGATGATTCTGGTGAGTGCAGGGCTTCTCTGTTCATCTATTGCTTGTTAAATGTGAATGCAGGATTTTCATTTGCCTTCAGTTCTTTTTGTTTAGGTTTGTAGCATGGGAAAGTGGAAATCTGTCATGGGTGTCTGTAAATAGAGCATGTTAAAATATTGCCTGCAAGCGTGAAGAAGGCCCTTGGTGGGAATGAGGGAAGTAGATCTGGAATTTGTAGTGATGTTGAATTTAGCCTGAAAGGAAAGAAGAGATTAGTGCTGTCTGCATATGAGGCAGAGAATACTCAGAAATCCTTTAAGCTGTCTAAATTACCAAAGAAGTTGAAATGAGATGGCAAAAACTTGACCATGGTACACAGTGGTGTGTCAGGGTGGGAATATACGGGTTAGTGTGATTTCTGGCTTGATCAGCTGAACTGGCTGATGTAAGCTAAAGGCTGAACTCTTGCATGGAGGCAGTTATGATAACCATAGGATGTTTTTCATGTGCTTCTAGGCATGAGCATCCAGCGGTGACACGATCCCGGTGGAGAGGGAACTTGGCATAGAGGGAGCTGGTACTGGAGTCTGAGTTCCCTGTGAAGCAGGGGGCCAGGTGTGTCCCTCACCTGGAATCCTGCCCTCTCGTGGCTCTGGCTGTGTAGGGAACGGCTGCCTTGTGACCCGGAGCAGCAGCCTCGGGCGTGCTGCTCGCAGGACAGGAGCTGGGGGTGTGCTGGGCACACAGCTGTGCTCTAGCGATGTGAGTGACGTGAGCAGGAGCAGTGGAAACCATCCAGGAAACACTTCCCAGGCTGAATTAATAAATATTGTGGGATGCCATCCAGAAGCAAGATCTGGGGGTACTTACACTTTTATAGTATGAGAATAAACCCTTTCTGAGAGGAGCCCACTGTGGAAGACTGGCAGCAATCCCTTCTTTAAGAGCCTGGAGGTTTGAGCAAAGAATCAGATACTTTGATGGTAAAATGAAAAGCTAGCCAAGACAGCATTTCAGAATCACACAGTGCAGAACTGCATCAACAGTGTGGTAAAACCTGTTTTACTTCAAACCATGTAGATAAAATGCACATCACTTTATTTACAGTGCTGTGGAAGACTGTACAGGCTTGGGAACTTGGAGCAGTTGGAGATCTGTATGTGCAAGTTAGCTACAGGTGTGCTCTCCTAACCTTTAGGTTAATCTTCTGAAGGAGCTGCTTAGCTTTGAATGCTGTTGCCTGTGTGCTCTCTAACACTTTCTTGTTCTTTTGAAGAATAAAACTTAGGATGTTCAGTGTTTGTGTGACTGTAGAAGGTTAAAAGGTGTTTGGTTGCATAATTGGCTGTCTGTACTTGCTTACTACCAAGAATGAAAACTGGTATGTGCCTTGACTCTTCAAGATCAAAACTGCTTGCAGGACTCTGCCTTTAAATCTAATCTTTAAATTTACTGTGGCTTCTAGTAATGATGTATTAGTTCAACTTTCATTCAGCATGTTGTTGGTGAAAGTTAATTAGATGCTTTAATTCCACTTGAATAGTCTGCTTGACCAATAATATAATTAATTGACCATCTGTGCCATTTAGAGGTGTAGGCGTTGGTGTGCAGCATACTGATAAGGTATCTCAGAGATGGCCTTCTTGCATGCTTAGTTATAAAGTGCTTTGAACTGGAAATTGAGCAATTACCTCTGGAAGCAACTAAAAAAGGCAAGTGGAAGTTGTAACTAGATGATAGTACTGAATGAACAAAGATTGGGTTATACATCTGGCAGTCTCAAGTCCCATCTGAACATGTTTTTGGATTGGAGAATCTCTGTTCTGGTAATTTGCTCAGGTTGTTTTAAGTTGGAAAACTCCAAAATAGCTTCAACATGGTAAAAACCTGAGTCTAAAATGCTGTAAGATTTGTATTTTCTGTCTGGATTGTGTTCTTTGAAGTGGTGCTCCCCCAGTGTGTTAAGGCTTTGTACCAAGAATTGAAGGATTTTAATTCACTTAGCATTTTTACTCTTCATTGAAGTAAATCACAGGCTTGGTAAGAACTTTGTTTTAAGGGTACCTTGTCCTGTACTAATACAGTGGGTGTATAATTGCCAAAATACACACCTGATGGTTATTTTTTCTGTTCAATGATTTGTTTACTTCAGCAGTAAGAGAATAAAGTTGTGGAACAAACTCAGTGCAGTGTCTCTTTTTCCTATCAAGCCTGTTGCAGCTTTGTATTTCCTAGTTAGAAAGTATCTAAATTTAACTTGCCATGTAGTACTTCTGCACAGACAGGGCTGGATGACTGAGGAGTTAAAGCAGATGCTGACTACTGCATCAGTCTGTACAACATGGGCTTGTCCAAATAAGAAATAGGTGAAGATAGAAACTAGTCAGGCTTCTGCTCAAGTCTAGTAACTGAATTTAGCACGTGAGAAAATCCTTTAAGGCTCTCAATTACTCTTTCAGCAGATCTTTGCTCCAATAATTAAGTGTTGAATTGGAACTGTTCAGCTTCTGGTGTTATCATGGATACTACATTGATTATGGTTGTGTTGCTGAATTTATGCAGCCAACCTTGTTTGATACTGAACTTAGTGGACATTCATGTGCTGGATGGGGAAGAGCAATACTGAGATGGCAAAACAATTCCTAAAGTGGGCATGCAACTTCTGTAGCCTCTTTGAGCAGCTGGCTTGGGTGCATCTGCCAAAGCCTGTAACTGCTGGTCTCCCACAAAGGTACATGCCTGATGTGATATTTTTAACTCTGGGCTTGTCTGCAGCTGAGTGGATTTCTCTGTGAAAGGGAATGATGTCAACAGTACTCCTACCTGATCTTCTCTTCCTGCATAAGTGTACTAAGCTGGATTGTCAACAGTGTGTATATTGTGCCACAAATCTGTAGAGTGGGAACAACCCGAAGGAATTGCCCTCAAAGTTTTCAGGAAGAACCTATGCAAATTGAGCCATCTTGAGAATTAAATACCACATCAGACTGGATACTTTTTCTCTTTTTGCCTGCCCCTTTTAGATTGTTATGGGGTGCTTTTTCTCTGTTTCTGTTACGTGGATAACTGTTTATTTTTTCTTTTGCAGAGGAGCTACCACGTGTTTCTAGACTTAGAGCTGAGAGGAAGTGCTTTCACTGGAAGCAAAACCAAATTCATCCTTCACTGCCTGTCCCAGTGCTTTCTATCCCACAGGTTAGTTAGGTGATAGGAAAGGACAGTGCCTGGATTTTCCATGTTTTGCTAACCTCAAAGGGTACTCCTGTGAGATCCTGAATGGTACTTGGCTCTGCTGTAGTTGGGTTGGTGCCCTGTTTACACTTAGTTTGCCCCAAAGGTGGGAAAGAGAAGGGAGGAATGTCAAGTATCTTCAACTTGCCAGAGGATGTGATTAGGTCACTTAAGAGGATTTTCAAGTCTTTCAAACAATGAGTAAACATGTCAAATGTGATGGAAAGCTCCAGAGTCTTACATGGATGCTCTAAGTCTCTTTGTCAAAATTGGAGCATCAGGCTAATGTTAAATTTCTAGTTTTGAGCAGTTTCCTTTGATAGGGAAGGTACCAACAGTTTTCAGAAGGGTAAGCAGGCTGTTGCAGCTCAGTGACGGAATAAATTGCCTCTCTGCTACTGAGGGTTAGTATCTTATGGTTTTTGGGTAAGCTACTAATGAAGTTATAAGTTTGTTTTATAACAAAAACTGGCATGTTACTCTTAAGTGAAATTTGAGGCTTGGATCCATGGAGTTTAATTCTTGGATTTAGATTATTACATATATAACCTCTTTAAAAGCCCAAACAAGTCAAGTAACTCCACAGTAAGCATGTCACTTAATCACTCAACTGGACTGACTCTAGATTTGGTACCTTTGGTTGCTCTTTGCATATTTCTACCCAACCTTTCCTTGACAGATAAAAAATTGAGGAGAGTACATAGTGGTAGGCATAGTGCAGGAGTATAAGAGAACAGTGATAGGTTTTTGGTTAACTCTCCCTCTTGAAGGGTGTTGGCTGTGCTGGCTAAGTTAAAGCCATAGCACTGCTTATTCCTTGCTGTCCAGTGTTATGCTCCTATTTCCTATGTTAGACACTCAGGCTGAATCAGCAAGTGCTTCCCTATAGTTCAAACACTGCACATAAATGAAGCCACAGCTGTAATTGCTCAGAGGTAAGAGAAAAGAGCTCTGAGGTATAAGGAGTTAACTACATGTTCCACCTGACCACAGTGCTGCATTATCTACTCTTTTCTTGGGTGTACTTTTGGTGTGTAACTATGAACATGACTGGAAGCTGAGGGAGAATAGCTTTCCAGGCATTAAATGCCTGAAGAATGGTGGTAGATTATGCTCTCTTTTATCTTTTCTACTAGCTTGTTTTGTGAGTTTTAGTGAGTTACCATCTCTAAAGCTTTTCACCTAGAGTGGGATAATGCCTGCCTTACAGGTATGTGTGAGAGCCCTTTTCCTAGTAAATATGCTGTAGTCCACAGATAAAAGAAGTCTTAGAAGTGCAAAACCTCTGAAGCTGCACAGCATGTGTATAACATATCCCCATTAAACAGCTGTTTGGCAATGTCTAATGAAATTTCCAGTTAATGAGGGATGTTTTAAACTGTTTTTTTTTTTTTTAATAAGTCTTCTTTATTTCATAAGAGGCACCCAAGTATGTATCTTGTTGCATTTGATAGGGTCCTAGTTGTTCCTGTTTCTAAGGAGGACCTTTAATTATTCTTGTTCAAGTGATGCACAGCACCTAAGAGAATTGCTGCCTGAAAGCTCAAACAAGAGCAAAAAATGTTTGGGGTGTTCTTGTGTCTGTGTCGGCTTGGGAACTGCAGAGGAGAAACTCTTCCAGTCTCATTCCTGCAGTCTGATAAAACTTGGAATAAGATATTCTGGGGGGTCTGGTTTGTCCTCATTTCAAATTTAAGAGTGAGAATGTTCTCGGTAGGAAAATCTGCTCCTCCACATAATCACAAAAGCATCTCATGCTTTCTAATAAATCTGAACTGATAAAGATGCTGATGTGAGTAACAGTCCTTTGTAATTCAGAGAGAAAGTGAGGATTTTTGCATAGACAGGCTAGAAACATGTCAGGGGGTGAAGGCTGGTGTCTGAGAGAACTAGAGAGGTAGTATCTACTCAAGTCACTGGCTACTGGGAGAGGGAGGCAGGTTTGAGGGTGAGAAGAATGAGGAGGGGAGCATATGTGGTGCATAAAGCATTGATTGCCTACAGGCAGTCCCACACTGGTGCCTGGAGACTGGTTTGCAGCCTCTGAAATAGCAATGCCTTGCAGTGGAAGCATGGATATCTATCCCTCCCTGTTTCTTCTGGAGGATGTTACTGGGAACACTTTCCATTGCATGAGTATACTCAGTTTTGAATGCTTGTTCACTCAGAGGTGCTGATTAGTCAAGGGACAGGGTTATATTGTAGAGCTTACCCTTCCCCCTCCATGCCACAGAGCCCCAGTGCAAGGAGTGGGCTTGCTGAGTGGCAGGAGATGGCTTGGCCACCGTGTCTGGATGATGCAGCTTGTAGGCTACCAGCTGAAGGGTCCTGGCAAGTTATTATGCCTGAGATGGCAGTAGCCTCTCAGTGCTTTCTGTAATCCTCAGTTATTTTGGACTACCTATTTATAGATACTAAATGTCTGAAACAGAATTGATGCTAATTGATGTATTGATTTGCTGCAGAAGGACATGCTTGCTTTGTGAGATTTCCTACAGAGGGGAAGAAGTTAAGAGCTAGAAGAGTGATACTATCTGTGAGCTGCCTTGGCACTCGATGTGCTGTCCTCACTGCTTCTAAAACATCTCAAAAGGAAAAAGGCTTATTCTGGCCTGGTTTCCTCTTTATTGTAAAATGCAAGAGGCTACATCTTAAAAGATTGTGGACAAGGCCTTGGACTGAGGCTGAAGCAGATACAGATGACTGCTGATAAACCATATTTGGGTTGGCTAGAGATGAGTTGTTAAAAAAACACTTTGCAGTGGGCATTGTTTGGAAAACCTCATACAGTCTTCAGAGAGATCTTCACAGTTGAATTCTGTGATTCCTTTACTGGGCTTTCATTTGACCCCTTCCTTTGCCATTTTGCCTGCTGTCCTTTAAATCTCTCCCAGTATCTTTCCTGATGTTCAGTTTGTTTTTGCTTCAAGTTCTCTTTGCAGGTAGGAAATTTCTTCCTTAAACACAGAGTTGAAGCTCCTTGCTGATGTAGGCTTGGGTACCAAGTTGGTGACACATATAATCACCATGTAAAACAGTTATTAAGAAAGTAATACATTACAGGACTTCTCTGGTGTTTCTGATTTATTAACAGTATAATTTCATAAAAAATAAATAACCTTTCTCAGGGAACATTTCTCCACTCTCCTTGGGAAGGAGAACTTAAGCTTAGCAAGCTGAAGAGGTCAGTGGGCTTGAGAATGCCAATTCCTTGTTGTTAGGACACAGATATTCTACAATTTGGATAAATATCCTTTGCATACATGGACATTGTATAAAGGTAATAGAAAAATGTAGCTGAGTAGTCAGAACATCTCTGAAGAAAGTTATTGTAGGAGCTTATGAGGTGCTTATTAGATGCCTCAAAATGGACCTTAAGTGATATTTCTGCAGAGGAAGTGTGGTATATATTTGTGGGGGACAGGTTGCTGTGGCTCTGGCAGCCTGTATTCCAGTTAGTGAAACTAGACTCTGAATGCAAAAAGCAGCGTGTTCAGGATCGTGGTTGCTTTTGATGGGCTGGTGCTGAGCAAAAGGGTGGAGGAATATCTGATTTTTGTGCTGGTGGGGAGAAGAATGATTGATTGGTGTAAGTCTGAAAGGGGTAAACTTTATACAGAAAATACTGTCGCACTGGGGAAATGATTTTAAGTAGAAGGTGGAGTGAGATGCCCAGGGACAAGGTGACAGATCTTAAATCAACAAGCTAGCAAGAGTGAACCTGCCAGGCAGATCCCTAATTATAGATTGCCTGCATTAATCCACTATGGCACAAGTCCATTTGGGTAGCCATTGCTTTGGATGTTGACTCCCTGTCTTGAGGAATCCTGGATAAGTACTGAGAAGTTCCAGCAGTTCCAGTATCTAGTTATGAATCTATCACGTGGCACCACCATGAGGAACAGTGCTACTCCAAACCAGTAACAATCTCCTTCTGCCTGAACTATTTAATATTAATGGGAAGAATTTTGTCTGAAAATAATGTTTGTCATGGGCTGCCTCTGCTGCTAAAGATGACTTATGCTTAAGTAGGAAAAAGATGAGGAATGAATAGGATTAACTAATAACAGTGGCTTGATGGGGTTGTCTTGCATATGTATTTACTATATGCCTAATAAATTTGACCAATAATTTGGGTTAATTGCTGCCTGAATTGTGCTAATTATAAAATTTTGCAAAGGCCAGGTGATTAATGCATCCTCCTATAAGAGAAATCTCCTGGTTTTGAGCTTAAAAAGGAGTCTTTTGGATCTTTCTCCTTGCAGAGCACTGTTTTGGAGAAAGTGCACTATTTCTGCCTCTTTGAGTTGATACAAATGCTGGACAAGAGCTCTTTCTGTTTAGAAATATTAAAATAGCTGCTGTCATTTCACAGAATTGTCAGGCCTTTGAACTTTCCTGGGGAAGCAACAGTCATCATCTTCTAACAAAAATCTCATCTCTAAATTCACATTATACTGAGTTTCTGTGAGGATGCTGTTTTCATTCCTTGGTTTGATCTCTTCCCAGTTCAAGCTAAGCCTCTTTTTATTAGTACTTAGTCACCTGAAGCATTACACACCTTCAGAGCATGCCAGTTCAGAGAACTGACTTGAAGAAAAATGTTTGGGCAAGTGTTATTATCACAAGGTGACCTGTGTTTTGGGAGACCAGGCACTCCAGCTTTGCTTTATGCTCTTTAGCAATTCATTCAGTAACAGGCATTTAAGGATTCATACTTACAATCTGGCTCTTCTGTGAAAGCTTCTTTCTATGACCAAGGATATATGCAGGTCCTGCTTCAGGCTTTCTCATGAAATTTAACTCACAGAAGTGATCCATTTGTTGAGTGCAAACCTGGGGTTTATCTAATTTGGAGGACTTTAAGTGATTCCATTTTAAGAAAAATTCTCCGATGAAGATAACCTCTCTGATGCAGTCTTCAGACTCTGTAGTGGAATTTACTTCTGGGTATGAGCATGGAGAATGGTGAAAAAAGCAAGGGATTTAATTCTGTATTATAGCCAAAAGCTGCTGTCAGCCTCTTCGTGTGCAAACTTGAGACTCTCCTCCCTTAAACCTTGCTCACAGGTGTTCAAAACCTGGCTTTGGTTTTACCTCCTAAAGTGTTCCCTTCCTTTTACCTAGAGGTTAATGATGACTAAATTTTCTTGCAAACTTTTTTCTGAGAAGTTTATGTTGGGCTCTGCTTACTAAGGAGGGAATTCCAGTGAGGGAGGGAGAGGGAAGAGGGAAGCTCCTTGGCAGAGCCTTCACAGACAGACTTGGGAATTGCAATAAATCCTATTACTGTGTGAGCCCTAATGCACTTGTGCTCTTAGCAGGCCCTGGTGACACAGGATGAAGCTAGCTAAATCCAGGGAGAGGAATCTCTGCAGGACAGCTTAATATTGTTTTCAGATGGTTTGTATTTTCTTGAAGATAATTCAAATTTGCATTTTTTTCCCATGTTCTTTTCCATTTTGCTTTTATTTTGGGTAATGCTACTGCTTTCTTGGCACTGTCTTGATATCCAGGTGTAACTGTAGTGGGGTGCTTCTAAAAATCATTGCAAGAAACGAAGCTGCTGATTCACTGCCCTGTGGCCAACAACTCTGTGTCATCCATGGCTTGTTAGTCATTGGAAACTAGGCTACAGTTAGCTTTCTCTGTCACTGAAAACTAGTAGGAATAGAATCTTAGATTTCAAGATGTAAAATTTGTCATCTGGCTTGATTGATCAAAAACACACCAATATTGAACTGACTCATTTCTCCGTAGTCTGGAGCCAGAAGTCCTGGAAAACAAAGGAATATGGTGGTTCTTGAGCTGTAACCAGTAACAGAGGATTGGGGATCAAAATAATATCCAGTGACAGAACTGAATTATTGGGTATAATTAGGGTTTTTGAGAGACTGGTTAATAACTTCCTCCCTCTACTCAAATCCTAAATGAGATGATGGCTAGTGAAATTATTTGGATTTGTAACTGTAACTGGGAGGAGAGAAAAGGCCTGAGAAGCTGCAGAAGTTCAAAATTAATGTGGAACTGTGATGAGGGATAGAAGTGAACTGGCAGCCTGGCATGCAAATAAACCTGGGGAGGAGATGCCTGGTGCAGGAGCTGGTAACAGTATTTTTATATGCAAGATGTTGATGTAATTGCTAGGGGTAAAATGTCTTTCCAGAGTCAGGTACAGAGTGATTTTTCTGTGAGTGCTGGCAGACTTCAGCTAGGAGGAAGAGAGATGATCCTTCTTGATTTTCATAGTTTTCTCAAAGGTTTTACTGTTTTCCAATTAGACACTGAAAAAGAGCAGATGAAATGTGTAAGACCTGTCTGAATCTTAAAAGGATTGGAATTAAAAAGGACCAAAGACAAAGGATCAGCAAATAAGAGTGAGAAAAGGGGAGTGTCTAGTGAAAAGGAGATTTGAGTAGAGAAATGTGTGGAGCAAACAGTCATGGCAAAATCAGGATTGACAAGGATAAGCAACTTGATTCAGTCTGGAATCTTTACTGGTGCCCACATCTTTAAGGTCCAGGAAACCTTATAGCAAGGCCAGACTCAGCCATTTCTCGTGCACCCCTTAAACCAATTTTAATGAAACTGTCACTCCAAGTTCTTAAACCCAGATTTTTTTTTCCTTGGGTCACAGCTGACCTAAACTGGGTTAGTATCTGCCTAGAGTGTTATCAAACAACATAAAATATTTTTTTCTTGACTCTTCCCTTCCTATTTGTACAGCTGGAGTTCCTTAATTTTCTTAAGCTTAATTACCCCTTCAATTATCTCTTGCCTCCTGGTATAGACCAAAAACCTTGTAAGAAGTGGAATACCTGATTCAGCATATCAAGACCTTTTTCAGGTGAAACTAGGCTTTAGCAATGTTTGCTAAGACAGCTAATGCCTAAGATAAGTCTTCAGCTTGAAGAGATTCCCAAACTCGGGAGAGGGGACAGAGGGGCCCTTTGCATCAGAACAGGCTCCTCCTCAGCCAGAAGCCTGCTGAGAACAGTCTTGCTAATATTTATACAGTTCTGAGCTGCTTTTTGGGCTGTGCATGCCAATCACCACAGTCTAGGCCTTCATTGTTGCCATCTATCTACCTATTTTTAAATAAACCTCGACTGAGACATGCAGCACTTTATAGCTATAGTAACTAGAGCTCTCCTGAGGCTTACATTTGAGCAGAGTGAGGGAGTGTAATTTGTTGCTGTTGTCTCATTTGGATGAGGAGAAATACATGCTGTGATTCTTGCATGGGTGGCTGCAGGTGAATGGGGAGAAGTGATTACTAATGCTGCTTCTCCCTCGTTCCCTGCCAATGTTTGTCTGCCATCCCCTCAAGCAGTGCAGTATCACATGAGCAGAAAGCAGCCTACTTTTCATTTGTGCTGTTCAGTGATGAAGCAAGTCCTGCTTCTTCTGAGCCTTTCTGCTGGTGTCACTTCTTCCTGGGATCATCTTCTTACTGGCCACAGTCCAGCCTGCTGGAAAGATGGGTGATATTCTCCAGTCAGAAGAGGAACCTCAATTATTTGGGTCAGAAAAGAAGCTTCTTCAGATGAGGTTGGCCCAGTAGCCTCTTAAGCTATAGAATGCATGAAGAAAGAAAGAAAACTGCTTAACCCTTTACAAAAGCTCATTGTACTCTTCTAGATGTGGTGATGGTGTGAGTACTGCTTACTCTTCATGGTCTGAAGCAGTCACAAAGCTGTATGTGGAAGCTGGTACCACAGCCTGCTTTAAGTCTGTCAGCTAAGAATGTCAGTTTGGTCTTTGTCCACTGTGACAAGTCTGACCAGTAAGCCTGAGTATGTGTTTGTACTGAGGCCAGGTCTTAGACCAGACGGAAAGAGATCCAGAAAATCCGAGGAATCCAGATAAAACCGCAGATGTTTTCCCATAACTTTTTCAATAACATGCCCTGAAAAGGAAGATGAGAGACTGCAATAATCTTGCCAATTATCTGTGTCAAAGATTTATTGTGCAAAGGTCTCATATTTGCTTATATTAAGACTGATATCCTACTCCCTCCAGGGAGGCAGACAGCAAAAATAGACTGATATGTATATTAGAAATTTTTTTAGCTTGCGCTTGAGAGAGACACAAATCGCAGCACAAAGTTGTCTGAGCACTTCCAGAACCCCAGTGAAGTGCAGTTGGAGGAAAGTTAACCTGGCGAGTGCTGTGTGAATTTGGACTAGAGATGGCTACTTGTATAGAAGGCTGTCTGTCCTAGACAGAACAACTCATGTATGAAAATGCCAAAAAAGATACCTGAGATAACCAAAGACATCCAAGCCCGTGGGCTTGGATAGCTTTTAACTGCAAGAGGCTTGGTGACAATTAAAGTTAACTTCACTTGTGTTTAAAGTGAAATACTGTAGAACTGCAAATACACACGACTTACTTCCCCAGAAAATAAGGAAAGTGTGTCTGCTTGTAGCAATAAGGAAGCAGTGTGAGTATTCTGTAGCTCCTCACCAAAAGTGTGAAAAATAGTTCAGTGTAGCTAGAATCGCCCTTTCTACAGCTTGGAAGTAAACACACTAAAATAAACAGTTCTATAGTACAAAATGTTGTGAAAAAGCTGTCAATCTGAGGGTGAACAGCCTGTATGAAGATCAGTCACTAACACCTTTCTGCTTGGGTGTGGGGGTTAAGTGTGTGTATAACACTGTGGGGAGGAAGGGAAGTGCTTTGGTGGGAAAGGGATTTTGTATCTTGCTGGAGAAACTCATATCAACAGTTGGGGGTGGTATCAAGATACCTGTAAATATTTCTTCTTTTGGAGACACCACTGTCCTTGCTTCCCATTCTACATAATAAAACTGCAGACCTCATAGCAGCAACCTGACAGCTTAGAAATGTTTCCCCTTGCTCCAGGAAAGACAGTGAAGGGGGCTGACATGTGTCCAGAGAAGGGCAGTGAAGCTGGGGAAGGGTCTTGAGGAGCAGCTGAGGGAGCTGGGGTTGTCTAGTCTGGAGAAAAGGAGGCTGGGGGTGACCTTATTGCTCTCTACAGCTGCCTGAAAGGAGGTTGTAGCCAGGTGGTGGACAGGCTCTTCTTTCAGGTAACAAGTGACAGCACAAAAGGAAATGGCCTAAAGTTGCACCGGGGAGGCTTAGATTGGATATTAGGAAAAAGTTTTTCATTGAAATTGTTTCCAAGTATTGGAACAGGCTGCCCAGGAAAGTGATTGAGTCACCATCCCTGGAGGCATTTAAAAGATGTGTAGATACGGAGTTTAGGGACATGGTTTAGTGGTGAACTTGGCAGTGCTGGGTTAATGGTTGGACTTGATTATAGAGGTCTTTTCCAAACTAAATGATTCTGTTCTATGATTCCTTGTAGAGCTCAGCAGGAGAGGTTCTGCTGGGAACATCATACAAACCACATCTGTCACTTCAGTATGGAAAATATGCCTGACCTGTGTAAACGGATTTTCACGCAAAAGCAGATTTTCATGCTAGTATGTAGTAATATTGCTGGGTAGTTCAGCAGGAGTGATAAAATGCAGCATCTTACTCCCAAACTGTTGGAAGGCATGTGAACTGTACTTAAACAGTCTGGAAAACCTTGCACACTAACAATTTACTAATTTGAAGGGACGTTGCCTAGTTCAGCTCGTCAGTGAATGGCAGTGCTGTAGAGATGCTTGACCTGTTTTTCTTTCCTCTCAAAGTTCAGCAGTCAGCACCTAGGTTACTGCTACAGATTTTAAGAAAGGCACAAGTAATTACTGTAAACAAATCCCATCTGCAGAAATTGGAAAGTATTTACTCTTCTGAATGTTGTCTGTCACTGACAGCAGATGATGGCATAGAGCTAACCATTGTGCTGCTAACAAGGGTCCTTCCTTCTTGCCTCACACAAGCATTTTATCTAGAAGTGTTTCTCTGTAGCTCTTCCAACTCCTGAAGCAACCAGTTCATACATCTTGTCTGTTATGGTAAGGTTTTTATCATATATTTAGACTGTCATATTAACTATTTTTTTGATGCAGGAGCGGAGAGCAGAGAATTAATTTCATACCAGCAGAACTAAAGTCCCTATCCTGAAGCTTTTGTGCACAGCAGCCTCTTCAATCTGTGATCCAGAAAGATTTTGGTAGTGGGAAAAACTTCTCTGCTACTGCCTGTGCTGTCCCAAAGGGCTCTAACTGCCTGACAGTCCAAGAAAGCATTGTCCACCACTTTGTTCATACACAGGGCTAAACTCTTGGTGGTTATTACACTTAAAAAATTGAGGGAAGCATTTCGTTTAAATGTAAGTAGAAAGATGAGAATTACTGTTAAACACTGTAAAATACAATGCAAACAGAACTACAGAATGAAGTAATGAAACAATAAGTCTTTCCCTGAGGGAGTTGGGAGGAAAAGTTAATTTTTCCTGACTTTTGACAGGAGTTTCATTTCTGTTTTGTACTTCCTTTCCTGAATCTTTCCCTCTTGGTCTAAATTTTTTCTTTGTTAGTAGGATTGGGTTATTTCACTCTGAATTTAAAACTTGCCTTGCATTTAATGTGTCTGTTTGGGCCACTATGTAATACACCAAGGTGGGTTTGGCACTTGAAGCAGTGAATATTAAGCCAAGCCTGGGATCCTTATGATGTCAAGAGCATCCTACTGAAGAGCTATTCAGAAGAGTCTCTGCTGGCCTGCTGAAGCAAGAGTTAGGATTTCTAAGTGGTGTTTTTAAAAGTTATCATCTGACTTGTATAAAGCTGAGTCTCTGAAGCTACTTGTCTGTAGGTCAGGTGCATATGATCTTGGTGTCACATAACTGCATGTGTTGGTAGGTGGACATCACTACTGCAATGATTTGTAGGGGGAGTGAATAGTACCCTCATGGCAATTAACTGAATAGTTAATTTATCTATTAACTGAACAGTTCTCTTCTGGTAAGGGGAATATGTCTTTATTGTTGCCTTTTAATCCATAGACTAGAAGTCCAGGGATAACATATCCTCAATGATGTTAGGGTTTCTGGAATAATGTTATTAATAAATGTAAGAGAGCTGCTTCTGCTTTCACAAGCTATGCTGTATTTGGTAAGAGTACATGATATTATGTATGAACAAGGTGAAAATCCAGTATTTTCTTCAATTTTGGTGTCTCTGACACTTCAGAGGAGTAACAGAGCAATAGGGGCAACTGCCATTATTATTCTGTATAGCTTTGAGACCCATGGGGGCTGTGAAGGCTATTACTCCGTAAAGCTGATTAGGCCAGAGCCCAGCTCTGAACATCTCTCTGGAGATGGCAAGGTAGGCCTGTAGAAGGAGACATGTCAAAGTTCTGTCCCCAGACAGTGTTTCAGAAACTTTGGCACTGAAGCCACATGAAATGGGGAGAAGCTCCTGATGCAACCATCTTTGGTTAATCATTGTCTTTGATCATAAAGGGGTAAGAATATAGTTAAGGAAAGTGGACCCTTGAGTGTTCTCAGTACCTCTTCTTTTAATCTCTCTTCTATGCAATGGAATTTCAGACTTGGCATTCCTTTAGTATGCGTCTCCTGATGGGCAGCCAGCCCTTGATAGGTTTTGAACTAATGAGATCAGCTATTTCTAATATCTACTTCTTGGTTCTGCTGTTGGCAGCAGCTACACCAAACATAATGAAGGCTGGATGCCAGCTTCAATTTGAATGCCTCTTTCAGCATTTTTGAGGAATTGATTTAGGGACCAAAGCTTGTAGAGCTTTCAAGTTATAATGGGTGGCATTCTCCATTCTGGAAGATCTACAAGGAGAAATAATTTGTGATGGAAGAAGGGCCTTTGTATAGTTTTATTTCCCTTGGAGCTTGACCCTGAAGATGTGGCTGCCAAACTGTGTTTGTAAACTAAGTTCAATCATCATGTCTCCTTACAAGATTATCTTCTAGCAGAATAGAGCAGTTCCAGAATGGTTGTGGTCTTCATAGGCCTGCTTTGTCTACAGTAATAGTGTCTAATACATGTGGCTGTGACTGAAGGGCAACAATGGTTGTGGTGTAGACCAAAAAGTGGGAAAAGGGTATCTGGCCTGAGATAAACTCAATTGTATCTGTCTTGCTGTGAGTACTTACATAATGTACCTTGTGTGCATGCCAAAGGGAATGGTACTTACGTAGGAGACAGTGTTCGGGAGGTTACAAAGCCATCTTTGGTAAGACTTGATATCTGCTTTTTGCAGTGGACAGTCTCTGGTAGATAGAAACTTTTGTCTTATTGGGAAGAAGGGATTATGGGAGGAGAAAATGTAATTTTTTTCGTGTTTGGGGTGTTCAGAAAGCTCATCAACTAACTTGGAGACTCCACCTAAAGTAGGTGCCCACTTTTCAGCTGTGGAAGTACAGGGCAAAGTACTTTGACTTGTTGAGAGAAAGAGAGAAGGGAGTCTGGATGAATTTATGCCAGGTGATGAAGACAAATTTTAGTGGCTTTGGATTTAAAAGGAAGCCCTTTATACCTATCAGGCTACTGATGGAAAATCAGCAGAGAATTTGTTCAGTCTTAATCAAAGAGATTATTCATTTAAGAATGCCTCAGCAAAACTTAGTTGTCATCAGACATGCTTGCAGTTTATGTGTAACCCCACAGAACATACCAAAGACTCCTGTGAAAAGCTTGTATCAAGACTATTCCAGTACTCCAAGCTCTTGCAAATGGGAAGAAGGATTCCTAGGCTGACTGCATAGCCAGTCCTGCTAAAAGTACTACAAGAGGGAAAACAGGCTCAAGAAAGTATTATTTCACAGCCACTTTCTGTAAGTGGTTAGACTTCCCATGCCAGTGCACAGAACTCTACAGGTCCTGGAACTGACTTTTTGGTTTATACAGTGGAGGATGAGAGAGTATGTACTTCAGTCTCCATGATTCAAGAGAGCTGGGGCCAGGAGGGAAGAGTCTCTGCAATGGTTTGAAGCATTCAGTGTGCTAATGTTTGGGTAAGCGTGGGGATCTCTCTTCGTGGAAATCTTGCTTGAGTTTCTGTCCTTTGTGGAAATATACACCTGGTGTTACTTCAACCCTTCTGCTTTCCTGAGAGCTTCTTTACAGAAAACCTATATCCCATTACAATGGAATAGCTGAGTTCTCACCTAGTGACAGCACGAAGTTGTAATCCTGCTGCATTTGCTAGTGGAGATCAAGAGCTTCAACTATCATTATGACAGACTAAAGTAGGGGATATTGTTATTGAGACATTAACTTGGCCTAAGTTATACAGGAGGATGTTTTAGTTTGCTTTTTGAGTTATGCTGAATAAGCACAGGGCTCCTTAAACTGGAAAGACTGGATCATATTATCAAACAATACAATTTAGTGAAGACAAGATTCCACCTTTTAAATTAATATATAATTTAAAAGTTTTGCTGTTACTGTCTTGGGACAAGAAGTTCATTGCCCGACTGTGCAAACATTTGGATTTTCTATCTGGTTCAACATGTATAGTACCAAAGGTAAAGAGAAGAAATAGTCCAAGTTAAACATACCTTTTCTTGTCAAGGTGTTTGACAAATTAAATTTAATCTTAAATTTGTTCTAGGCTTACATGTTACCTTGGCTGCAGGAATACTTTGAGTGGGAGAGTGAGCTTTGACAGAAAGTGAAGTAATTAAATTAACATGAATTAAACCAGTCTCTACCTTAATACTGCCAGACTTACTAGAAAGATTTAGAAATTGTGTGTTAGAAATGTGAGACTTAAGATGAAATTTCTGGTTTGTGTTTAAGTTTTGGTTTCCTCCTCTGTTCAGATGATTGGTGTACTGAACTTACGAGGTGTTTAAACTTGTGACTTACAAAATTGAAGTTAGATTTTATGAAGGTGATACAGCCATGTGGATATTTAAATTGTGTGGGAGAAGGGATTATTTTAAAATATGAAATGAACTTCTTGTCCCTGGTGTCTCTGGCATTTTCTTTCCCACAAGTAAATGTAGTCAAGCACTTTCATAAACTTGCATGTCAAAAGCAAAAAGAGAAAATTATAAAANTTTTTTTTTTTTTTCAGTTAACAACAAAATCACAACAAGAAAAATCCCAGAGAGCTGCTCTGAGATGAAGTGCAATTCTAAGAGTTTCTCCCAAACCTTTGATGGGCTTTCCTCCCAAACCTTTGGTGGACACGTCAAATACTACTTTAGGCAGCTTCTCTGGATCTAGTACCTCATCTTCTAAAAACAGAGCACAGCTGCTGCATCATGTTTGGGGATCAGTTTGCAAAGAAAACAAAAGCAGTATTTCCTAGCTAAAAGTCATCTAACAGATGAAGCATAATACTTAAGTGCTGCCTTTCATTGTAGTGGCTTACACAAAGCAAAGATTGAGGGAGGATAGTGTGAGGGAAGGGAAAATTACTGTAGAAAAATGAGGTTTCTAGCCTGTAAGAGCAAAACACGGTCTTGAATTCAACTCATTCAAGTAAATCTAGAGTTTGCTGGCTTTACAGTGTGATCCCATACGTTTGCCCAGCCTTTACCATCCTCAAGCACAGGCTCTGTGCTTTGAACCCATTCTTATTTGCACAGCTGGAGGCTTGGGGTTGAAACATAAGTGGTGCTTTAACTTAGGCTAGTCTCTTCACTTTGCAGGTGGGGTGTCTCAAGGAATAAATTAAAATATCTTTCTTATAAGTACCCTCTGCCTTGGGGAAGTGCCCTTCTGAAATTTGTCGAGAAAGCCTTAAGTCTTGGTATAAAACTGTAGGATGCTAAAAAACCCCACCCAAGGACTGGAACTTCTTAAGATGCAGGAGTTTGAGAACCTTTGTCTTAAAAAAGTTATTCAGGTGCCAGTGAAGTACAAAGCACATGAGACTTCCCAGGAAGCTCACTTCAGAAGCCTTTTTTCACTTGCTGGATTCTGAGGCTGCTTGGGCACTTTCAGGACAGAGGTTGGACCAGCCTGGTCAGCTGTTGGGAGTTTGGTGGCTCTGGCTGGTTGATACCTTTCTGCACATGTAAGACTGCAAACCCTGAGAGAGTTTTAAGACTTTCAGTTTTCCTCTTTGTATTCCTAGAAGCGAGGCGTTTTGGGTCTCCGGCTCAGAACAGAATCTCTGACCCTTGTGAAACCTGCTAGGCTTATGTGGCTCCATGGCAGGAAACTTGGCTGAAGTCCAAAACCAGTGGTTGAAATTGAAGTGCTTGTGCCCTGTAGGCAACCTGCCATGGGGCTGAGAGTCTAGCCGTGATTAAAACTGGAACTTGGCTCCAGCTCTGCCTCCAGAATGGCTGGTTGCACCAGTTTGGAGCCTGAAACTAAGGCGTAAAAACGTGAAATGATTCTTTCCAACAGCAACAAAAATGTCGAGAAGTTTATAGTCTCCCTTAATGTGTAAAATGGTATGGTTTTCCTGGGGAATTCTCTCTGGGAAGGACTTGCTCATTTGTACTTAAGTCAGGCCAGTCTGAGTACTTTGACTAATGAGTGGGTGATCTGTGCCATATGAATGTACCTAGATGAATCACACTTTCCCAAGACGTGTTCTAAGGGTCTTCAAACTTGAAATCTGCCAAAACAGGAGTAAAGTATTGCATGTGCTGTTTTGTCTATCTCAGTTTTGTTCAGCAGCAGCACTCTGCAGTACAAATCTGAAGTGAAGCTGCTAAATAGCAGAAAGCACCTCTGTTTTGATCTGTAGTGAACTCTAGATTTGTTTCTCAATAGATTTCCACTTTCTCACGTTCATGTCATTTGTGTCCCTTGCTCCCTGTTTTCCCTGAAGCCTTGCTAAGGCATGTTACTGTGGTACTACAATGCCTTGGCCACTTCTCGTTACCTCCATCACAAAAGGCTGTGCTGTTCTGTTTGTGCTTATAATGTACCCAGATGGTGAATAGAATGAGTGACCACCAAGCTCATTTTCACTTGTGGGGTCAGACCTTTTTCTGCTAAATAACACAAGTGTTCCCAGCTGCTGTGCAGCTGCAGGGAGTCTGCTTTCCTTCACAGGCATTAAAAACCCTTTAATCAGTGTTTGTTGTTTGTCAGCAGTAGTGTTGAGGTGTGGAGAAAAAGAACAGATATGCTTTGTTGGCAAAGTTAACTTCATTCTGACCTCTTATCTTTCCTTTTTCTTTTCAAGTCTGAAGAAGCAGAAAGCAGTTTGGGAAGTGGTTTCTGCAAGCACCTGTGTAAATGTATTTGCTAAAGGAGGAGGTTTGTGTCCTTATACAGATAGAACATTTGACATAAAAAGATGCTCTGAGACCTGCATTGAACTGGAAACTCTTTAGGGCAGGGACTCAAACTTGCTGGAATAGGAGCTGTGCAGACTCCCTTAGTGTAAATAAATGCTACATAAATACAAATACTGTTGCTTAATGTAAGCATTACTTATTTTAGTATTGAGTCTATATTCAACAGCTGCCACTTGCAATCTGGTCAGTTTTGACTTTTTCCTGTAAAATAGATTATTCCTCCTTCTGGGAGGGGGATTATTTGTTTTGTTGTTTGTTTTTGTTGGTTTTTTTTTAAGCTGGGATTTTGTGTTTGTGGTGGTTTGTTTGTTTGTTTTCCTTTTAGTTCTACTTTTAATAGCTTTCTTCTTATGAAGGAAAAGGGAGGAGATAAAGAACTGATAAGCTGTCTCCAGTCCCATTTGCTTTGGATGTAGTCTGTTCTGAAACAAATGGGAACACAAAAATCAAGGTTTGAGAAATTTGAGAGCTAAGATAATTATTTCCCTCTTCTTTCTAGATGAAGCTTGGAAACCTGCTAGTGCTGCACATGTTTGCAGAGTTGCTTTTTCCCTGAGTCCAGGTTTGCTTGCTCTGTGTGTCTGCGTGTAGAGCACTGAGCTGTGAGCAGTGATCCTGTTTGCAAAGTCTGTGTGTGCATCCTGGAGTTGTTGGGACATCAGGCTTTGATTTGAGCTTCAAGGGTCATCGTAGGACATTTGGCATTAAAGGCAGAACACTTACCTTGTTGCTCTTCCCCTGGAAGGACCAGGGAATCTCATTCCTATCTTGGCTGTGTCTGGGGAGGGTGGGTACCAGGCATTAGGGCACCTTGTGCACATTGGTCACAGCCCTCAGCCCAGTATCTCCAGCAGTGACCAAGGGGCTCTTCTGCAGCAGGGCTGAGCCCTTGGGAAAGCAGTGCCTGCTTGCTCAAAGTAGGAATTACAAAATAAAAATAAATCTGACTACATATGGATTGTGGTCCTAGCTGTTAAAGTGACAGAACCAAAGGGTCTCCCCGTGGCAGACACGTTTCAGCATTCATCCATTCCTTTTCTTCAGGCAGCTGAGGTTGCTTGCAGAGGAGGACATGCTCTCAGACTGGCAAAATGCTAAAGGAAGACTTTTTGTGCTGGGCAGGAGGGGATGTACACTCAAAACTTCTAGTATGTTAAATGTCTCTGGGTGGTCCGTATTGACCATATTATTGGCTTCTGTAGCATGAATGCTCTAGCTTGCCTGCTAGAGGCGGGACAAAGAACCACCATTTTACACCTGACTGCTGTCAGGGCTGCTGAGCAAAGATGTGAGCTGTGAGCTACAGTGGAGCAGGTGCCCTGCTCTTAGGGGGAGTTTTTGAAGCCCTTTGGATGTCCTGGAGATATCGCTGGCCTTTCTGGCAGTGCCGTTTGCTTGCATGCGAAGAACTCTGATCAGACAGGTGTGATCCTGGATCCTTCTTGAATTTAATGCAGACTTACAGTTACAATCTACCTGAACAAAACAAGCACCATCTTGTGCAACTACGTAAACCATAAACTTTTTTGGCAAGGCAGGTGTGGCATCTTCAGTGTCTGGAAAGCACCGAACATGCTGTGTGGGCTCCCTGCTGTAATCCAAATTGCAAATGCTAAAAAGGCTTTGATTTTTTTTTTTTTAATTTTTTTTTTTTTCTAATAACGTGGTTCTTGGCTTAATTTGGGTAGGCAAGAACTTCACAGACTGCATAGGGGTGCTCTGCATGTTTCCTCAGGCCTTCATAATTAATCAATGTTGAGTTGTTTCTCTGTCTGCAAGGAGGCACCTGAGGAAAGTTCTTCCACAGCCTTAGGTTTAACTTGTTTGTCAGCCCTGAGAACAACTTTCTATTCTTTAGAGATGCCTTTTCTGGAAGAAGGGGTGTTCTTGATGTAAAAGCCCCCTCTATACTCAGTATTTTGGTACAGGCTGCAGAAGGCTTAAGTGAGTTTTCATGATACAAGATGACTTTCAGTAAATTGGTAATATGGTTTGATGCTGAGAACCAGTATTCTGGATTTTCTGTTGAACCTCTGCATAACTCATATCTGTGGAACTCAGTTTCTGACAAGGAATTTGCAAAAAGTTTCATGCCAGTAGCTCAAGCCTCCAGTTGTGATGAATAGGAGATCTGTGTGCTCCTTCTGAACCAGAATGGCTCCTGTGTTGAACTGAATACTTAATTGCTGCATGTGCTCCACGCTGTCCTATCAGGCAGCTCTACTTTGAAAGTCTGTTTATACATGCAGAAACCTAAAGAGCCTTGAGCATCTTTCAGTGTCTGACATCACATGCTGGGAGGAGGCTTCAGCATCTTCAGTCTGTTGCTTTTTGCTGTATGTTTACAGTCACAACTGATCTTTGCGTTTTGGGAGCGACAGAAAGACATTACTGTAGCCAGAACAATTCCAGGTTAACTTGTGATAGTCCAACCCCTGAAAAGAAAAAAATCTGGTCCAGCTTTACAGTGTTTTTATAGTCTAGTCCAGGTCTCTATAAACAATTTAAAATTGCCTTCAGGTTTAAATTTTCCAATTTCCCATTTGGAGCAGGTGTTGCCACGTTATAGAATGTGCTGCAGAAAAGGAACAAAAACATTTCAAAAACACTGTGCTGTAACAAATAGTCAAGTCTGTGACAGATGAGAGTTTCAAAAAAGTTTGCCCCACCAAAAGTAAAATGAATGCAAACCTTGCTTACTTCTCCCACCTGTCATGTTTAAATAGGGGATTTAGTATTGCATTAGTCTTCAAAAGATACAGCAGTACAGTGTGAAAATATGAAACTTCTCAATTGGTTTTCATTTAACTGGGGAGAGAAGATTTTCTGTAATGAAGAAAACCTACTAACAACCAAATTTGAGAGATGCATGTTCTCAGAGTGGTTAAAAACCAGCCCAAACTAGGCTTCAGGCAATGTTTTTTCAACAGCTTTAACCTCAAAGCATAGAGTAGACAGCTTTGTAGGAAACTGTAACACCAAGGTGATTATGGCAATGACTCACACTTCCCTGTAAGGCATCCAGCTATCAACACACTTGGAGAGCTGTGGCTTTGTGCATGCAGGCAGGGTGTCAGTCAGTGCCCATTTGCCAGCCAGCTCTGAACTGCTGAGCTCAGAAGTGCTTTGACAGGAGCTGGGATATCAGTGTGTCAGAGAGCAGCTCTGGTGCCCCCAGGCTTGCAAGAGGCTGTAGAAATGGGAGGTGGAGATGGGGAAGTGCAAGGCAGGTTTGACTTGCCTTTTCTTTGCTTAATCCTCATGGAACTTGTTTGAAGAGTCCTCTGAACTCTTCCTGTGAGCAGGTGATTGGGTTTGGGTAATAATTAAAGGTTTGACGAACCAGTAAGTGGGGTGGTATGGGAAGGGAAAAGGGTTGCTACTATCATGCCTTGCCAAAAATTTCTACAAGTGATTATGGGAAGATGACCATCAGTTTGTATCCTCAGGGAAAGAATATGAACTTGGGAAAGAGACTTGCTGTCCCTGTGGGCAGCTCGGAGTAGAGTTGAGGGTACAGCAGTAAACTGTTGCCGGATATTGGGATTTGCAGGGAACAAACAGACAGAAGATGGGGACTCGTGTGTGTTATTGATTTCCTCATCAGCAAAAATAAGGCAGAATGCCAAGGAAAACAGTAGTGATCATGATATGGAGAGAAGTGGTCTGGGTGAGAAATTGGAAAGTTGGGATTGTTCAAACTACAGAAGACTGACAAGAAGTGTCACATTTGTACAAAATGGGTTGCATCATAATGGAATGCTCATGAAGAAGAGTTATGCAGAAGGATGATGTAAATTCAAACTTCTGAAAGGAAATAGGTTTTTGCATAGTGTGCCATTAGATTGTGGGATGCATGGAATGCAATTGCCAGCTGTGCTGGATGTCATCAGGAAGGAACAAAAGGTGACTTTGGGAGTGTGCAGGTATAGTCTTGCAGGTGATATTTACAGATGATATAAACAATGCTTTCAAAAACTTCACTGGTGCTATAAAACCATGCATGGTTCAACTACCAAGGCTAATCTAGATAGTTTATTTGTATTCCTCTGTCTTTGGTGATAAAATTTTTGTGTCTCTGACTAAAATTGTCTAGAACCAGATACTGTTTGTGGCACAGCACTGGGCAAGCTAGGCTGTTGTGACTCAGTATTGCCCTTCCCGTGTGGGTTGTGTTTGGCTTTGCACATCTTACTTTTTTAGAGGTGAGGCAGAGTGAGTAATGTTTCCGTTTTATTAAAGAAAATGGAATGGCAAAGACCGTTAATTTTTTTTAAAGATGTACGTGTTTCATTTAAAGTTCCCTTCGGGCAAAGTCCGCTTTGGTAGGCAGCTTAAAATGCATTATAGTCATATTGTTACTGTCATAAAGAAAAAGATACACCGTGCTCTGCTTGGGAAACCAAACCAAACTGCCTTTTTTTTTTTTTTTTCCCTCCCTCCTTTTATCCCTTCCTTCAGTTTTTAATAAGCGACCGTGACAGGGACCCCCAGTGTAACCTGCACTGCTCCAGGTCCCAGTCCAAGCCGCTGTGCGCGTCCGACGGCAGAACCTACGAGTCCATGTGCGACTACCAGAGGGCCAAGTGCCGCGAGCCGAGCCTGGGCGTGACGCATCGCGGCCGCTGCAAAGGTGGGTGCACTTCAGATGCCTCTGAGGGGAGGAACGGGAGCCCTGCCTCCTAAGAAACGGGATTCTTACACCCTTGGGCTCAGTACCATGTTCTCAGAGCAGTCTGATTGGAACTGTGCCTTCCTGCAAGCATGGGTGTCTGAGTCTCGGTTTGGGCAGTGGAGTAAGAGCTGACTGAATTATCAATGAAAGCAGGCAAAGGAGCCACTGGAGAAGGGCTGAAATATGTGTCTGCAGACAGAAACAGCTGGCCCCATGGAAGTACAAACCCAAATCCTGAAAGCAGGCTTCTTCCTTGCTACCTGTGCCGATGAGGAATCAAGACACCTTCGACCCTGTGACAGGAATGTGGAGTGGGGGAGAATATGATGCACACTAGATGTCTAGTCCCCTTTCAGACATACACAGCCTTTCTGTGCTGAGCTAATTAAGAACACAGTGCATGCAAGGCTTTACATGGCTTTTTTTTTTTCCTGTTTGCTCTTACACATCTACTTTGAAGTGCAAATACTGTCCCTCAGTTCAGCTCTTCAGCATAGTCTAAAAATGAAGTTGAAACTTTTTAAAGGATTATTGGTGTCTTGTCACACAAGTGGTTTGCATTTGCAGTGAAGTGAAAAATAAAGTGGAGTCCGTTTTCTGAGAGCAAGAAAAGGCTCAGAGGGCAGATGGCACAGGTGTTTTTAGCAATGGATTAAAGTGACAGGAGAAACTCATTAAAATCCATGTGACAGAATAAATAGATTTCATTTAAGCCTGGCATTTGTTTATGAAGGCTTTTTTACTATTGTAAAAATGTATCTTTGTTAGAGTTACTTGATATAAAATGGAAATCCCTTTTCAGTGTATTGAGAGACTTTGTAGTTTTGATGAATTACGAGCCTAACTTCAAATATTGCTCTCTTTTAAACAGTTTCTCATTGGAAAAAACTTACTTGTATGATTTTTTTGTTTGTTTGTTTTTCACCACGACTGGGTTGGTTTTTGGCAGCTTCTCCCATAGCCCAGATTGAAGCCTTCAAATCAGAATTCTTTCTAAATACGGGAAACCCAGAACCATTCTTCACAGAGCTTAAGAAGCACCTGGATTGTTCTTGCAAGTGATGTATTTTTGAGTATCACAGTAAGAAGCAATATGGTGAGAGTCCTGTTTTTGCTTTCATCCCTTGAGCAGAATGTCTTAGATGTGCAACTCTATGGCTGATATTGGCATATAAACTGGCACTGTTCAGTTGCTTAAAACATGAGATCTGAAATGCATTACATCCGTGTACTGAAATGTCTGTTTCTGGAAGCAGACAAAATTTGCTTCCCAAACTACATGGCCTACTGCATATTTTGATTCCAGAGTCCCAAAGAAGTAACTGAGACTTTTTTGGTCTTGGGCACAGGTATAGTACACTTTCTTTCTGCTCTCTGATGCAACTGAAATGTTTAGTTGAAACTACCTTGCATTCTCCTTTCCTTTTTCCTCTTACCCTGTTGGTACTATGCAATACCTAACAACCTGGGAGTGTTTGTAAACTGCAAATCTTGCTTTTAACCCACTGACACTCCTGCCAATCCCTGTGAAGTAGGAATATTCTTTCAACTATCACATGCAAATTTAACCTAGCTGGTAATTTCCATTTGTGCTGTTGTTGAAAGGTATTTTGTTTTTCTAGCTGCATTAGGAACGTGACCTCTAGTGCATAAAGATCACAGTTGTTGGCAAATCTGGGCAGCTGAGACAGCTGTGCTGAACTACAGGCTGTTGGCTGGGTCTGCATTGTGTACTTGCAAAAAGGAAGGTATTGCCAACAGTGTTTGAGCACTTTGTACTGCAGCAGGACACGGGGTGTACCCTGAGCAGCCTTCGCTCCTCCTGCGTGACAGATGCTCGACAGGAGAGATCCCAGGGAACTGTGAGGGATCCCACGGGCCATCGAGCTCAGTCACACACAGTTGTGATAGATACTGTAGCCAAGAACTTACGGAATGAGAAATTTTAACTTGTGCTTCGCTCTCTGAAGGGGGAAAAACAACAAGCAACTAAAATAAGTAAAAGAGAAAGTATATTGTGGACAGCAAGGCATAGTTCTGCACCCCAGATTACCCTAGGCTTGCAGTGTATATGCTGATGACTTGAACTGTGCTTGTGCCAAGGAAAACAGAATGGTTTCCATAGTGAGAACAGAACCTTTTTGATTCAGCTTAATGCTCTGTTCTCTCTCAAGAAACTAAGGACCTTTAAAGATGAAATCTTGCCAGCCCTGTGGGAGCTATAACCCTTATTCAGCTCTCATTTGTTGCTAGCTTCCTCACGTGCTTTTCAATGAAATTCCTTCAGTGCTAAATTATCTGAACTCCCTCCAAACCCTCACGCATCACAAAGGGTTAAAAGTCAGGAGTAGCTTGAAATGATCAAATTATGGCATCCCTGACAAATGGAGTCTCACTGATGAGATTCTGGAGAATAGTTCCAGATGATATAGTTGTGTCTAAAATACACAGCCAAGCAATGCTACCTGGATCTTTTCTCAGGAAGCATCATAATATCTGATGTTAAATAAGAGTTATACCTCAAAACTTTGCAGGGGTGAAGGACAAATCCTTGTTAATCTTGACTGCTTGCCAAGAGTAATTTGTGCAGTGATTGTTATATTGGTATATATATAGTTATATTGGTATATATCTGTGGCTTAGAACACATTTGAGTTCTGTGTTAACTGGTTGATTTCTAGGAACTTGTTTGGCTTATTTAATTACAATGTGGGGGTGTTCTGAAAGTTCCCTTTAGATTTATTAATTAGATTAATAAGTCTGCTGGTACAGAGTTTGTTCTTAGATCACAAGTCACTGTGTAGTGTGAACCTATCTCTAAGTTACTGGTGGAGATTGTAGCAGGACTTTCAGCCTTTCTCCTGGGACACAGGAAATGAACATGGCTTTTGGCTAATGTACTAGAAAGGCAGTCTTCTTCTGACTGATGAGTTATTTGAAGATAATCTTTGCTACCTACTATTTTTGTTGGACAGAAGATGATGTTTTGAAACCATTTTGTCTGCTCACTAGATCCATGTGTTTTGTCTTCAAACTTGCTTTATTCTCCCTTGACTGTGAATAAGAATGTTCTTCCTTGGCAGCAGTTAGTAAAATCTAAAATGTCACTTTCAATCACCTTGCAAATCTAGTCATGTTCTGAATAAATTAGGGAACTCTGGAGTAGAAATGGTATGTGGATATCAGAAGAGGAACAAAGTGCATTGGTGTGAAAGGAAGACAAGAAGGTGATCCGGAGCAGTCAGCATGGATGGGGAAGTCATGCTTAACCAACCAGATTGCCTTCTACAGTGGGACAGCTGGCTGGACAAATGAGTGGAGAGTAGTGGATGTTGTCCACTTGGACTTCAGCAAGGTTTTTGACACTCTCTCCCATGATATCCTCACAGGAAAGCCCAGGGGGTGCAGACTGGACATGTGGACAGTGAGGTGTTTGAGAGCTGTGTGAATGGCAGGTCTCAGGGGATTGGAGGCGTGTTGCTACTGGTGTCCCCCAAGGTTCAGTAGTGGGTCTGTTATCATTTAACTTGTTCATCAGTGACTTGGGTGAAGGGACAGGTGCCTCTTCAGCAAGTTTGTCAAGGATTCAAAGCTGTGGCGGCTGTTGAGCTCTTCAGAACAATCTGAGGGTTGGAGGAATGAGGAGAGTGGAACCTATTGAAATCCAACAAAGTATAGGGTCCTGCACCTGGGAAGGAGTAACGTCCTGCACTAGTACAGGCTGGGGGCACACCTGCTGGAGAGCAGCTCTGTAGAGAAGGACTTGGGGTCCTTTGTGGACAACAAGCTGTCCCTGAGCCAGCAGTGCCCTTGTGACCAAGAAGGACAATGGTATCCTGAGGTGCATCAGGAAGGGCATTGCCAGCAGGTCCAGGGAGGTGATCCTGTCCCTCTACTCAGCACTGGTGAGGCCACATCTGGAGTGCTGTGTCCAGTTCTGGGCTCCTGAGGACAAGAGAGACGTGGAGATTCTGGGTAGAGTTCAGGAGAGGTTCACGAAGATGATGAGAGGACTGAAGCACCTCACTTGTGAGGAAAGACTGAGGGGTCTGGGCCTGTTTATCCTGGAGAAGATATGACTGAGAGGGGACCTCACTGATGTATATAAGTATCTTGAAAGGAGGGTGTCACAGTATGGATCCAGGTGTTTTGGTAGTGTCAGGCAATAGGACAAGAGTCAATGGCAGAAATTGGAACACAGGTAAGTTCCACCTGAATGTGAGGAAGAATGTTTTTACTGTGAAGGTAACTGAATACTGGAACAGCTGCCCAGAGAGGTTGTAGAGCCTCCTCCCCTGGAGATATCTGTAGCTGTCTGTACTCAATCCTGGGTAGCATGCTTCAAGGGACTCTGTGTTAGCAGGGAGTCTGGACAAGATGACCTCCAGTGGTCCCAACCAACCTGAACCATTCTCTGTGGGTGAAAGAAGTTTGTGATTCCAGGTGTAGGACTTGATCCAAACGAAGTGGGAAACAGTGGGGACAGTGAATAATGATTGATATCCTGTACAATAGACATATTTTTGTAGTTTGCTGAGATTCCATTTTTGCCTGTTTTATGCAAATACACAGATAGTTGAGTAAATGAGTATGAACATTCTGACTTTAGTGTAGCTGAACTGCTTCATGTCTGGTGGAGGCCTGGCCTGTATGTGAGACAGTTACCTAATGGAACTGAAAATAGTTAAAAAGCTGCTTGGATCAATTTTTGCTATTTGAATGTTGGATACAAACACAGGAGAATTAAAATTAAGTAGCTTAAATAGATTTTGGTGATTGCATTGTATTGATTTGCTGCTAGTGTTATATGAATCCTGGAGCTGTTCTACTTTGTGTTACTAGGAGAGCTTGGGTCTTCATACCATGAAGTGTGTGGTGTCAATACTGCCTCTGCCTGTTGAAGAGAGGATGCTGGAATTCTTGGAGCCTATTCAGGAGTGCAGTGTGTATATTATGAGGGACACGGTGGTCTTGTTTGAATAAACTATTCACGGATAAGATCAGCCATGGTAACTAGCCAATTTTATTGCAAAATCCAAAATTATGTGCACCTGCATTGTGTGGATTAGGCCAGGGATGTCAAAAACATCACTTGTAGTTAACAATCTCCTGGTTGCCAGCTGCCAGCTTGAGAGCTAATTTTCTTTAAAAGGCAGCTTTCTGAGTTGCAGTTAATCTATCCCAAGTTTGAAGATATTTAAAGTAAAATTAAGCAGGTCTGCTTTCAAAAGAAGTTACGCTGTTTTGGTTTTTCACCTAATGTAATGGAGGGAAAAGTGTCCAATTTAGTCTGCTTGAACCATGAAACTGGAATGTATTAATGCCATTCTGGTTTATAAACATGGTGTTTGGTATTCCAGAGAACATTTCTAAAAACAGGGGAGAAAGTGCTGAAACACTTGGGTAAGCAGTCGAAATGCAGAATAGGGTATATGAACCTACAATCATAAGATCAGGCTTTAGTAAAATTTGTAATGCATCTTATTTGGGGTGAGCTATTTGGCAGCCACTTTTTAAACACTTGGCACTTATGTAATACTTTACATTTTCTAATTAACAAAGCAAAAATAGCAAGGTGAAGTCATCCCACTGAAATCACATGTTGATGCAAACATTATAAAAATACCAGCCTGTGGAGTGAGGAAGAGAAGGATTGACAGTCCTTTTAAAAGCAAACTGGTAAATGTTGATCTTAAAGGCACTGTTTTTACTGGAACTGATCTGTGGAAGACTGACAAAAAAGATAGCAATATGCACGCACCTCTCCACCCAGGGTGGTATATAGGTGTTTGTTCCAAATCAAGGCTCTAAAAGGGCTGACATGACCTTTGGAAATCAATGAGGGAGGGTGGGAGAAGTAATCAGTCCTGTGTGTTCATGAACAGGAGAAAATCTATCTTCTCTGGACTTCAGCTGCAACTTGTAAAGAGTCACCACTTGAGTCAATGATTGAAGTGCAAAAGATGCTGCAACAATGATCAGCTCTTAAACGCTGGTGTAGTGGTGGTGTGCTATGAAATGTGCTCTGCTAGGTGGGAGTGGAGTTCTCAGTCTAAAAAGGCCAGTTAAAATTGCCAGGAGGGACACAGCAGCCTTAGCAGTAATGTGTTTATTTTATCTTCTGAAAGTAAGGGCTTGATCTTTTGCATGTTTCTCTGTTCATTAGACAAATTGGACAAAGATCTGGGTTAGTTTCCCTTCTGCCTGGGCTTCTAATGTATTTGTACTGCAGGAGATATCACAAAATGTTTGTTTCGACCAGCTCTGTGCTGAAGCATCCAGTTTCAGTCGTGTAGTTTTGAGTGTGCCAGCACTAAAGCAGATGCTATGTGGAAGTGCTTTATGCTTCTGTTTTATGTCCAGGAGAGGAACCAGAAATGCCTGTCTGCAATCTTGTATCCTCAGATACAGGGACTGGAAAGCGCTTTCATTTGGGAACTTGTGATTTGATTGTCACATAAGAAATTCACACCTTTTTTTTTTCTTTGCAAGTACATATCTGCATAATCTATGCTGATTTTTTTTTTTTTTGCTACTTGGTTGTCTCCTGTGAAGCAGAATTTGAAAGTGTTTTCAGTCAAGCAGCTATGAAACGCAATGCAGACACACCATCTGGTTTTGTAGTAATGTCCTCTGTCATGCCAAACAAGATTAGACTCTTAAGCTTGAACAGGAGATCTGCAGGTGTTGGTGTTCCAGTTAAAAGCATTGCCAGTTCTTCCTTTTCAACTGAAAGAGTGAGCATGTGTTTGGAAGGGTCAGTTGGCAGGACTATCCTCCAGTGGAGATGTGCAAACAAGGTCTGATTGTCAGGTCACATTGGCAAGCAGGCAAAAAGAAAATTCCATGTCAGAATTTATGGATAACTAGAAGAAAAATACAGTGTAAATTTTATTCAAGTGTTTTTTATTCTGTAACAATTTCAATCTTTAGGCCGGTGCGTAATGGGCCCACCTGAGATCAAAGCTCCGTGTGTTTTGGTGTTGTGCAAACACCCAACAAACAAATTAGCCTAAAGATAAGTGGCATAGGATCAGAAGTGACATGAGGCCACAGGAGGGGTGTGAGGTGACCAACTTGTAGTCACTCAGTGGTCAGTGGCAGAATTGATATAGGTACTGTTGCTTTCTAATCCAGTGCCTAAGCAGCTGGCATCTGTACTGTATATATACTATTGCTATGAATCGTTCTTTTTCCAGAGAGAAGGGTTTGATTTTTATAATTTCAGAACCCTTGTAAAATCCTTCTTGGGAAGTAATGTGATATGTTTAAAATGAAACTGTGTTGGCAAACTGGGAGCTTAATCTCTTGAGTCATCAGTTGTGTAAATAAAGTGCTTGGCCTGAAAGCTTTGGTCTGTGTTTATTAAGACTATTTACAGCATTGTCATTGATTTTGTATCTAGAGATGCCTAGATGGAAGTTACTTCTATTGTGACACAATGTGAATTCAATTGATCTAAGAACCTAAACTGACTTTCTAATTTTATGCTGGTATTAGGGGTTCTGTTGTCAAAGTTCATGTGATCTGTGAAACAGAATGTGATCTTCAGGGATCCAGTGGAATTTTTTGTTAACCAATATGATTTCTGTGCCTGGTAAAATGAGGATGTAAACTTGTTCACTCTCTATGCTGCTGCTGAAAGATTCTGTGATCAGATTTTGAAGTTTCTGCACTGAAAATCTTCAGTCATTGAATTCATGGGAGAAGAAAAAAGGTGCTAGTTTCGGTGTCAGAGTGCCATGGAAACAGATGTTCACTCTTTTCCTTCTCTTTCTAGACTGAACAGCAGTATTGTTAGACCTGATGTTTTAAATGTAAACATGGAGTCAATCTGGATCTCTGCAGGGCAAAACTTTCTCCTTTGACTCCTCAGTCATTAGAGTTATACTTATGTGGGTATACTCTGTAACAGGGAGCTGGACCTGGAAGGGGTTAAGGTCATACTACACTTTGCCATCATCTGAACTAAGAACTGAGATCTTAACCCCTTGAAACTCTGCTTGCAGAGCAAGTTTCTTTCTTGGCTCCAAAGTGAGTAACTGATATGAGAAAGTTTTAATACACACCTGGCTGTAGGCACTGGGACTAGAGGTAAGAGCTGAGTTTCAGGTAGGTAGAGGAAATGGCATATCTGCCTCATCTGAACCACACAGAGGTGGAAGTTCATATGGATGACTGGCTGTTTTAGTATCTTCCTGGGAGGTTGCTCAGAGAAGAGGGGGTCATCACTTCTTTTCCACATTCCTCACTTCTTGGCTTGGATTATTTGATTTATACTCAGCCATCCAGTTTCAGGCCGTTAATGCTAATGGCCTTTCACTGTGTGGACATTTTGCTCAAGTGCTTGTTGAAAGATGCTTCCAGGATCCTCAGATGACCATAAAAACTATTGACTAGGAAATGAGGTAGCTCTTAATTAACTGGGTTGTAGTTTGATTGTCTATTTTTCTTTAGGATCATGAGTGTTAATTCCATATCTACCTTGTGAATGCGTGGGTAATGGTGTTTTATGCTTTATATTTATTTGTTTTGGGGCTTTTTCCCTTGCAGCTGTGTGGGTCATCTGGTAGCTTTTGGAGAGGCCAAATGGTGTTTACAATGTGAGTGAGTTTTGCTTTTCCCTTTGTAGATGCTGGCCAAAGCAAGTGTCGATTAGAGAGAGCTCAAGCGCTGGAACAGGCAAAGAAGCCCCAGGAAGCAGTTTTCATCCCAGAATGCAATGAGGATGGATCATTCATGCAGGTAAAATTTCTGTGTGCTTCATTCAGCCAGGCTTCATGTGTCTGTGGGAGATTCAGTGTTAAGGCATGAGCCAAGTGATGATAGGAGAGTGGGTACACACTCTGACTCAGTTACTCAAGTAAAATTTGAAAGCTGGGAACTTCTTTAACCAAATATAAGTTTTGATTCAGTCACAATACCTTAGAAGACAAATACATATGCAATAGCATCCAGCTCCAGTATAGTACAGAAACAAATGGCATTGCATACAAAGAAAAACAGTTGCAGGGGAGGTCAATTTTTCCATGAAGGGGGAGCTGCAAAGAGAGCTGTGGCTTACACAGAGCAGGGTGGATGCAGATGATTCTGTTATTACCTCTGCTTCATCTATCCCAGAAAAAAAAGCAATCTGTTCAGCCTCTTCCTTCTGCAGGGTACTTCTTGTATTGTATGTCTTGTAGTGATTTGGAGGACTGGCAGAGAGGAGATGAGACTACTTTGTTTGGGGTTTTGATTCTTCACTATTCACTTGCTGAAGTTTGCCAAAGCAGGGTAGAAATGAATAGTGATGCTTGGTTCTGTTACCACTAGCATATTGAGTAGTGTCCTAGTGCTGATGAACTGGCTGCTAAAAATGGCTCATACACAGTTTCATGCTGTCTACTCAGTTTTGTACACATCTAAAAAGCCAAAAACCTGAAACCTTGTGACCTCTACTTTGTGGATTTAGGTAAAGCACAGAATGTTTTTTGCCTTACCTTCTATACATCTAATGCTGCTCTAGACACTTTCTTTCTTGAAGAACTTTTAGGATACATTGGTTTTTTGCAAGGTCTTCTGAAGGTAAAAGAAATTCCAAAACAGAATCAATAATGGCTTAAAAAAGATGAGAGAGGCAGAGAGCTTTGGATTTGGTTCAAACATTTTGAGATGCCTAGGGGTATAGGAGAGGAAAGATATTTTTTTTGTGATAACCCACCAAAAATTTTATTCCTCTCCTCAGCCTTACCCTCCCATTATCTGGTGTGTGGGAGTGTTTTTGTTTTGTTTTGTTTTTTTTTTTTGATGATGAAGTGGAAAAAGTTGTATTCATCCTGCAAACTTTGCATGCTTCTTTGGAGCAGCATTATATTTTTGGACTGGGTGGACCATCATGGGAAGGTTGGGATAAGAGAAGATGGCTGCAGTTTCCTGCAGTTTAACTGCACTTTCAATTGTTGAAATCTGGTTTTGTGTAGAGCTGCTCAGATTGTGTTGGCACTGGAGACTAATGTTTATAAAAGTTAGCACAGTGGGCCAACATGAAACAAACCGCTCCATGTTAAATTTCATGCTTCAAGAAAAAAGGGGTAAGGATGGCTAACTTTGAAATGTCTATCACCAGTCCATCAACCTCCTGGAAAGTAGGTGAAATTTTTATCCTTATAAGCTGGACTGTTAGTATAGTTGATAAAGCTTTGTTTCAGACAGGTTTATTTTGAAGGTTGGTACCAGTGCCTGGATTGTGGAGAAGTTACTGGACTTTTCCTTGGCATGTTGCTTAGACAGTATTGATTTCCAGTTGAGGGTCAGCATGAAAGTGCTTACAAAAATTGTGTGGTGTCAGTTGGCAGCCAAGTGATATTTCACATTATTCCTCCATTCAGTTCTGTGAACACTGAATTGCTTTTGTTTTACCTGGCATGATGAAGGAAGCCTCTGATCTCTTTGTATCTGGAATTAACTGAAATTCATATAATTCCTTGGTTCATAAAAATACCCTATGTTCCACATACCTCGTGAACCAGCTTCATCAGTTATATTGCAGCATTTAAGGTAATTGTCCTTATTGCATAAGATTTAAGTGAAAACTAATGTCCAAGAAAGCTAACTAGTTTTAACCTGCATTTGAAACAAATATTTCCTTTAGCTTCTGGTCAAAATGAATTAAATTTTGATTTCAAAAAGAATGAATAAAAACTAGAATTTTGGTGGACAGTCTAAACAGTTTTGCTTCCAGCAACTCATGAATAGATCTCATCTGGTGGAGGTATTTTTGATACTGCATCTCTTGTGCAGAGAATGGATGCTCCTGGGTTCTGCTCTGCAGGGGGACTGTGTTCTTGTGAAGTCCCTGAGGCCTCACTGAGGTCAGCTCTGAACTGTTGTTAGTTTATTCTGGTTCAGTACCCAGAGTGGTGCTCCATCTAGACTCCACAATCTCAGTTGGGAAGCCTACAACAGAACAGCATTTCCCAGTGAAGTTTCTAGGAAAAATACCCAATTGTGCTGTTCAACATGGAATTCCCATCCCAACAAGAGTCTAAGCAGATGCACACGTTTCAGGGTATATACTCTGTATGTAGAGTTGGCTAGGGATGTGTAACTGTTATTGAAAGGGAGTTTTATGTAGAAGAAAAATTCTGATCAGAGAGGAAACAAAGGTGCATGCATATACTTAGAATATCAAATGTCTGAATTGTTACATTTGAGATATAGATGACTTGCTTTCAGGTCATCTTACTGAGCCTACTGAACACTAGGTGTTCAGGCCCACATCACTGTCCTTGCCATCAGACTTCAAAAGAGTCTGATTTTTAATTTAACTAACTAATTAATTGTTGGGAATTCTTGAAATTCTTTTTGTAAGACTGAAAAACAAGAGCAGTACAGATGTGGGAGAACTTGGTAGTAGTAACTATGTTCAGAAAACCTGCTTGGCCTTAACTAGATTGAACTGTTGCTTTTGTAGTTCATCATAATTATCTTGATTAGAAACTACATTGCAATCACTCTGGGTAAACACAAAGTGAGGCTGTTCCTCTGAAAGCAGCTCAAGTTTGCCCTTTCTAGCTGCTGGAATTGTACCCAGTTCAATATTGAATTTGGGGCTGGATGCTCTGCAGACTGTGTGGAGCTGTAGGGTGGTGATGAGAGCAGCTCCTCTGCCGCTCTGTGAGCGGGAGCACGGAGGGAGACCACGCTCACTGACTTCCTCCTGCTTCCCTGCAGGGTTGGACCTACCACAGTTACATGTGGCCACAGGGTGAAAGGGAGAGGGGCCTAAAGGCAAAGGCCTTAGTTTGGCTTGCATTTAAACTCTTCTGTAGAGAGATAACATGCATGTCTTAAACCACTTGTAGGATCTCTCTGGTTTTCATAGCCTGTGAAGTTTAGACCGAAAGCCACTGATTCTGACTCTCAGCTGATCAGTTTTCCTGTGCTTGACTAGGTATGATGGGGTTTGTGTGCTGCATCAAGAGGAGCTGGCACTTGTCAATTCACTGCCTGTCACAACTGTTTCTATCCAACATGTGTGCTGCTTCCCTTATTGTTGAGTATGTGTATTGCAAAGATCTTATCAAATCCCCTTTTAGTGCTAGTTACACATCTAATGATGTGACATGGATTTGCAGCATGAAGGGGTGGTGGCACTGCAGGCATGGTGGGATGACTGTAGGTGGGGAAGCAGACCTGATTAATTCCTCTGGAATTGCTATGTCTTTTTATTTCAGTCTGTGTGGGGAATATTACTTTCTATAAAAAAATATCTCTACACTTAGCCCACAGTAATATAAGCAAACAGATAAAATTTGAGTTATTCACAACATAAGAATGTTTGTTAGATATGAGTAATTTGATTAATTGTAGAAAACTGAGGTCACGTACTGTTGTGCAGAATTGAACTAAACCCAGTGAACTAAAACCAAAATGACTGAAACCAGTTTCTCTTCCCAAGACTTTGGCCTTTTCGCTGTTATGCTGTATTTTGCATAAATGCCATTCCTTTTCCATGCTGCACTTAACCTGCTGTGATCTGTTCTTCATAAACAACAGGCACTAGTGGGTAATCTGCACACTTTCTTTCACTGCCTGGTGCCATTGGGCTTGTTGCCATGGGCTGAGGGAGACTTGCATTCCTCATAGTTTTCCCCCAAGCAGTTTTTCAGAAAAGGTTGCTGAGATTTTAAATGGGATCTGTTTCAGACAGATTAATACAAACCTGAATAATGTTAATCCTGCCTTGGGGGTGTAGTTTTGTGGGACTTTGTGGTATGTCTTGCTATTTGCTGCCACCTTCCACTGTCTAGTTGTGGTTTCTTTTCCTCACAAGTCTGCATACAAGTGTCTGAGGGCAAGTCTCCTTGGAGAGTTTCTTTGCATTTAGGGTTCTTAAAATCTGGCTCCTGGTGCAGTTATGATGCAGCACTGAGATTTCTCTTGAAGTGAGTGCATCAGTCAAACCTGTGGTCTTATGACAGGGTCAGTGAGGGGCTGACTATCAGAGCAGTTCTGCATTATCAGGCAGCTTCCAGAGCATTCCCACATCTCGTAAGATAAGTCTGCCTGGAAAGAGGGATCTGTGTTGTGGTCCATACCAGTAGTTTCACTCCATGCTATGCTAATGCACAGATAAAATTCTGTTTTCTCCCAAGTTCCACATATAGCCCTTTCTAAAGATGTGGGGAACCCTTTCAGCCTTCAGTGTGACTTCATGATCCAAGTCTGCTCCTCTGTATTGGCTAGTGTAGCATGGTGCTGGGCAGAATTAAAAATTCCCTTCTTAATGCAGCAAGGTACTGTGTAAACATGTGCTTCATTCCCTGGATAATGTCTATTATTCAATTTTTCAGTGCTCAGATTCCAGCAATACTAAGTTCTCAATGGCTTCACCTCTCCTTTCTGAAGAACACAGTCTATCTTGCTAGATTAAAGAAACTCTTTATAAAAAGCATCTGGACTTTAATTGGTTAGTAGTACTGCCTTTTTTTTTTTTTGATTAAAAGACATCCCTTCTATAAAAGATGGTAGCTGTAGCTTTCTGTGAGTACTGCTCTGCAGGTTTGCTACTTAAACACTTGCTTTCTTCCTGTGGCTTTCATTGCATTTGTCATTTGTATGTTGTGCTAAAGATAAACCATGAGTGGGTAAGGAGGTAAGAACTTTGGTTATTTATGGCATTTCTTCAAAGAAGTACCAGTGAGATAGCAAAGGAGCAGGTTCCTAAAGTGGGACTGGACATTCTTAAGGAAAGTGACAATGAAAGGTCATTCTTAGCTTCAAAGTGTCACATTCTGTGTCAGAAGCAGAAAGCCTCTCTTGGGGACCCTTTTCCTGAACTAAAAATAATATATGTGTCAGCATGTGGGATGGGAATGCCCTTGATCATGACTAAGATTCTTTTGCTTCAGATAATTTCTTTCCCTGGTTATGTGAATAGTGAAATTCCTGTGGGGCAAGCATTTCTTGAGTGGTGCATAGACTTGAGGGAGGTGGGTGCTGCATAAAGCCCTGGTGGGAATATTTGCACAACACCATTTGTGAAGAATTAAATATGAGTGAAGAAAAATTATTTAAGGAGCTGCAGTCCCAAAGAGGCTTAAACACAAAATGCAGATTGATTCATAGCTCCTCTAAAATTGCCTATAAAGGTAAGGCGGGCTTCTGACAATAATCAGCTGACTCTTAATGTAGCAAAAAGTATGACAAGATCCAGGGTCTCAACATTACAGCAAGACATGTGAACCAGAACAGAGGCATCACCATGCAGAGTTAAAATAAATATCCATCAGGCCAGTGTGCTGGTTGTGTACCACTAACTTGGGCTCAGAGGACTTTCTAGCTGAGCCTCTGTGGTTTGAACAAAGGAGAGACTTGATTAAAGAATGGCTGTGTGACGCTGGCTTCTGCTCCCTGGGTCAGACTACATGACCTGCTGGCTTGGAGCTATTTATTTAGCTGTTTTTATGCTGTTTACAAGGGGCACCTGGATGCAACCAGGATTTAGAGCCTTGCCCGGCCCTGTGAGTGCAGTCAGTGGATCTGCTGCCTGCCCTCAGCAATGCCATTCAAAAACTGGATTTGTTTTTCCTTTTCTCATACAAGTATAGCTTTGACTATAGAATGAATGTTCTTCCCTTCTTATCTCTGCCCTCCATTGCAGAAGGAGCCAGGAAATGTTCAGTCTGTGATGGGATAGGAATGGGTTTCTAATCTTTTCACCTGAACAGCAGTGAGAGGCTAGTCTGAGTGTTTCTGTTCCTGTGGTCAGCCCAGTGCTTGTCCAAGGTGCTTTCAAGCCTCTTACAGCAAACTACCTCTTTCTGTAACTCCATGGAAACTGCTTTCAGCCATCACAGAATTGCTGCTTTGCCTCTGTTCTCTCTGTCATATGTGTATGCAATTTCTCTCTCACTTCCAGTTTATATTTGGGTAACATCCCCTTGCTCATCATTTGTCAAATAGTTATAAAGGAATGCTGCTTGCTTGTCCCAGCTTTGGACTACTTGGGAATGTGATTCGGGCATTTCCAGTGAGATACTGAAGAAACCCAAAGAATGGCTTCTTTTTTCCCTGAGGAACTTAAAAGGCAGTCATCTGCCAGTGACTACTCTTCTAATGTTTACATATTGTAAGGAATTTTATGAGAGCAGGTATTTAATCATATAGCCAGTATATTGGCTGCTGTTTGATTTCACACATTGCAATGGCAGGGTGGAATAGAGAAGCTGCTGCTACAATTTTAATTTGGGGAGTGGTGATGGAGTAATTTCTCATGAGTTTGTCTTTCATGCTTTTCATCCTTCAGTTGATACATAGGTAAGATGTCCTATCTCTCCATGAAAAATAGGAGCAGTGTCCTTCTGCATGATCAGGGATTTGGCTGCTTGCAGTGCTTTAAAATGCAATTTTTATTTTTTTTTTTTTAGTGTAGATGTTAATGGGGAATCTGTTGAAGACCTCAAATGATTTACAGGTTTTATTTGCCTGATTTCCTATTATGTAATTACCATGTTCAGCTGTTGGACAGGTGCATGTTAATCTGAGATACCAGATTCTGTCGTGTGTCTTTCCAGCAGTAACAGACCTTTTGTAGCTGCAGCTTGGTTAACAATCAAGTCTATTAAGTATATAAGATTGTGTTTCCTCTGCCTCAGTGCTTAGCTTTAGAAGAGTGAGAGCCAAAAAAGTCAAACACACTTTTTCTAACATGTATTTTGATAGAGTCAAAATGAACGCAATAACTGATGATTAGATTTGTGCAGTAAATATCTGTCATGCTTGCTTACTTACTCTTCTGATGATAAATGTTTAAAAACTCTCATTGCTTTGGGAGTAGGATCAGAATGAGGTTGAATTTTGGGTTGACAATTGAAATTTGGTTTAGAAATAAAAACTCAAAGGTAAGATAAATAGAAATTTTTCAAGTAAACCTCCACATTTTGGATATTCCTAACTGTAGGTGCTCTGAAATAGTCAATTTTTTGTTTGTTTACACACAGTGCTGAGAAAGGGCACTGGATCAGCTGTTGCCTTTACACTTTTTTCAGTGTCATACCAGTCCTATGTAAGTGATGAAGAGTATCCCTTCCCTCCCAGCCTTTAAGCTGCAAGCTCTAGGCTGTAGGCCACTGTTGTCATGACGCCTAAATTGTACTGAGAGCTGGTCAGGTATCATGGTGAAAGGTAGTGTATCTCATTGTGAGGACATTCAGGAAAAGCAATGATTCTTGAGATTTCTGAAGTGCCCATTCTTTGTGGGTAGCTGTCTGGCCTTTAGGATAATGGCTTAGATTTAATTGCAGTTGTTATCTCTAGAAGGGAAGTCCTTTGGTACTGCAATAAAACATGTGGTTGTGGTTGTTGTGAAAGTGCTGTCAGTCTCAGACTTTTTTTCTTCCTTTTTTTAATGGCAGCATGGGGGAAGAAAAGGTCATGGGATACCAGTCCAAGGAAGACTAGAATTCCTTAGCCTAGTTATTTACAATATTACTTCACTTTTTTATGGATGTATTGTGCTTGGCTTGCATAAATGAGTGTATGTAACTGTTAGCTCTCCACTGAGGTGAGTTACATAACATACTCTTAGTTAATGCATCTATCCTGAATTTGTGTCAATATGTTTTTTTTGACTCCTCTGCCATGTACTTTGTTATTTTTCTGAAGGCTTGCCTAAAAGACTATCAAGTCTTGATAGATACTTGAGTTTTTTAAATGTTGGGTATACTGGATTTTTTAATGTAACATAACCTGGAATGGTCTTGCCCTACAAATTCAACCCCCTATCCTGGAATTTAGCTCTGTCCCTTGGTAGGATTTTTACAATTAATGCTCAGATGTAAAGACAGAATTTTGTGCTGTTGGGAATGCAGTTGTGTCTGTGTGAGATCAGTGAAGATAAAGTCTAAACACAAACCCAAGCAGCTCCATAACATTTGTTTTGAGTGTTCAATTGATTACATTGAGCAATAACAAATATTTTCTAACTTGATTATTGCTTATTACAGTCGTAGTACTTTTGAGTCATTTGCAATCAATTTTGTGATATACTGAGAGAAGAAAAATGAAACTGCAAATAGCAGTGACAGTGACTGCAGTAACATGGGTACATGAGATTACTGTTGATTTTGGCTCCTAAAAGTAAATGCTTGAGGCAAAGTGATTGATTTGCACTTTAGTAAAACCCAAGATAAACAAGTAAAACCCAAGATAAACACGACATACCGTGTTATAATTGCTCTTAGATCATGTTTTATGTGATATTCAAAGCCTTTTAAAAAAACTGTCATTAAGTCTCTGAACAAACTTTGCTACCTTAGGGCATTGAAGCCAGCTGTCAGCGACGGGGAATGACTGGTTTTGCTCTGAAGGATCCCTAATGAGGGGACCAGCACAAACACCCCATCACTCTTCTCTTCTGTGTGAAGAGGACTGGAATGGGAAATTGGTTTCAATGAACTTGTTTGGAGAAAGAGAGAATGGACAGAAGTCATTTTACAAGAAAAATTAAAAGGCTGTTTCTGAAGTGGTCTCATTTCATGGCTTTTTTTCAGAAATGTATTGAAGGAGCCATATCTAGTTTATAGTAACAGGAGGCACTTCTACATCATTTCAAGATGCTGACATGCACACTTACCCAAAGCTGAAAGTATGTTTCTTAGAAGGAATTTTGGGACCTGTTAGTATTTACACAGATGCCTGTACAATGATAGTTTACTTTTATCTCAAAGATGTCCAAGGCATCCTGAATTTCCTCCAGTTGCTGGCTACTCTGAAAGCTGAGGCAAAGGCTGTAATTAGATTTGTTAGGCTGAATGAAACTTCAGTGCTGCTGAATTAATATCTCCATAGATGTTACTAAGATCAGTCTGCTAGACCAGGACTTACTTATTCTTACTTGCAAGGTTCTGTATCTGAATTAGTAATTCTGGTGTCTTTCTGTGGTGAAGGAAGGAACTAGGCAGCTCTAGATGTTCAGTTCAGAAATAGAGCTTTAAAGTCAATAAAGATGAATTTTATACTGTGTACCTTTTGACTCACTGGAACCTTCATCACATATTCTTAAGTCCATGTTGATATATGAGGAGCAAGCATGTTGGATCTTGCTCCTGCTGTGTAGTTTGACATAGTAACAGAATAGGGCTTAAATCTATCTGGAGAAGGTTTGTTAGCATTATAAGTCAGTATTGTGTTTTTCCAGCCATGTTACTGAACAAAATGCTTTTGAAATGCCTACAGATCCTGCTCTCAAGCAGTGGCTATGGAATTTGGAATGGGGTGGCCTTTCCATAACCCAGCTGGGATGCTGCAGGACAAGTTTTTTAATAGTAAACAGTAAGTGGGATATAGCAGAGGGCAAAATGAGCTGAGACACAACTGCTGCTCCCCCCAACTAAAGTTTTCTCATATGATTACTTTTAACTTCTTTTGCCTCCTGAATTTCAGCTACAGGAGTTGGAGTAGGAGAAACCACCTTTCTTTGGGAGGGAGGAGATGAGGGAAGAAAAGATAATGGAATCAAAGGTAGTCTTCTGTAAGACCTCCTCTCTCTGAAGCATGTGTTTGTGATACATCTGGGCTGAGACTTCCAGTAAGATGCTGAATTGTAATAAAAGTGGCTGGTGATAGAGTGAGAAATGAAATGCCTGCTCTTTGTTTTATTAAACAGGTGCAGTGCCATACCTACACTGGATACTGCTGGTGTGTGACGCCTGATGGCAAGCCTATTAGCGGCTCTTCTGTACAGAACAAAACTCCTGTATGTTCAGGTACTGTGGGAGTGGCTGCACAAATACTAACTTTAGAACCACAGAGGGTTGGGGTGAATGCATCCTTTTGAGACAGCCTGATCTTTTCAGGTGACTTGGCCAGTTTACCCCACTTAACACTGCACTTTGGACTCTGGCATGTCCGCCCTGCAATTAGGATATAGACGCTTCTGCAAGGCTCAGTAAGAAAAACCACTGAGGTAACAACCTGTGGCAGCCAGGGCAAGAATCAGTGTTGCTGTGTACACCAAAACCAAAGATTTGCTGAACAGATGGGATAAATTTTTTCCATGAGCTGTATTTTAAAAAAATGGTTCTTGGGTTGTGTTTTGTAGGACATGGAGTAATTTTTTGTACAGAGTGATTTCAGTTAATTCATGAAGGTGGTTCTGTGCAAAAGTGTCAGTTTCTGGGGTCCTGCTGTTACAATGAATTTGGATCTTTTGACCATGTTGCTTAGTTTAGGATCCCTGTGTTTGTGTCATGGGGTGGGCAGCACTGGGCTTGCACCACAGCTCACAAGAGGGAGGTCCAGACCCAGGCCATTACTCATGTTTATTAAGTGATGTGTTTCTGGGCACTCAGCCTGACATTACTTTGTTGCCCAGCAGTTTACTGAGACCAAATCCACAATTTTCTTTAAAACAGAGTCATGTTGTTTTTCTTTCTTCTCCCCACCATTCAATATGGTAGTCCATGGCTCAAGTGGAATGAGATTGGGCTCTGGATTTTCATATGGCTCTGATCAGAAGTGGTCTAGCTTTGTTGTGAGCTGTGCTGAACAGTGCTGCTGTGACAACACCACAGCAAACACAGGTAGGGTTGGGAAGCTCTTCTGTACTTTGGGGAGAATTGAAGGGCAACTAGAATTGTGCTGCCCTTCTCACTTTTCTCTCTTCCCCCAAAAAAATTAAAGAAGAAGGAAAAAGCAGTAAGCATAAGAGTGTGTTTCTCACATGTTCAGTGATGCCACATAAGCACTGCTGCTGGCATCTGGCTTCATGCTCTACAGTCTGCACCTCAGAGGTTTTTAATATAGTTATCCTCTCACACCTTGCAGCATTTGCCCTTTAGGTGGGAGCATGACAGCAGTCAAACCTTTGGGATTTTGAATTTTTCCCACCTTATCTGGTGTCCTCTTGGCTGTAGGGTGTTCTGTGGTAATAAGCAAACATAAGTGACTTTCTTAAGGGTTTGAGTTGAGTGGCAGAGCTCTCTGAGAACCAGTGAGCCAATGTACCTTGAGGAGATGCTTGGTTTTTCACAAGCACGTGGCAAGAAAACAATATTAACATCCTATTTTAGTGTAAGGTGCAATCCTACAGTCATTTGGCTTAAACCTTGAGAATATGACTTTATATTTCCAATATATCATTTTGGTAGGGCATATTTTAGAGTTTTACTGATCTATTCAGTTAGTCTTGTGCTTTTATAAAATCGTGTTGCAGAAAAGTAAAGTCATGTACTGTAGGACACAGATGTTAGGCATATTCTAATCCTGAGTTTGTGCTTACTGCTTGTAATTCAGCAGTAAATCTGTGATGAACTGATCTGCAAGTGAAAGTGTCCAGTCAATAGTTTACCTTCAGCGTTTGTCATGATCAGATTCTTGGGCTTGTCAGAGCTGCCTTCTTTAAAGCTGACTTTTGATCCATGTTTCCCAAATGTCCAGTAATCACTGGAACTGTTTAGTAATGGTGCATGGAAGAATCAGTTTCCTGTGAATAAAGCTATTAAAAAAAAAGGTGGCTTGTCATAGATTTTTATACACTTTGATAATGGATTTATTTGGAAAGCTTTTATTACCTGTTCAAATGTTAGTAGAAAACTGTGATGAAGCACTAAAGCAGAGTGCACAAACAAGCGTAGAATCACACATACTGTGTGAAGATATGTTATAGTAAACAACTCAAGATGTGTTCTGTTCAAGTACATGCTGGATCTTATTCAGTGTCCCATTTCAAACAGCTGGGGATGTTCAGGGGTTGGTTGAAATACATTTTCTGCAAATTGTCCCACTTAATCCCTTTCCTCTAGAATACTGTGCTTCCATTCCCTGCACACTCTCCCCATATGTTTTTGATTTGTTCTTCCTGACATTTGCAAATGAAAGAAGTGACTCTTATTGATCTTTCCTTCTTGCCCTTGGATTTATTCCAAGGGTTTTTAACTAGCATGATGCTCTGTTGAGGTCTTTCAAATCACTAGATCCAGCTACTAAAGATTTCTTGTTTACCTTTATCCTGATTTAACATCCTAATGCATAAAACTTCCTTATACTTTTCACACTGGTTGAAGCCACAGGCTGAGTCCTAAATAGAGCTGTTGACAAGTAAAACAGATGCTTTATGGGTTGAGATATTTACTGTATTAATGTGACATCATATGCTCTGTGTGATTGTGCAGCATCTAAATGGATGTCTTTTTCTTTTCTTCTTTTTTCTCTTCCCCTTTAGGTTCTGTAACTGATAAACCATCAAGCCAGGGTAATTCAGGAAGGAAAGGTGAGTGGAGTCCTGTGCTTCACCAACTTGTTTTGTAATAGCAGCTGCTCAGCTAGGTCCCTTAAGATAGCTCAGAACATGGGTTCCTAACCAGCTCAGGGTGCAGGGGTGGGTGTGCCATTAGAGCTCCCCTTCAGGAGGAGGAATAAGATGACTGTTCTGCTCCCTGTGCAGTAGAAAAGGGCCTGCTCTGCTCTGTGCTCCTCAGCTGAGCTGAAGTACCAGAAAGCTGAGCTTCCCAAAGGAGTGTCTGGCCCAGAATAACCTCTGCTTGTTCACCTTGAGGTAACATACTGAGCATTTCTCAGTAAAATCCCTAGAGATTAGCAAGGCTGTCAGTATTATTTGTACTCCAGGAAACAGGAGTGCCAATGTCATGGTTGTGGCTTTGTATGCATTGAAAGGTGGGGTTTTTTAACAGTGCATAAAACCCTCTGGCCAACTGGAGCAGTGCTGGATTAAACCTTAATGGTGCTTGGAAGCCTCACAGGCATTGATTATTCTTCTTTACACTCCTGTCTTCAGTCCTTGCCTTTCCTGAGCAAGGCATTAGATTGTTCTTCCTCTGGTTTGCATTCACTGAAATGGTTTTGGGAGGGTTGACTACTGAAGTATACATTGAGGAGCACTCAAATGTGTCTTTAGGCCTTTTCCACACCCTAATTTACAGCCTTTCTCCCCTCTAGCCCCAGTTCAGAGTCAGCTTTTGAGTTTGTCTCTGCACTCCAGGAAAACTGTGCTGAATGCATCCTCACTTCTCGTGGTGAGGATGAATGCTCTTTCCTGGGAGATGTTCCTATTTAGATAACCAAAGCAGGATTTTTAGTGGCAACCCTCTAAACCAGTTATTCCTGACACTTCAAAACTGACTTTAATGCCAATACTTTAACTTGAGGCACATCTTCCATGCTGGGAATGTCAGTCAGGTCCTGAAAGCACTTAATATGGATTTTATTGCTCTGTTCAGAGTAGAGATGTATTTTAGGCATATCTGCTCTCCAGTCTATATATTTGTATATAATACCTTAAGAGAAGGTAAGGAGAAGAAATATGCAAGGAAAACTACTTAGCTGAGACTGAATGCTGAAGCCTGTTTCTTATTTTAGGTAAGGATATGTCTCTTTAAACCTGTAATTATGCATTAATGTGTAATTGGCACCTGAACACATGGTTATAATTCTGTTAGTGCAATCATTGCCAGTCTAGCCTGAAGTACAAGCAAATCAAATAGCTCTTGAAATCTGCATTATTTTTGAGTTATTTGTAGGCTTTTTACCTGGGTAGTCCTGGTCTGTTGTTCTAGAATTGAAAGCAGCTGACATTGGATTTCATGAGAAACAGGAGCAAAAGGGGAAAACATGTGAACCTGTTTTTTCTTCTTCACTCTCTTTATTAACTCAGAGGTTGGAACATGCAAAAAGAAAATTGTAAATGGTATGAATTAATTTAAAATTTGTAATATAAATTGATTCTCCTTGGTGCTGCCTGTGGCATTATGTTTCAAGGATGGTATGCTTGGTCATGTGGCTTCAGAAATGTCGTGTTCCATAGCTGTCAAAGGGGAAAGGATTCCCTTTGGGCCAGCATGCTTCAAGCAGTCATGTAAACTTTCTGTCTCCTGTAGTTCTGAATCTGTTCCTATCTGCTGGAAACCCCCACACAAGCAAGTCTGGCCCTATTCCATCATGTTAGAAAAATACTTATGAGCAGCTTTTTAATGGGTCTTTTAAAATCAAGAGGGCTTTTAGAAGCTGTAATAATTTGGTTTAAAATTTGATGGACATAGCATTACTTTTTCATCTAGTGGTGAAAATGACTAATCTAAAAATGAGTTCGTCCTTCTTATCAGTGTTTTTTCTTGCCTTAAGTTACCTTGGTTCAAAATTCCAGTATCAGGTCCTGTTGGAAGGAAGCTGGAATCAAGAACAGCCAGGCTTTCTTGAAGCAAGGTGGTTGCTGCAGGTCTGGCTTCTCTGAAGGCCAGCATGCACATAATCATCTGTTCTAGCTGTGAGTGTTCAGACACTTGTTGCAAAGATTGCCCTTTGCAAAGTGCCAAAATGGGCAGGATGAGGAGAGGTCCAGCAGGAACTGGGTCAGTGATGACCTTTCTGTTGCAGAGGCACAGCCTGGAAACTTCCGATATCTCTTTGGGCAACTGCCCTCTGATTTGGGAGCTTTTGGAATTTTCCTATTGCAAAGCAGACTCCTCCCTTTCTCCATCTCTGAGTGAGGGTCTTGTAGTCAAAGAGCGTATCTGGCACAGAATAGGTACTCTGAGGAAGACAAAGAATAGCTAAGACTATCACTATAAGTGATTTCTTTTGTCTCATTCATACAGGAATGTAAAATATGAGCTAATAAACTTCCTGCCTTTCAAGTCTTCAGGGCAAAAGGGTGGAGGCTGCTCTGCCTTAGAAACAGTGTGGATGGGCAGGCTTATGCTGCTGGGTAATAAATGAAGACTTTACTAGCATATTAGCTCTCCTTCAGAAGAGGCAAATTAATGTTGGAAAGAGAAAAAGGCTGGTTATTGGTAATAACTCTTTCTCCAAATCTTTTGCCCTCTTTTCCTTCCTGTGTAGCCCTAATTTTGGGGGCTCAGTATGTATCTTGGAGTACCAGAAGAAGTGAGGTAACATACGATTCCACTCACAAGCTCTCTCACTACTGATGAGAAGAAAACAAAGTGGCTTTATGTTCATGTGGCTTGGCATGTAGTTCCAGAAGTGGCTCTGTGGAGCTTTCTGCAGAGAACAAGCAAGCAGGCTGGCAAGAGATACTTCTTATTTTCAAATTCCATGCTCTGGTTATCCATATTTACAGTGCTGCTATTGCTGTATGATGCAATGCCAGTTACTCATACAATTTGCCCCATAAGGTAATTTAAATCAAATTAAATTGGCACCAAACCTTAAACTTTAAAATAGGCCATATTGATTTGTTCTGTGTCTGAGAAGTGTTCAGTTGCTGGAAGGCAGAGCAGACGTGGGCCTGGGGAGATGAAGGCATGAGGTGGAATGGAAACCCAGGCCCTCCAGGATGTGCTTGCTTTGTGACTTTGCAGCTCAGACACTTAACACTGTCCTTTTTATGCTGAATTTGTCCTGCAAGGGAAGAACAAGTTCCCAAGACCTTTGCCAAGGCATATAATTTCTGTGAGACTAGGATATCCAGAACCTGCAGATTTCTGTTGCTGTCTTCTTTTTGTTGTTGTTTGTTTTGGTTGGTTTTTGTTTGGTATTTATTTTTGGTTTTGTTTTGTTTTTGTTTTTTTTATTCTGACTTGCTCTTTGCACAGTCCTTTTTCATAAGGAACTTCTTGGATTAATTTGCTCCAGTTGCTGCTTAGTTTGAAGGTCCTGAGACACTTGGAAAATTCATGCTGTCCTCTAGAGGTCTGGATCTCCCCAGTGTCTCCCACTAGGACGTTCTTAATGTTTTAAGAAGCAGTGAAAGGCATCCTTGGAGCCAACGTTATTGGATTTCTTCCCTGCCTAAAGAATGCAGAACATTCCTTTCCAGTCAAAGGGAAATTGTGCCATACTTTGAGACAAAAGAAGTAAACATGAAACAAAATAAAGTTTTATTTTCTTTATCTGGGAAGTGTTGGGGCTTTAGATCAGATTCAGCATATTGCAGTCAGGAGTAGTGTCTTTTACAGTCACCAAGCAGGCTTTAAAAGTAGGCTGGTTAGGAGTCAGAGGGATGTAAAAAACAGCCATGCATCTGCTTATCTCTGTAAAGCCACTTGGTCTTCCTTCTTAAAACTGGAAACAGAGTGAAGAGGAATTACATTGAAGTGGGGATACTGGTCCATTAGTGGTAGTTTATTGTTCTGGGCACTGCATGGTACCATTTTTAATTCAACTGAACGAAGGAAATGGAAAAAGATGGTTGGTTCAGTAATCTGGGATTTAAAGATGGTGCAACTGTGGGCTAAATTTGGGCCGGAGTAACTTTGAGTGTCAGTCATGAAGAGTCTTAATTGGTATGAACTCCCTTTTTCTTTTACAAAGTCTTTAGCAGTGCAAAAGGTTCCCTGCCTGTTTTGACTTGTCTTGTTTCCCTATTGCAAAAGCTGACAATAGCATCTCCAATTCCCTGAACAGTTGTTGATGAAGTGTGAGCTCTGATGGGCCTGCAGAAAGCAAAGCCCAGGCTGAGCTTGTTGTACACTTACTATCTTATATGTAGACATGACTCTTGTATGGAGCTGCAAAAAGCTTTCCTCAATGAGTTTTGCAGCCTGCAAGAAAACACTGAAGCAGTTTGAGAAACCTGAGATGAGCAACTTGAAATTCCTGCCAATTAAACATGTAGAATTGGGTTCCTTTTCGTGGGTTTAACTGTCAGAAATTAGTTTAAAAGCAGGCTTTGTTGGCAGGAAGATTCTGGGCTGCAGTTGTGGGCAAGTTGGCCCATTCTGTGGCTTTTTTCCTGCTGTTTTCCAAGAGTCTTACCTCTAGAAAATGCTAATGGCCCAGTTATGCAGCCAACAGACTGAGCAATTTGAATCAGTAATGAGCCATTAGTGTGAGTCAGTAATTAGGCTGAGCAGTAAAGGGCGAACGCTCTCCTCAGGCAAACCCAAGTGAAGGACGGCTTGTGCTGATGTAAATAAATGGAGCTGCCTCTACCTGGGGACCTGGAGGCTTTGTCTGATGGTGGGGAGAAGTCAGGTGCAGCTGGCACGAATTCACCTGCCCTCAGCTGGCTCAAATGTGTCGCAGAAGAGAGATAATACCTTGACAAAAAACATCAAGTTGAAATGTGACTAAAACAACCAGACTGAGACTTTGGTCCTCACCTTCTCCAGATCTTTCTGGATTCAACTAGGTACTGATCAAATCTGAAACACTGCTGTTACACAAATTGAGCTTCAACTGCATCTCCAGCCTCATAAACACTGAGAAAAAGTGCTTTGATGTCTTTAGCAGTTTGTGGAGGATACAGGAAAGATAGAGAAATACTGTGTGGCCTTCATCAGTAAATACAAGTTTACTGAGACAGTATGAAGTTCAAGTGATGGTTCTAATTAACTGGTGAACACCATCTTATGATTAATTTTTTGCAGAACATTAGCAGGTAGCGAGTCTGCAGTGCTACCCAAACAATTCATCTGGATCCCTTATGTTAAGTGTATATATTTAAATAAACAATATATCCTAATTTAGAAATGTGGATGAAGGAGAATTTTCATGCAAATACCATTTTTTGAGCTGTTTAACTTCATCATGTAATATTCCTACACCAGGTCTGATGTGTTTGTCAGGTCTTTTATGGGTAAAATATACACGTGTGCTGAAAATATACACGTGTGCTGAATGTTTGTTTGGGCAAACAATTTGATGCTTGTGGATAGAGCTGGGTGTGCAGTGTAGCTGCATGGAAAATCAGACTGTACTATGCATATGTAATAAGTTTGCTTTCTGAAAGCAACAGATTTGCTATGTGTATGTGTTACAAGAGTGCTGCAAGTCCTTCAGATGTGCAAAAGCCTGATTTGTTCTACCACACACTGATGGTGACAATTTCTCAGTCCACCCTGTTAAAATCTGCTGGAGTTAGGAGACAGTCTACAGGAGAAACATGAATACGTGCTGCTTTTCGTGAAACTAGGATAAAACTCAGTTGACTGAGAAGTTATGGGGAGAGGTTAGTTTAACAAAAACTGTCCTGCAACAGCTCAAGTGGACTGTGAGCAAAATCTCTGTAGATGGAATTTGTAGCACATAAGATTTTGGTTAGCTCATATTTATATTTCCAAGCAAACTTTGCAGTGGAGTTGAAGTTTGCTTCCCTATTGTAGGAATAGTTCTGTAAAAAATACTATTAACTTAATCAGTAGGTTTGCCAGTTTGTAAATAGTCAGGATCCTATCTGGTTCCTATTGCTATCTCTGTACTGTATATCATCTGCAAAATTGTTTATTAAGTTCTGGTTAAATGTAGCTGTAGAAAACAAGTCAATTTTGCAGGTATGGTAGACTGTAGTTTGCCAATATGACAGATTTTATTAGATAGCAAACCCAAGCTTTTAAATGGGTCTTGTGATCAGTTTTTCGAGAACAGAGGAATATAATTTTACAATACTGTGTATATTGGATCACTTTTCCAGAGCAGAGCAATGTTCTAAAAAGCACTTAGATATATCACATGAAGCAAACAGATTTTTGAAATATTAAAGTCTAGAAGTAAAACCTCAAATTTGTTACATAAACAATGGAACTAAAACCAATCCTTTTGGTTCCCCACATCACTGCCTTGTCTGAAATTGTTTAGTTTTCATCAAGACACTTTCATGGGCCTCAGAACATGTGTATCAAATTTGAGACTGAAGAAAGTTTCATTGGCAAGTATAAAAAGAAGGCAAATTCTGTTTTAAAGTATATGTTGTTTGATACAATGCAAGAATTCTGCTTTCATCTATAAAGTAGCAGTTCCCATCGGTAGCTTAGTCTATATAATATGACTTAATAAAATTGTAGTTGCTATAATAACACTTGTAAATCTACAGACAACTCATGTCTGTAATGTCTTAAGAACAGCTGTAAAGGTTTTTAAATTATTAAGTCATAGTATTGAGCAGCCTGGTGAGGAGATCTAATAAGTAAACTAACAATTGATTAAACAACATCTGTTAAGGTATTATTAAATGTTACGTGGATTTCTGGTGTCTGATCATTACAGCTTGCAGAGAAATTTATTCAATTTGGGGTCTGTCGGTTGGCTTTGTTGTTTAAATACTTTATGAAGCTTCAAAACCTTTTCTCTTTTTAAAGAGTTGTTGCCATTATTCTTCTCATGCTCTGTAGATTCTAGACATCTGAATGTTAGTGTTGTTTTCTTTCAAATCAAAGTAATGCACCAGGAAATGTGTTTTGTCGTGGTGCAGGTGTTTGGTCAAGGGGCTGGAAGTACTTTCCTTTCAACTCCTTTGCCCCATAAGCTCTGTCAAAGTTTCTCTATAAGAGAGATAAACTATGAAACTGTGATGGGAAAGCCTGAATGCATGCAGAGCATGTGTGGCCTTAAATAAGGTAGGGAGAAGCTGGAGACGCAACCCCAATGTTTGTTCAAGTTCCTGAGACAGCACCTAGGGGAATTAAAGCTTCTTTACAACAGATCTATCTGGAATAATAGCTTTCCTCTGTGTGCTCAGCTGCACTTTTGTTCTATGTTGACAGCAAGGGAGCTGTACTGCAAAATGCTTTGATAAATAAAGGCTAAGGATGGGAGAAATCTTCTCCACAGACTGAATTTTTCTGGGCAGTGTCTGTGTCTTTTATTGTATGTTCCTGTGCTCTGCTTGGTGCTCAGTTTCTGGTGGGACCTTTAGGTGCTGCAGCAAAGCAATTTGTGTAAGGACTTGACAGGTTTTATCTCGACTGTTCAGCTTCTCACAAATGTGCCATTAAATGAGGTGATCCTTAAAATCAGTCGTCTCTGGTTCATTTTGAACAATGTATCTGTGGATGTCTGGCAGTCTGTAACTTGAGGATCGACCTTCACCTTAAAATAAAAACATTTTAATGTTGAGAATGTGTTGTCACTTATACCCTGTGTGCACTGAGATGCTTTGTTCTGTACATACACATTTCCTTCTGAAACACATTAGATCCCTTGGAGGGAATCCTGTATATGATTCCCTCTGTTCTCCACTCCTTCCCTCATAGAGAAGAACTGTTCCTTTGGTTTCATAATCAAATAGAAAACATCCTTTAGACAAAATTCAGATCCTGGGGTGAAAAAGTTGGGGCTGTGTAGTTAGAAAGCAAAGTTGTGCTCGCTCACTAAAGCTCTGACACTCCTCTTTAAAGATCCAGGGAGGGAAAAACCTGTGGAAACAAGCGATGGAAAAACATGTATTTCCTCTGCCACCACCCCCTGCTTTTTCTTCATTTTCACACATGCAATACAGATATAACAGTGAGGTATCCATTCTCTTTGCCTGCAAGGAAATGAAAAGGCATATTGTAAGCCCAAGGCTAGTCTGGTCGTCAGCCAGGAATTAGTCCTCTAAAGGAGAAAGGGAGAGGGGCTGGCGAGAGAAGAGGCTGGAAATGAGGAGCTGGAAGGGGGAAAGTGCACTCAGAGATAGGCTGGCTACACATGGCTAGAGGTGGAAGGGGTCTTGTGCTTCCTCAGTATGCAGGTGTTGGGAGAAAGGAAGGCAGCTTATACACAGGCATGTGGCTGGGGGAGCAGGGTCAAAAATTTAGACTATTTACTTAATCCCTTGGAAAGGCTTTTTTCTCTTCTGTTTTCTTTTTGTGTTTAACAGACTGCTTTACAGGGGACACGTGTGGTAATTAACACATGCAGCTGTAGGGCTTCAGCCATATGTCTGAATTTCAAATGGCCATTGATCTGGCAAATTTGCTGCCGTCTCCAACCCCCCACTTATAGGCCTTGAAGATGTGGGAGAATTTATAGTCTTTACCTTGAGGAGACCAGAGTTAGGAGGAGAGGAGTGAAAGGGAATATGAGTGATATTAGGGAGAGAAGGAGGAAAGAGTGGTATTCTAATCACACCTTTCATGCCCCTTGCCCCAGCTCACCATATATTTTCAGGTAGCTTCTACAATGTTCTAAAATGTTTCTAAAGCTAGGGATCTTGTTCTTACTCTATATAGCTTGCATAACAGTTATTATTTTTTTTTCCTTGTTCAGCAAAGCAGTCCAAGCTCAGAATCACAGTGTTCTTGTGGGCATTTCAGATGTGCTCCCTTTTCCACAGCTGCAGGTATCTGGGATCTTGCACAGCCTAGAAGTGAGAAGGTGGGAGTTGATTGTGGACTTTGGGCAGCCTTTCAGGAGAGGTAGTTGAGGAGGGGGTGTCTATTGGGCTGTGTGGAAAACAGAGAATACTTCACATCAAAGCTTCTGAAAAAAAAAAAGTGATATATTGTAGGTAGAATAAAACCAGAGAGTCTAAACTAAACAATCATAAGGTGGTCGTTGCTTTTGCCAGCAGTGATCAGGCAGCTGTTGAGAGTGCTATAGAGCTTTTTGCAAACTTTGCTCAAAGTTTGGGGCAGTGTCAAGTGCTAAAAATCTTGCCATGAGATATGGTGCCTTAAGCAAAATATTTCTTTGTGTGGAAACTTTTTTGCTCCCTGTTTTATTTCAAATGTCACTCAAGGCAGTGAGCCAAATGGAAGATGGTTCAAAATTAAGATACTATAGCTTAAAATTCCACAGTATATATAATACTTGTAATGTTTGCAGGATGAGATAAAAATGTGTTCTTCTACCAAGTACGAAGCTATGAAAAAGTTAAGCATCTCTTCCTCTACTTCCCCTCCTTCAGTCTATTTTTAAACATTCTCAGTGCTAGCTATTGCTGATTTCTTGATCTCATCACTCACTCTACAGTGTAAGTAATGTTGACACTTTGGAGGTGTTTCTGCTGTTTCTGCTTTGGATAAAAAAAAAAAAAAAAAAAAAAAGAAAAGCCCCCAACAAAAATTCTTAATAGTGTATACTCCAGCTTTTGCTGACTGATTTACCAGCCCAGTATAATATTGCTACTCTGTTTTTCTGTGTTGTGCCTCTTCTCTCCACTTTCCCTGTGAAGCTTTGTGCCAGGATTGTCTGGAGCAGCTATATATTACATTGTCTCTTTTAACTCACCTCCCTTTTCTCAATTTATTACTACAGACAGTACTCCTTCTTGGAACAAGATGGCCTAACATCCCTTCTGTGGATTGGCAATAGCTTTTCCAGATAATTTGGTTATAGCCTATATTGATATGCATTTGGATACAGTTTTTATTACACAGATACAGAGGATAATTCTTCTCCATTCAGTGTTTATTGCAGCTTGTTTCCTTTCAATTGTTAACCTCCCTGAAGCATAAGGTCATTTCAGTTCTTCCTCTCATCTTCACTACCTTGATCCTTTTCTGTAGGAAAAAAGGGGAAGTGCTGGACTACAGCTGTAGAATTGCTGGGCTGCATTTACCACAGCAAAGCTTTTCTATGCCATTTGACCTGTGAAGGTGTCTGCTGGTCAAAATGAGCCTTGGAGACCCTGTTTTAAAACTGAGTACCACCCCTACAGCCAGCTGCCATTGGTACTTGGTAAATATGTCATCATTCTTCAGCAGATGTATTAGGCAGTCATGATTTTTGGTAACAGTTTTTGGTGCCATGTGTTATGGCCAGACCAAAAAACCATTTAGCCTCCCAGTTCTTTTATCTGTGTCTCCATTTCCCCTTGTGTATGTGTCTCAGTAAGGGGATGACATTAGACTCTTGAAGGACAGCTTAAGTATACACTGAATGAAAAATATTCTTTGCTCCCATTGGGAGCCTCTTTCTGCAGCCTGTATGTGTTTTTTAGTTTTGAAGGCATTCCAATAGCCTTCCCAGGTGTTGTGTAGCTGACTTTTTGCACACTGAAATTGTTGCTGGTACGTCAGGAGAAGAGCCACTCTTCATGGTGGTCGAGATTCATTTCTTTAGCTGTTCAGAACATTGCTAGCAGCTGTGAAACATCAGTCTGCAGTGACAGGCAGGCTGAGATCCTGTCTGAAAACTTACCAGATGACGGAAGCTGAGCCTGGAAGCTGAGCTGGGACTCTGAGCTTTGTTCCCTCCTCCTTTCCCAACAAGTAGTTGAGCTAAAGTGTTTTAAACATTCTTACATTGCTGGTGAGGATGGGCTCATAGCTTGTCTACTCTGTTCTGAAATTATCTTAATTATTCGTTATTATTTTAAAATAACATACAAGTCAACATATGGCACTTACATGTAGCATTTCTAGGCCAGCTCTTCAGTGGGGCTAGTGGACTCCAGGCCAAAGAGGGGTTTTAGTGTTGTCCCTGCTGCTGTGTAGCTTATTTCAGAAGATAGATGAACAAAGTAAAAGAGAATGAATTTTGAAACCATAGGATTGAGAATATGGTCATCTTTCAAGGTTAAAAGTATTGTATAGCTTATATAGTCATAAAAAAAAAAAAAAAAAGGCAAGTTTTGATTATTAACTCAGCAAAGTAGCCAGAACAGCAGTTGGATAGAAAAGATGAAGGAGTACCAGGGAAATAGTCCCTTCTTCCAAAGAATTGCAGTACTTTGCCTATGATGGAAGGGAGGAACTAAGCTCAAAGGGAGAAGGGCTTGAATCTGATAGAGTGCAAATGGTAGATTAAGAAAAATTACTTGTATCTTAGCAGCTCCCTCAAGAGCCTTTGAATGGATATGCAGGTTCTTTTAATTTTGTTCCCCTTTTTTTTCCTCTTCTCCTGGCAATATGAGCCACTCTGGGAGTGAACTTAAGGTTTTTGACTTAAATCAAGACACTTAAAACCACTGGCAACCTAGCTGTTGTTCTCTTTGGGACAGTGACATAACTGGAGGCTTGGTTCTGTAGGTCAGAGCTGATGACAAGAGCATGTATTTCTAGGTCACAGCATGGCTTTTGTCTAGCTTAAGGAATAAAACTGCTGCTGGGATTGTTGCAGGAGGGTGAGAATAACAAGTCTCTGAAAGTGGGGGAGGGCACAGTGGGGACAATGTCTTCACAGCTCGACTGATTCCATGTTGATCAAAAATAAAGCTTTTTGTGCAAATCTGAACTGAAGATGGTCTCAAAAGTAAACCTGACCTTTATTATCTGCTTCACCTTTTTAACAGAAAAGGTTCAAATCTGGCTTTGGGCATTTATTTTTCCTGTTACTTGCAAATCTTTGAAGAGACCTGTTTTGCCTTTTGGGAAGGAGTTTGGCTGTGAAGTCTGAAAACTGTAAAACTGCAATAAGGTAAATTTGTTTGCAGTGACAGGTTTTCTCCATTTAAGCTTCCTTGCATTTGACCTCAGAAATGCTCTATAACCAAACTAAAATCTGATCATATGCTTCTTTAACCCATATCTTATGTGCAAATTGCTTTTATAGAGAAGATCATCTCTGTGTTGCAGTTTGGCCCAAAAATGAACTGAGAATTCTAGTTCTAAATAACAGGACTGTGTACAGGTTCCTTATTCTGAGTTACATCTGTACTCAGGCTACCTGAGGGATACTGCTGCTTCTTGTCCAAAACTCCAAGCCTTGCAAAATTGGTTAAGACTGTGGTTTACTGTTTACAATTTGGAGAGAAACTGGCTGCAAACCAAGAAATCTTATTTCACAGGTTTTGAGGTTTTGAATCCCTCACTTATTACTCACTAGAACAAAAGAGAGGTCACACAAACCTGTGGCTCCCTGCTGTCCTCCTAAATTAGTTGATTGCACTATATTGGGGATTTTAGCTTGAGAAAGGGGAGAGCAAAGGGTGAATCTCAAGTTTGAATTAGGTGAGTGCTTTCAAATAGGGACTTTAATAATCTTAAGGTAGTTTGTCTTCTGCTTGGAAGCACACCCCTATACTTGAGAAAAATGTTCTTTGGAATGCTATATGTGAGTTAAAACAAGAACTTTTCACAAGTATTGACGCAAATTTACATCAGGAGAAAGTTCACTAACAGCTCAGCTTAATTCTCTGCTCTTTATTGTTTAAATAACATGTAGTGTCTCTGCATTGAAACCAAGAGTTTTGTCATCAAAGTGGGAAAGTATAATGGCTCAGTTCTGAACTGCCTTGTCTTCCATGCAGCAGTACTAGGAAGATCTTTTTCTCTCCAGAAAGGTTTGCATAACTTACAGAAGGGAGCCAGGTATTTTAAGTGGTAATTACTGTAGGGCTTGGTTCAACCTGCAAAGTTCAAATCTGAATCTGGATCTGAACTTTCCCAGAGGCACGGGGTGGGTTTGGACATTGTATTAGTTTGACCTATTACGGTGCAAGCTCTGAAATGCAGGTCCAGATGTGGGCTGGGATTTTGTATCTTCCCAAGTATGAGACATTAAGGGTCACGTTTACATGACACATAATTGAAATAATATAAAACTGGATCTCATGTTGGGGAAGGTGTCTACAGCATTATGTTTGAAGGGCAACACCTTGCTATGTCTTTGTTTTTCAAAAGAAGCTGTTTAAAGGCTGCAAAGAATGAGAGGTTAGAGGGCAGGTTTCTTTTGGCTAATTACTGTAGAACTGCCTTTAGAACTTACACAGTAAATAAGGACTTCGGATTTTAGAGAGATTCTGTCTGAATCTCAAGATTCAATAGTTTTAAAGCCACTGAACCCCGGAGACTAGAGCATTGCTATTAATGAGTGCTGCTCCAGACCCCTTTTGACACATTTGCTTTTGAAGAACCAGGCCCAGGAAGAGGGAGCTCTTTGTTTGTGGTCAGAATAAACTCATTGTACACCCAGACAATTAACTCTTCAATCGACTTGCCAGCCTCTGTAAAGCACTCCACTCCCCTCAATGTCTACCTCCAGTTCTTTTCAGACACTTAAGCACACCAGTGTGTTTTGTTTATTATTCTGAAAAAGTCCTTCACAAGAATAGTCAGAGCAGATCAACATTGTCCTCCCAGCAGCATTTATCTCCCCTGGCAGTGAGTGTGTCAATCAGGAATCAAAAAGCCAAACACAGGAGGCTTTGAATTGTGTCACAGGGGTCAGAGTTACTTCCAGCTGTCTGTGCATGGGATAGGCTTTCTTGCAGGGCAAAGAATTGTGCTGCCAAACAAACACTGAGTACATTGGACCACAAAGTCCTTGGGGCTTGAGTGGCTTTTTTCATGTTGATGCACCTGCGAGGGAGATGTGAGAAGGAAGTGGGGGGAACTAATGCCTTCCAGAAGGCATGGGGAAAGGCTCCTTATCCTGTCTGGTTGATATCAGGAATGCAGTGCTGAAGTAAAGGCTGCCTGCATCCATATAGCATACAGAATAGTTGATGCAGGAAGAGAAAAACTACTGCAGTGACAGTGCAAGTGAATCTTTGCAGTTAAGAGCTCATTAAGCCATACAGTGCCCTTGCATGTTTAGCACTTAGGCATATTTTTTAAGAAAAACTTTACTTCACTTGTCCATGTCCAAGTGTTGGGGGCTGTTATATCCAAAGGCAGCACAATGCTGCTGTTTCTTAAAATTAAAGCAATAAAGAGTGAGAATGTGGCTTTTGCTGGTTTGGTTTAAAAAGTTGGGGTTTTTTTCTTAACAGCTGCGGGATCTCCATGCATAGAAGTGGTTGGACTTGATGATCTTAGAGGTCTTTTTCAACCTAAATGATTTTATGGACAGGAGTGTGAAAACTTGGCAGGGAGTCTATCTGCACTGGTGTGTTTCCATATCAGCTGCTTGCAAAAACTTACCTTGATTGACCAGACTGTAAGAATTTTTTTTCCATGAATGCTAATTTTCTGCACTTATATTGGCAATATATGTTTGTACATAGAAGTTGCATAGACTATTAAATTAATTATGACTTGCTGAAATAGTTTCATTTAATGTAGGGAGGGATTGTGGTTAAGGCAACAATTTGCTCCTCCCCTACAGTACTAGAAGGGACATGTATTTTTGTCTAAGACCCCATGTAGTGCAAAACACAAACACAAGTTTTGTTGTCTTTTTTCTTTTACTTTTTTTAAATACTTAAAAATACTCTGGACCTGGGAGTAATACATAGAAATGTCAAAGTCAAAGCTGCATCTTCAAGATTCAGGAACTGTGGATACAAGGAGCCTAATTGACCTGGCAGGTCTTTGTTCATCTGACCAGAGTTACTAAAGCTGCAGGAATGAGTATGTGTGAGTTAAGTACCTCAGGAGTACTGAAGCCTAGGAAAGCTCTTCTCCCTTGTTATTGGCTTGGCAGGTTTGCTGAAGGTGGACTTTGCTGCACTGAACAGGGCTTGCTAAGAGTTCTCTCATTGTCCTGGCTCTCTGTGCTCTAGGTTGCCTGTTTGGCTTCATCTGTGCTCTCTAAGGGCTCAGCCCAAACCAGATGATGGCAAGTGAAGGAACCACTTGGCACTGGAAGAAGGCTGCCTCTTCCCAGAGCAGAGCTATGCACTTAAAATTGTCATCTGCTTATTCTGTCAGTCTGACTCAAGTCTGGGAGCCATTGATGTTCAGGCTATAGACTTACAGAAAAGACTAGATTTTGTATAAAGCCTGGATGATTGACTCCATAAACACCTGTGCTCCTCAAAGTGGAAGAACTGTTTGCAGATTGCCTCATGGATTCCAGTCAGAACACAACATTAACCTCCCATATCACATCTCCAGCCCAGGAAAAATATACTCACTGCACATCATCTGAATGCTTGCATCATCACATTAGCACTCCAAGACTTATGTGCTTCCTCAGAAACATCAACCTTCAGTACATCACTTTTATCTCCTAACTTTTCCCCTTTCAACAGCTTCCATTCAGTGGCTTGAGTTGAGAATGGTAATTCACAGCAGCAGGCAGTTCCTTCACATTTTTCCATAGTAATTAATGCTGTTTTATGTCAAGGAGTTTACTTTTCTCCTGATGTAGTAATTTAAGTTGTTCATGGCCTCAGTGCTTGTCATTCAGAGTAAAATGATCACTTTAACAGTTGTCCTTTGTGTGAACTGGATCTCCTCCTCCCTCAACCCCAGTGAACACTGCAGTCATTGCAGATGTGGATGCCTGCTAGATGTTTTGCAAGGATAAGACATGGGGAGGGGAGTTCTAGTGAGAGCATGAAGAGTTCTGGCCCAGCACTAGTAGTAGATCAGGACAGGCAAGTAACTGTCTCTGTTTTGAGTCATTGTCAGTCAAATGCAATAAAAACTGTTCTTGCTTATGAGCTTCTGGCAGTAGTAGAGCAGGTGGGATTCTGGTTTATATCCAAGGTATCTTAATGTGAAGATGGCTTAGGGAGTCTCATTTAGACTTGCCTGTTTCACTCTTATCGTGGGGCAAGATAAAAATACCATGTTAAAGTTGACAGCAATTGAGCCAGAAAAATCTGCTTAACTTTTGCCAAGTGTACCCTAGGAAAAGGACACTTACTGAAGGAGTTTGATAGCTTTAAAATGTCCCATGAGGAGGTATTCTGCTGAGTGATACTGTCTGTAGTCAGTGGTCTCGGAAAAAAGAAAGTGGATATTCATGCTGAGTTATAAAACATGGAAGAGAAGTATGCCAGTGAATTCCTCCTCCTCAAGGCTCTGAAAATATTCTGCAACCAAGGGATGTGGTTCTGAATTACATGAGTTCCTGATCTGGAAGCATTGCTATCTAGAGGGATTAGGAAGTAACACTTGATCTCTTTAATCCCTGTGACATGCTGTGTGTAAGGAGCTATCTCAGTGACATGCCTCTTTTGAAAGTGTGGAATTTAACAGCTCTTTGAAGAAGGGAAGAGACTGTACCCAGTGAACATACTTCATTACCTTTGTACCCGAAGTAACAGTGCTCTGTACCTCTCATATAATATCACAGGAGACCCTAGGCCTCTGGAATAGTTTGGGGTTTTGTTCTGTGTTGAAATGTTTATAGAAGGAATACAAAATGTTTGTTCAGAACTTTCAGGTATGTAAAATAGAACTTATTCCTTGTTTGTGAGGAGTAAATAGGCCAGTGGAACAAACATTCAGTGTGACAAACGGGGCATTGAGCGAGAGGAAAAATCAAATAAGAGCAGGCAAGTATTAGGGTGGATTTGCTGCTGAAAGGGAACAGCAGTGAAACTTTTTTGCCGTAAGCTAATTTGAAACACTGAGACTTACTGAGAATTCTCCAGTTTAAGAAAAAATTTGGTAGTTTCAGAGCAAGAAGCTGGCAGCTGGGAAGTGAGCATGGTGTTTTTAATGAAGTGCAATTTTTGTCTTTTATGTGACTATTTCATGACCTTTAAAAAATAATCAGAAATATCCCTGGCTTTTGATTTTTGAAATATGGTGAATGTAATTACAGGGCTCTTTTCTATTGCATTTTTTCTTGTATGTGTGATGAAAGAACTGTACTTGCTTGAACAACAGGGGAGTAATTACACTTCTCTCTATATGCAAGACCCTTAATACTGTACTGGGTGCTGCTACAATGTGGACTTGGTGACAATTTGGCCTTAGTAATCCAGTAAGGAAATGATTGTGTAATTCATTGAGCCATTTTACTGAGATTATCTTAAACAGTAGCTTTGAACTCAGGGGTTTGTTTAATACTCTCCGGTAGCTTAATGGCTAACTTCATACAAAAGCTGCTGCAAAATTCTCTTCCTTTAAGAAGAATGTGTTTGGCAAGTTGTAATTGCTGCTGTGTTCCTTGCACATACATGAATGTGAAAGAACCCCCCTGAACCTGAAACATCCTGTGCTCTGCCAAATTTCAAATAATGATTTGGATCAAGTGCTGTGGCTCAGATCCACTACTAATTTTCCCCCATTGTTGGCTTCCGGGTTGCTGCTTTAAATCTGAAAAGCAATTCTGTAATTACTTGGTGCAGAAGCATTCATGAGAACAATGAGAAGAAACTTATTATTGCACTGGTCTTCTTTTTAACACCAGGTCTCTTCCTATTTTGTGTAACTTGAGAATTATTCACCTTTCCAGTTGTTTTATGATTGTCTTCAGCAGTTTTGGGTTCGTTTCTCAATCATGCTAATTACATACTGTTCACTGCTTTGTTACAGTGTAAAGTGCCATCCTAAATAAATAACAAGCCATAGCTGTGGCTCTTGGAATCTTGCAGAAGCAGAGCAACCTATTCTAACATAAAAAGTGAAGATTCACTATTTACTTCTATCCAAAGAGCCTTTAAAGGCCAAAACCTTCCTTCTTGTAATTTAAGCAATATTCAGGGTTTTCTTCCAAGTCAGTTGCTCAAATCTTAAAAAAAAAAATAAACACTGCTTATCCAGGTTACTGGTAATGTCCAATAACAGGAAAGCTCAGAACAAGAGCTGACTGAGGAACGGTAAGTATTTTTTCTTCCAAGTATTTTCTGTTACACTTGCAGTTTAGCATAAAATGAAATGCAATGATGAAGAGGGAAAATTACAACAGGGTGTCTCTCTCTCATTTCTGTCAATGTCCTTCAGTGGATCTGTGAGGCTGAAATTGATTTACCAGCATGTTTTTGCTCTCTATGAACTAGACTACATTGTGTGGAAATGCATAAAATACACGAAGTGTGGAAGAGGTGTTCTAGCTTTTCCTCATTTTAAAAAACTGAAAATACAGGTATGGGTGGAATAAGTCTACAAGCTTCTGTTTTCCACCTCTGCCCTTCCCTTCCTCTTCCAATGGTCTCTTACTTTTGTAAATAGAACTGATACAAGAGAAGGTGCATCTGATGGTCATGGTGATTGAGGCAAGCCTGGCTTTTCTGGCATAGACTCCTCCCTCCAACAGATTTTTGCTGTTAAATTTTAGGTTTTAAACTTTACATTTTAGGTTACTGCCCACTTTGCTGCCTAGTGTCATTCTTGCCAATAACACATGCAAAGACTAGTTACTAGAAATTCAAGGGTTTAAGTCACTATATTTCAAACTGGAAAAAAAAGCCCAATTCTAAGTTTAGTAGGTTGACCCTGACTAGATGCTCTGCACCAAAGCTGCTGTATTGCTCTGCTCTGGAACTGCATGGTGGAGAAAATGTATCAAAGGTTTGTGAGTTGACATCAAGTCCAGGAGAGATCACTCACCAAATACTGTCATGGACAAAACAGACTCAACTAAACCTAAACCTAATGTAAGAGAAATTATTTTTCCACAATTTTTCCATTAGAAGACATTGCCACCACATTGCAATTAGAGAATAGCTTGATGCAGTCATTGTATAAAAAAAAAAGATTTGCTATTGACCATCCCTTTCTAACAGCTCTGCAGTAAATGCTGGTGCCAATTCTACACAGGTAAGTTTCAGAAGAAGAATTTTTCTTTTGAACCAAAGGAATGAGGAGAAAGATACAATAGGACAGCAATCTCCAGAACCTTTGCTGTCTCAGGAAATGGTCTGTGTAAAACTAAACTGACCTGAAAGTAAGAAGGCAATTAATTGCCTTCTGGGGAGACCACCAGGTGATAAACACCAGTGATGTGTGGAGGGAGGGGGGAGACTTCTTAAGTGTACCAAGGGGGCTTGATGCATGTTTTATGTAAAATTGTAAAATTATTGCTTTTAGCATAAAATGATTTTGTTCTGTCTGTCTTCTCTCTCTTCCGGACTTGGCCGGGCCATGTGCAAATCCCAATCATTCAACAGTGCTGGAGAGTAGATAGTATTTACCTCAATAATGGTAGTTTCTTTTCGATTCTTTTTAACCCTCAATTCAGATGATGGTTCGAAGCCAACGCCTACCATGGAAACCCAGCCTATTTTCGATGGAGAAGGTAAGAGCATCCCTTAAAGTAACAACAAAAAAAGCTATTTCCCTCTCCCTTTTCTCTACAATTTATGGTTCAAATGCTTTCTTTATCCTGCAAAGCAGATAAGCCAGTGAATCTCATAAGTTATCCAAATTTTAGAGTGCCCTTGGGACCTCAGGCATTTTCCCTAATCCTTTTACATCCTCCCCACTCTTCTGGAATCCAACAATAACACCGGTTGATCAGACTCCTGGTGTGATCTTGGAGGAAGAAGTGTGTCACAGTGAGTAAAAGAAAGGTGCATCAAATCAGAAGTGGCCACTTCCTTTAGACTGTCCTTACCCCCTTGCTATCTCCACTCTCATGGTACTGGTACTGGGAGTTTCATAACCTCTGCAGTGTGTTACAGCTTCACAAAAGGAAGGGCAATGCTAAACCACAGCTTGTGAATGTTGACTTGGAAAAAAATTGCTGGGAGGTTTCTTTATTTAGCAAATGCTTTCATTGACGCACATACTATTTAAGCAAATGAAGTCATTGTCCTGGGCCCACTTAATTCATGGCCCACCCAGGCAGTTTCCTTCTCAAATAGGCAATCTTGCAATTCTATTATTTTGGAGAGGGAATATTGGACCTTAGTCTATTGGAATCCTTTAAACAAGGATAAAATGGCTGTCATCATAGAGGGTTCAAGCCTTTTACATGTACAGTCGTAAATACCAGTGGGAACAGTGCTCCTTTGGTAGTGGATGGGCCTGATATGTTTATAATCTTGCATATTGCTTGGAAGTAGTGTCTGTTTTCTGCAGGTTTAAACCCATAACTGTTATAGTAAAACTATGAAGTATGAACCACTCTGTGACCCATCTGAAACTGTACAGCATAAGGCAGTGAGGGAAAGCCTGTGCATTTTCATAGGGGACTGCTGTACTTAATGCATTTTTAAGCTGGATCAAAGGCAGAAATAGAGACTACTGAGCAAGAGTAGGAGGTACTTTTCTGTTAATATATCCTGCCTTCTTGTAAAAACAGGTGCTGTGGTGGGGTTTTATTGTTGCTAAAATAAACATATTTAATGGCAAGGTACTGTAGTCCTGTCATTTCGTATTTAGTGATCATAGATTTGTAAGAATCTTCTTGTGAGCTTTAAGAAACAGCAAAGCTCCCAGAGAAAACACTGTCAAATAAACAAAGGAGACCGAAGCCATGCTGGCTCTCTCTTGTTTATATCAAAAGGAGATTCCTCCTGGCAGTAAACTGATATTGTATTAAATTGCTGTTGGCAACCACAAACTTCTGACCTCTAAGTTTTCCCCTGAGAGGGTACCCATAGATATTTAAAGGAAAGAATGCGTCAGTAGAAGGCAGGAGCGAGATGATGTGGTTAATACAGCCTGTTCAGGAGCTCCTTCTAGGAGAGTTTCAACATTTTGATAATTCAAATTGAACTGGACAAAGTTCTTGAAGTGATGTGGTGAACACACCTTTTCTGGTTCTTCTGGTGATGTGCAGAATCTGAAAAAAAGTGTTGTCCTACCTTCTGTGAAAAACATTTTCAATCAAAAACCTTCACACTGATTTGCAGGTGAACTCAAGTCTGATAAATGGTCTTGGACTGAATGAGGAAAGATTGGCTCTCACAAACATTGCAATATGTTTTTCAAGACCTTATCTCTTAAACTCTGAGAGAGAATGGCTAGTGCAATGGCCTTACATTAGCAGTGTCCCTTGTGACTCTGGAGAAGGGACAGACAGGCAGGTTAATCAGGCTGTGCACTGGTGAATAATAATCTCTTCTAAGTTTGTCACTCTGTATTTTTTCATCTTTATTAGCAAAACAGGACTAAGTAAATTTCAGTGGTGTCTGTAACAATAAACAATTAATGGTGTGATTCTTGGGGTCCTGTGCAGCACCACGAGATGGACTTCAGTGGTTCTTGTGGGTCCTTTCCAGCTCAGGATATTCTGTGATTCTAAAGCCCTGAGCAACCTGGTCTGTTCTTGTAGCTGACCCTGTCTGGAGCAGAAGTTTGGACTGGACACCTCAGGATGTCATCCTGAACTATCCCTTGATCCTATCTGAGCAAACATGTTGTGATACTTCACCAGAAGACTCTCCCAGTATCTTGGGTAGATCTTCCTTACTTGGTGTCTGACACAAATGACAGAAAAGGGCAAAACAGTTATCTGTTCACCTGTCAGGTCTGAAATCTTCATAGGTGTTTAGAGGTGTTAAAGTTCAGATCCCATTCCACTTCACTGAATTTGAGAACTGATGGGTTCCTGTAAACCTTTAAAGTCAGGCAGCCAGGGTGGAGCTGATATCAACATGAATAGACAATAACAATGTAGATTTTTTTTTCATGTTTTGCCTTTGGTTGCCTGCCTTCCATACACAAGGGGCTGACCTTTTTCAAAGGGTGTTATATACATTCAACTGCCCCTGAAATGTGTGATACCTTTTGGACTTCAACATCTCTGAGATGAAGGTTCACCTTTCTCATGTTTTCATCTACATTAGAGGATAATGAAAATTCACATTTCATGCCTAAGTTCCCCTCCCACTCCCTACCATCTTCCCTGAGGGCATAACAGAGCAGTGCCAGAGATAATGTAAATCAGATAACTTAAACTCTCCCATCCAAGGTTTGAATCATAACGCAGCCATCTCTCTAAAAATTATTTCATATTATTATAATGCAGATCTTAGAGATGTTTATAGTGAATCTTTTCTTAGGACAAGATTCTTCTCTGCTGAACAGTGTTTTATTAATGTCCTTGGTATAGTTTAAAAAAATTATATTCCCTCCTGTGCTTCTAGGTGGCTATTTTGTTTTCACCATCTATTTAGTTTTTATGTGCAAGGTATAATAATTTCATAAAGAAATATTCTTTAAACATCTCTTCTTTTTGGTAAACTTCACCTCTTAATTCAGTCAGAATCTACTCTTTCCATAGATCTTTTGTTCAGAGGTGTCTGTAATCCAAAAAAATGTCCAGGTTACCTGGATTGAAAATACATTCTTATGGTAAATTCCAAGGAAATAACTTCCTTTTCATTTTCTTTCTCTTTTTTCACAAAACTCCTTTTTGTGCACCTTTCAACCTCACTGAAAGATGTACACCATTGTATTTCTGAAGACTTTCATCCATTCTTCAGCATCTATTGACTTTGATTGTCCCTCCTTTTTCAGCTATAGACATACCTGGTCCACATGGTGCAGATTCAGAGCTAAATTTCATCCCAGATTTAGGAGTTTAAGCCCCTTTTGGGGAGAACTACCTTAAATTAAACATTGGGTAAGAGCTAGGAAGGGGAGAAGCACAAAAGTAGAAATAGGCCATAAACCAAAGCATGTAGGCATGTGTATTTATAGAAGTATATGATGGCTGAATGTTGATAAAACAGTGTAGTGAAACTGGCAGATAGGGCCATTTTTGATATTCCAACAGTAGTAAAAGTTTGTTTAACAGTGTTCAACCTATACTCCCCTGTGAAAAAAATGCCCCGAACACAATTACTATAATGCCTCCAATCCATGTGGCTGAAAGCATTTAGGAAGGAGAAATTAATTTCCTTTTTTTTTTCTTCACCTTCTTGTAATTTATAATCAGTTTCTCTTTAGTCAGCTAGCTTCTCCCTTTGCTGGGCAGATCCATGTAAATGTCAACAAGGGAGCAGGAAAACTCATGTAAAAAGTTCTTAGAGGAACTGAAGAAAATCCTCAGGAGGTACTATTTAAGTTGTGTTCCTGTGGACGCTGAAAATTTTTTCAGAAAATATCAGTCCTGAAAATGTCACTTGAGGTGCTCTAGCCCATGGTAGCAAGTACTGCTTTGCTCAGTTCTAATCACATGAGGTTATGTCATTTCTGTGGCTTAGGGCAAGTTCTGATCTGTTTAGAAGTTGATTATAACACCTCAGAGGAGGTGCTCTAAGCACTTTTTTTCCACAAATTTATGTTTGGATGTCTTGGTTAGTGCATCAGACATGCTTTGCTAACCAGAACCTATTTCTTTAACAGACTTCCTTTCAAGTCTTTCCAGAAATATCTTCATGTCTCTGCCTATTTATTTCAGATTTTGTTGTTGCTTGTTTTAGGGAACTGACTGTGGCCAGACCTTCTTGGGCTGTTAAAGCAATATTTAAGGTCTAGATTGACTTTTTAAAATCTGGATTTCATACGAACTTTTGGGGGAAACAGCATATACTGTAGTACCCAATGCAATGTTTGTGATCTCTGAGTCTTGAGGAAAAAGGCTTTAGACTTGGGAATTTAGGAAGTGGGGGATAGAGGGAGGAAAAAAGATGCTTTGCCAGCAGAGATATACTTTCTGGAACAGGAAGATAATGAGAGAACCTTGTGGAAGATTTACAAATGGTGCTTCATAAGAGTTGGAAGACCTCAGCAGGGCATGAACCTGTCTGTACAAAATGGTAGATCAGTTAAGGCATGACTGTAGCCAACATCTTGTTGTCTGTGAAGAGAGACTGAGAGAGTTGGGGTTGTTCAGAAGACACCTTCTAGCACCTTCCAGTCTCTGAAGCCAGCCTACCAGAGAACTGGAGAGGGACTTTTTACAAGAATATATAATGACAGGACAAGGGGGAATGGCTTCAAACTGAAAAAGAGTAGGTTTGGATTAGATATGAGTTAAAAATTCTCACCACTGTGAGGATGGTGAGGCACTGGAACAGGTTGCCCAGAGAAACTGTGGCTGCCCCATCATTGGAAATGTTCAAGGCCGGGTTGGATGGGGCTTGGAGCAATCTGGTCTAGTGAAAAGTGTCCCTGCCCATGGCAGGAGAGTGGGAATAAGATGTTCTTTAAGGTCCCTCCCAACCCAAACCATTCTGGAAACAATCGTGTTTTTTTTACTAGTTGCTGCAATTTATGTAAGACTGTTATTTTTATATTTTCAGAAATCACAGCACCCACCCTTTGGATTAAGCATTTGGTCATCAAAGATTCCAAAATGAACAGCTCCAATATAAGGAATTCAGGTAACATTCCATGTAAAAAATAATAATTATTTTAACTAGTCTGTAGCTCCTCACCATCTGTTCATGTTTCATTCTTTCTTCATTGTAGCTGTCAAGCTGCTAGGTCAGTTGCAGCCCAGGTTACAAAGTAATTTCAGATAAGGTCCTTTTTTGCATCCAAAGGGCTGTAATCAATGTGTGATGAAGGATGTTTGTTTCCACAAACCATAACTGGGGAATCTCTTAATTTCTTAGTCTGTTAATTCATTTTAGCCTTCTGTCATCTTCTGTTTGCTGTTCATCATGGATATATGAACTGATGCATTTGGCTCAAAGGTCTGGGCTGTGGTTTTGGTCTAAGCAGTTGCAAAAAATACAAAAAGGGGCTTCTTTTCCAGTGAATTCAAGATTCTTCTCTGCAGGGGATATTTTTGATCGAGGCATGATTGGATTATTTCACAACTAAAAGTGGTTTAATTGTGTCTGGGCCTAAGAAAATGTTGAGATGGTTTTGTGGGTAGTGGAGTGGATAAAGGAAGACACAAGCCTGAAAAACAGCAAAGAAGAGATCGTGAACATGAATGGGAAAGGGGAAGCAGGAAAACATGAAGTCAGGGATATAAAACTTGAGATTGGAGATGTGGGTGAAATGGTTGTGTGGAGTCACTGAAATGAGAAGAAACTGGAGAATCTGAAGAGGAAGGTTAGGGATTCTTAGTAGGAATGATTTCTGTCTGATATTTTAACTGAGGTGGAAGAAATGAAGAAATTAAAGGGAATATAAGACAAAAAATTGCTTTAAGAAGCCATGGGTTTACTTTAAGATTTGAATAGGAGATGTTCCTATTACATATATTTTATGAAACATACATGCCTAGAACAGCTGTTGGAATAATTCCAGTCACCTAAACAGATAAACTGTGATATCTTGAAGTGCCTCATCATCTGGTATTTCTGGATTAGCTAGAGAGTATTCATGACAGTTCCTTTAACCTTCCTCTGCCACTTGCAAGCTGCAGGGTGAAATCAGTGCTAGGTTGGGTGAAACTCTCTTGCTGCACAATGAAGAGCTCTAGGCAGGAGGACAGCCAGCATTGCCCAGACCACAGTTTTAACAAGTCTCCTGTGCTTCACCTCCCAGCTGTTTTTATAGCAGGGTGATCTGTGTAGGATCTGCCAGTGGGAATCATCCAGAAGATTCAGATGATGTGTGAGTATCAGCATCCTTCTTTAAGGATGTGTTTCAGGGGAGAGCAAACACAGTTTCTTATTTTTGCTAGCTGCTGGGACAACCAGCAGCTGACACTGCAATTGAAGGTAACAGTGTAATATTAAAATCCTTTGTAATGAGTTGTACCTATCTTGGAGACCAGTTTTCCTTCTAACACAGCAAACCTCATAGCTGGAATGGAAACAAGAGTGAGTGCAGAGGGACTTGGGTGCAGGAGGTTCTGTCTTCCGCCCTTTCTTGGCCTGACAGAGCCAAAGTAGGCTGGCTTTCTTGTGGTAAAGGCAATCACTTTGATTGTTTAGTCAGGAAGCTGCCTGATGTGAACTGGAATTTGTTCACAGAAGCGTTCTTTGTGTGAGTTTACTTTTGTCCACTTTTTTCAATTGTTTCTGATGTCAATTCTGTTACTCAAGCAAAATTATTGTGAGTGCATGCTACAAATGAAAAATAAATGATCTTGTGGGAAATTCAAGAGCTGTGTAAGAGGTGGTTTATACAGCAAGCTAAAAGGAGACATGGCTCATCTGACTCAGTCTTACTGATTGCTCTGATGCTCACTTGCTGTCGGGTCTTGCTAAAAGACTGGATTGCCAACTTTATCCCCAAATTTCCCCACTGGGCCATACAAATACACAGCCATTTCAGTTTCTCACAAGAAATGCTAACTAGAGCAATGGTTTAGGTGTTACAAAGTGTGGGCTACTTCAGCCTGTTTTTTTCAGATAGCAAAGCCCAGTCACCTTGTTTGGTATCTTTCATTCTTTTCATCCCTTGTAATATATGTTAAAGGCAATGTACAGTAGGTGGGATCAAACTGTAGAGAACTGGGGGGGATAATTATCATTTAGAATCATGTTTCTTCAAGTGTCTTCGAGTCTGTCTTGGCAGTAGGTGATGAAACAGCTGTCATGAGATGGGCATGCAAAACTGGGGGATGTTTTTAATTGCCTTTGGCCCAACTTGAAATGCTAATGCTTAGCACATTTGCAATTTTAAAATTTATTTTTAAAGGGTTAAGATAAGTTTTGCTAGCACAAGATTTGGATTCTTTGGTTTGGTATTGCCTCAGCTATATTGTCTATCTGAGCTTACACTTACAGTCTTGGCGCAGATATAACATTGTATGCTTTTGCAGCAGTTTAATGGGATCACTGAAATTGGAAGTGAGAAAAAAGACCTAGTAGGCCATCTAATCTACTGCCTTAGGGCTAGTGAATGTTTATACTGTAAGGAGAGCAGCATTTTCTACTGTACCATAAATGCCTTAGATAATAAAGATTTTATTTCTTCCCACAGGAAGCTGCTCTGCTCTCTGAATTCAATCTCAGATTTTTTCTTTTTGTAATATCTAGCCTAACTCTTCTTTTACTTCCTATTCCTTGGAGTTTGTATAGGGAAACACTTGGCCCTGATCTCTCTTCTCCCTGTAGTGATCATATGGCCCTGTCCTTTTCAGAGAAGAATGGTCCAGGTGCTGCTGCCAGAGGACGTGTGCTGTTCTCTAATCAGCACTGACACTGGACGTCTTGGAAAGCAAGTGCCATTGCTATGCCAACCATGAGGAGAGTTTCAGAATTGCTGTATGGAGTCAAATAGAGTCTTTAATTTGCTGTCATTGTGTCTGGTCAATGTTAGGTGAGCCACCCACCAGGCAGCTGAGCATTGCAGAGCTGGTGACACTCCATGTAATGTATGCTGCCTGCATCCTGTAAGAGCTGCATTTGAAATTTGAGTATTCCATCTTCTGTTTAGTGTTGACAAACAGAAGAGGTTCTTCTGAAACAGATCTCTTTTTTTTTTTTTTTTTGGGAGCACTTACATTTTGTTTGGCATGTGTAAATCCTAATTAAGCTAGGGATCAGGAAAAGCAGAATGACTCCAGCCTGGTGATTAGAGCACTTGACTGAGAATCTATGTGTCTCCAGGCATTTTGCCAGCCAGTTTTTCTATGCTCAGTAAAAGAGCATTGCTAGGAGGGATTGCTAGTGCTGTTACCTCAGCACACCTTACAGAATTAAATGACACCCTTTACTCAGTAGGGTGAGATGCAGGTTCAAACCTTCTCAGCCAGAGGCAGGAACCAAAATGTGAACATCTGGACTGCTGCACAGCAGAAAAGTTGTTTTTCTACACTTAAAAACATTTTCTGTCTGTCTGAATCCTACAAGTCCCAAATTCAGTTTTTCCTTCTGAGGCAAGTGAAAGGTCTAGATCAATATTATTGTGACAAGATGACAAAAATATTTTTGGATGCTTCTCCCCTTTCCCAAACGTGCACATCCACATGTGCACACACGTGGATACCTTAAACTACCTAAGACAGTTACCTATCACTGCTCTCTGTGGTGGGTTGTTTTTAATGCTGCCAGAGCAGGAGGTGATTCAGGTGGGATTCTTGCATGGCTGTCCTCTAATCAGCATGGCTGGCAACTGTCTTTTCATTCTGCTTTTACTGTTTCAGCCTCCTCCCCTCACCCCCAACCTATTCCAGCCTGCAACAGTTCAGTGATTTTTTTTTTTTAAGTTCTTAATCTAGGGAAGCATTTGATAATGTTTTCCACTTCCAAGAAATCTAATGGCTGCTTGTTTAGGAGCACCCTATCTCCAGTGAGGAATCCAGGGATTTTCCTCACTTCCAGAGTTGGGTTATCTCCAAATTCATTTGTGCTACTTAGTGATTTGGTTTTAGTTAGCAAGAGTTTCCAGCCTATGTCCAGCTTACTGTGACAACCTTTAAGAAAACCACAGAATGATGTAATGAGCCCCTGCATGGAAAAATAAACAGCTCTGGAGAAACCAGCAGTAGCAGCCTCAAGTAAATATTCTTCAGTCACTGGGGTTTTGAAAATGACGTTATTTGAAAGGAAGAATGAGTAATATATTAAGGTTAGCAGCTGAAGACAGGTTTGTATGTGCTGTGCCTAGTTTAAAAAAAAAAAAAAAAAAGGAAAAGAAACCCATAGCTGTTTGTTTCAAAATCTTGCTTGGTGAATGGGGACCAGTTCCATGTGACCTATTCTGTTCAGCTCTGGCACCCATGCATTCTGCTGACATCTCATGTTGGGATTCCAGTGATAGAGCTTTCTCCTGTCAGGAGCTCTTAGTGGACAGAATATAACTGCATGAGCTTTGAAAACAAGAATGGTGGTATTCACATTTCTTTTTCTTAATTGAGTGAACTTGAAGCCCAAACTTTAGGGCTTTTCAAAGCGGGAAACAACTTGAAAACTTCACATCTGCATACATTCCCCCATCCACCTGAAAGGGAATTTCTTAATTCTTGGGTGCATTTTGTCTCCAGAGATCTGCACAGTGAAGAGGTATGTGATTATATCAAGTGTTACTACCAGGACTGGGTTCTCTGGTTTGTCTGTGTTACTTAACGGGTCTTTTTTCCTACTTGCAGGGAAAAAAAGTTCAGGAAACACCCCTGGCACCCCCAAAAACATTCTAGTACCCAACTAGGAAGTTACACCATTTTGCTGAATGCCTTTCTTAATGATCAGGGGTAGTAATTGCCCCAAGGGCTAATGTACTCATGGGTCTGTTGCCTTATCCATATGGAGGCTTTCTGTGATCATTTACATTAAAAAGGACTCTGCTTTAGACTATACTGAGAATCAGTGTAGTTCCTCTTGATCAGGTAAGATGAACATATAATGGGACAGAGCTTGAGAAGGAAGCTCTTTTTCAAGTTTTGGTGGGATACCCCAAAAATAGCCAAGGTTAGACAAGAGTTTGATTCGTTATTAGGACTTTCCTTTTCAGAAGTGAGGATAACACAAACAGCTTGAATGCCTCTATTATTTTCCAGAATGTTCTATATTTTGCTTGCATCTCTGTGTTGAACATTGGAGCAAATTTCTTCATGCCTTGGAAATGTGGAACACTGCAGAGAACAGGGAGCCACAGGTAGATTCAGATGAGGTTCTTGAAAAGCAAAACAGTGTTATTAATGGGGGCAATTTCACACCTGTTTTTATCCTGTCTTCTCAGCCTTATTGCTTAGGTGTCTTGTCCAACTCTTGGTGCACAGCACTCCCCACCTTGTGATTTAAAGACACGAGACCATGGACTTCTGCTTCTTCTGCTGCTTTTTTTCCTATTTTCCTCTATTACTAACGAGTTGTGTTAGTTCAAACCATGTGTCTCTCAATACCAGTTCTGTTACTGGTACTGTCCAAATGTCTAGTTCAGGATTGTAGGCTCCTCCCCAAAATCTGTGGCTGGTTAGTGTTAGTCAGGATACTGAGTGGATGAGATAGCTGTAACTTTGTCAGGACAGCAGGTTGGTTGAAAAAGGGTTGTAGTCAGGAATAACTGTGCTTCAGGGATGTCTAAACAAGATGTTAGGGTGACATTTGAATTGGAAAATCTTGGTGCCTGTGGATGACATTCTAATGCTGACTGCAGTCCTCCTTGGTAAACATTTTTGCTTCTGTCTCCTCTGGGCATAAGGAGGATTAGTTAAAGGCTTTTGAATTTCTCCCTAGCTGAAGAGAAAAAAAGTGTCATTGATGGTGTTAAGAACAGGAGTTCATGAGAGAGAACCAGTGTGCCAGAAAGCTTTTATCTTTTCTACTGTCCTCTATTAATGTATCCTCCTTGGTTCTTTTCCTGCATCTTGAGCCAGTACCTCCCAACACAGTGCTCCTCCAGCCTGTCAAAACTACTGGGCTAGAAGTCTGTGACTATTGTCCCATCTGCCATAACTATTTATCTTTAGACCTTTGTATTAGTACTCCCAGCCCTTCCTTTTGTGAGAGTTTGGTTTTGTTTTGTTTTGAATTAGTCTTAATTTAGATGCTGGCTTGATATCAAATAAAGCAATTTCAAGAGAAGCTCCTGTTGAGTATGAAAATGAAAACTTATTAGCTTCATTGCTTCATTTTCACAACAAATATATATGCTCTTATTTGCTGAGTTCCTCCTTCCTTGCAAGCCAAAATATGATGTTTCTTCCTTACTTCTTATCCCTCCCTTCCCTTTGGCTCCATCTGTGGTTCAGGCATCCTTTCCTGTCTTGGCTGCTGCTTGGGAGGCCACTGTCTCTTCCTCCCTTCTGGAAGTTCTGAGAAGGATGATATGTGTGATGCCCAAGGGTGATTCTCCCACGGTCCCAGTGTGACAGGTGTGTGTGGTGAAGAAGGGAGTATGTAGGAGAGAGCAGAAGCAGGGGGAGTGGAAGAATCTAGGACCAGGACCCTTCCCAGACAGCCAGCAAACAAAGTAATAAATAACATGCCATTGGGGACCAGTTAATCTGCTCTATGAAAAGGTGCAAAGTATACAAGTGGGAAAAATAACATTGTATAATAATCAGCATGCAGCCATAGGTGGTAAACCATATGCAGCTAGGCAAATAAATGAAGCTCCCCCTGAGTGCTGTGCGATAAATCATTCCCAAAGAATTCAGTCAGTCCCCCCTCCTTATCCCCCAAAGAAAGAAAACAAATTACTTTAGATGTGGAGTCATAACTACTACTCTGCAGCTGCCAGTTAAGGCAAGTGGACAAGGAGCAGTAGGAGAAGGGGCAGAGATAGAAGAAGCTGGGGTAAAAGGGGAAAGAGAAAACAACCCCACATTTAAAACCACTGGGGATTTGTTGGGGAAAGGAAAGCAAATAAGCTCCAGCATCAGGCATTACCTGGACATGCAGGGACAAACTGAGAGTGGGCAGCTTTGTGGGGTTTGTTTTGCTTTTTAGCAGAAGCTGGTTCAGATTGAGGGGGCTGCATTGATTTGCTGAAGTAATTCCTTAGCAGCACAGTGCTCCTTGCTGTAGGTAATAGCAGATTCAGCACGGGCTCATTTGTGGATCTGCATTTCAAACATCCATTTGAATATATGCTGATGCCTGCAGAAGGCTGCACGTATTGACTCACCTTCCTGCCTCTCTTGAAATGTTCCTGTCAAATTCACCACATTTCTGAGGTACCACAATTAAGGAGGAGCTGTTTCAAGGTAACTGTCATTACTAGCTCCTAGATAACCTCTGGGAAAGGTTTATACCTAGGTAGGTTGCTCCTGAAACCAAAAGCCCTGGTGGGGCTTGCAAGTGGTTTGCAAAGAGACAAGTGAAGAAAAAAAAGGTTCAAACACAGGTCAGTGTATCCCTATGAGCATCTGCTGCCCACAGAGTTGTCCAGGAAGGCCATGAATATTGCCTAGTACAGCATAAGGCTGTGAGGGAGAAGAGCTGCATTCCAGAGCTTTGGAAAACCCTACCCCTCCCATGGAGGTGTCTGTTGGTGCCAGCCTTAGAGTGAAGAAGTTCTCTACACTGGTGGCTCTTGGAGGTGGAGTGAGTAGATAAGGGAGATGTGAGACCCCTGAACAGGGCTTGTGGAGCAGCAGCATGGGAAAGTGTCATAGAATCATTCAGGCTGGAAAAGACCCTTAAGATCAAGTCCAGCCTTTAACCCAGCAGTGCCAAGTTCACCACTATACCATGTCCCTAATTGTCACATCTACATATTTCTTGTAAAGGGCAAAATATTACAGGAAAAAGCTGATCTGTCACTACATGACACTATAAACCTGTCTCTCTTGCCTTCTATGCCTCACCAGTGGTAGCACTAAATATAATGTTGCTGTAGGTAGGAAGACCAGTCTGAACCACTTTTTACCTGCCTGGGACAGTTTTCAAAGACTTTCTGTTTGGTGTCCTATAATTGCAGAGTTACAACACTGTAAAAATATTGTGCTTGTATACTCTAGCTAGAAGAGGTAGGCAAGCTCTCCAATAATTGCTGTACTAGTTGTTCCAAGGACTATTAAAAACAGGTGTGGAAGCAAAAAAGTTTCCCAATAATGCTAAGGCCCAAGTGGAAATACCTATTGTTTTTTGTTTTATTGAACAGCATTCCTCAGTGTGGAAAGAGTGCAGTGAAAAGGAATATAGGGAAAATGAATGTGTTCAGAGACAGGTGGCTTATGTCAAAGGTAGGTATGCCACAAGTTCACAGTGCTTAGAAACTATGTGAAATGGAAAAGAGGCATTAGGGAAGAAAAAACACAGACTGTGTAGCTTTATCTCAAAATGACAAGGACAATGCCTCAGGTTGAAAGATATTTCTACTGTTGAGGAACCATCCTGATGTCAAGAAGTGAAGAGGCTGCATTTTGGTGCCAGACTTTCTCTGCTCAGACTATGGAAATTGTTGTCATTGTGAAGGTACTGCACAGGTACAGCTGTCAAACAGGATATGGAAGCCAGATACATTAGGGGGAATCAGACCCCAGATCAATTATCTTCAAGATCATAGTCTGTTAGCAAAGAGGTTGCCTCAATCACTGAGGATCTGCTGAAGCTTCTCAGCCTGTATGAGGAGAGCAAAAAAGACCTGAAGACATTCATGTGGTTTTTTCTCCCTGCTTTAACCCAGAGTCATAACCAATTAATAACCTGTTCCTAATATGGCAACAGAGATCCCACTGCCTCTTCCAATTAGTGAACAGTTAATCAGCAGGGCTTTTTTATATCAAACCTAAATCTCCTTTCTTCAAGTAAGCTGTCTGCTACTTGAACTACCCATGGGGAGGGAAAAATTTATCTATGGCTATCTCTTTTTTTAATAGAACAGCTTTTATGTCTCAGAAGACTGAATGTCATCTCTAGACTAAACAAATTGAATTCCTTTAGCCTTTTCTCATAGATCAAGTTTCGTAAACCTTTGCCTGTTCCCCTTGCTCCCTCATGCCCTCTTGCCAAACAGTCCTCCTGCCCCTCAAAGTGCAGTGCCCAGTGCTTGTACACAGGGCTGGTTTAAAGGCTCACCAATACTTACTGCTTGTTCCTTATGTGAAGCCCCCATCATTACATTCCACAGCTGGATTTACCTGTTTTTTGGGTTTTTTGTTGTTCTTTGCAATGTCATGAAGTTGCAGACTTTTTTTGTGGGCTACCTGAGCTGCTGACCATTTTTTCCAAGTCTTGCTGTCTTGCCAGTGATTTCCTCCCCATGAGCTGCATTTCTCCTAGCTGATTGTTATGGTTTGTACTTGTAAGTTGTGATTACACTGATTTAAAGCCATTTATCAATGTGACTTTGAATTCTTTCCTGAAGTTCAATCTGTAAATTGGATGCTCTGTTCCATTGGCCAGAGTGCTCATTTAATTTGATACCAGTCTCATGGTAACTTTCAAAGCAGAGAACTTTTAAGACCTCTTGTCTTGGAGAGCATCTTTTTCTTAACCTGCTGTTAAGGTAACTATCTCATAGTAATTGTATGTAGCTTGCATTTTCCTCATTTGATTACAAGAATGACACAAAATATTCTCTAATGAACCAGAATTTATTCAGAGCTCTAATGCAATGCATATGAACATGAAAATATTCACAGTTTTTTCCCAGGATGATGTACTACAGCCATAAAAAAAAGCATTGTTTTTTTTCTGCCATCTTTCAGCTAGTCTGGCTATAGCTCTGTGAGGGCTAGGGCTGTGTGACTGACTGCTTGTGAGATGGGGTGCTATAAAGAGTCCAAGGCCTGCCTGAAAGGCAGGTAGCATTCAACTGACAGGTTTCAAGATGTGCAAATGTGGATCTTTATTCCTTTGTGGGTTGGAAACCCTGTGGAGCACACTCTTAGCTGGGCAGGACACAATGCCCACATGTTCTGCAAAATGAGCACAAGTTGTGCTCATCACAAAGTTTGCTCTGATCTGGGAGATGGTGCTTTCTTCAGCCAGTCCTCCTTATTTCAAGCTAGAGGGTAGATACTGAGCAGGCTTCTCATCATGTAACACTGGTGGGAATGCAGTGCAGCCTTATCTCTTAGAGCAGAAGGAAAATGGCAAGGGAAGCATGTGTTCCTGGATAGCTGAAGTTTAATGAGCCACTTGGAATAATGCATCTTTGAAAATTATAATCCACCTGTTAAACCTTTGCATTGTACTTGTTCAGCACTGGAACATGTAGTAACATCTGCTTCCTCTGTAGCCTAAGCCTTGAGAAATGAAATTGAGTGAGTACCAAGGTAAAGCAAAGACTGCTCAACTGGTACAGTATGAGAACACCTGCAAGGTTTGTTTTTCTTTTTACCTTCACATTAGCCAGAAAACTCTGGAGGGACCATGATCCCAGACAGAACAGGGTGGAGTGGGTATCAGTACTGATGACTAACAGAGGTGTGGAGAGATTTATGCTATCCCCATGAGCCGTATTTGCTCAGCTGTTATTGTGCTCCCAGTAAACACAGAAGGGGTTGTTTCTCTCCCTCCACCCACAGCCTGCTCGGGGGACAGGCAATAAGGGCCTATTTACTGCATTGCTTTGCTACTCCTGCCAGCACTTGTGCATGTGCATACTTAAGGCTTTTCAAATGCTCTTTCCCTTCCAAGGAGGAAAGGATGCAGATTTGGGCTGCTGATGTAACCTGTGCTGAACTTCTGCCCACAGCTTTTGTGAGCTCTGTACTGGGATGAGGTGCCTGTTCTCCTGGAGTGGACCTGGGTCCTGTTTGCATTAGAGCTTCCTTATGCAATGTAAAAGCAGCTTTAAGCTGATGTGCATGCCATGATAAAATAACCAGTTCAAAGCTGTTGTTCTCTGTCACAGCAGTGTAAAGACACATGAGAAATTGAGCCTGTCTGAATTAAGCTCCCCTGGGAGACAGGCAAACAGTTTTTCTCACTGAAAGGAAAACTGAGGCACAAAGACACTTAGTCCTCATGTTTGGGTTGGCACAGGAGGTCAGTAGGAACTTGGCACTAGATATCCATGCTGCTCCCCTTTGTTCTGTGCTGCACGAATGCCTCACTGAGTGGAAGGTTGGGAGTTGAACAAACAAATTTGGGGGAGATGTGTTTGGTTTTTTTGGGTTTTTTTTGTTTATGGTTTTTTGAAATGAGGTCCCTGTTGCAGCACTAACAATGGGGATTGGTCAAGAATTCTTCAGTAAAAGACCTTTTCCTCCCCTTGTGATGAATGCTTGTTCATTAAAACTGAAGCTTTTTGTGGGAATTCCATGGGAAAAGTTTTGCTGGTCCAGACAGAATTTCTGGTCAAAAGAAATGAGAGAAAGAGAGAAAGAGAAGGAAATCTGCCCTGCCTGGTACAGCCTGTAGCTTTGAGGTTAGGCTATTCACATGGGTTCATTGGGGCTGGGCAGAAGCATAGAGGGAGATTAGACCCTCTCTTTTGCCCAATTTGGAAGAAAGAATCCTGTCTCTTAAGGGTGTAGGAATCTCTCCAAGGTGGTTGATTTTGGTGCCACAGTCTCCCTCTTCCTTTAATAAGAAAAGATTTGGGTGCAGAAGAACAATGTTCAGAAGATAATCTGCTGTGGTTGGATGGCAGATGTTCCCTGTGTCCCACCATAATCACCCACAGCATCTTCACAGCCACGGTGAGTGATGCTTGGTGCCTTGGCTCTGGTGGCAGTGAGAGGTGTCCTGTGGCAGGAGAGCAGCTGGGGGAGGCTGCCTCATCCCCAGGGGCTGCACAGAGCCCTGCAAGATGAGCAGGAGAACTGTTAAGCACAAACCTTTGGCTAGATGCTACTAGACACCCTCTCTTCTCAGCTTTGTAGGATAAACAAGCACCCCATATCTTTAATAACCAAATAGTTTATTAGACAGGCGAGTTCCTTACTTCATTCATCATTTTTATTTTTATTGTGCTGGCATTAAATGTATGTTTGAATGTGTTGTACTTAAGGGACCAGGAATGAGAGACCTTTTTATGGATCTGACCATGTATTCCTCAGAAGGCCATTACTAGGGGAAAATTGTTGCATAAATAATGTGCAACTGCAGATGTCCAAGCCCTGGTTTTCTGCCATGGTTTCAGAGACACTACTTTAAAAATATGTTTTAATGAGTGTTAGAAACAGTCAAGAGTAAGAAGGAACAAACAGTTAGCATTTTACAGCTGAGCAGTTGAGGTAAAATGGATATTTCTGCCAATGACTCTTCTCTTTATGTATATGCATACATTCCCTATTGTTTTTTATGTAACTTGGTTAGTGTAATCTAGATTTACTGTCTCACAAAGGTTTCACTCCCCAGCAGCAGCAAATTGGCAGGTGTTACTTGATTTCTTTGCTGATGGCTAAGTCAAAGCAAAGATGGCAGAAAGCCTTAGAATGTGACAGTTCCTTAAAAATAAATAAATAAATGAGTAAAATATTATTATTTGTTCTAGGTAGACTGTGTCCCACTGACTTGCTGTCTTAAATGTTCTTTCTCTAAATGTTTAGTTTAGGGAAAGAAGGAAAACCTTTCTTTCTGTGCCTGCAACTCCCATTAACAGGGAATAGGCTTTTAAGTACCCTGCATGTATAATAAATATATGCTAGTTTCTAAGATGACAGCTTAATTTCATACCTGGCACTAAACTTTCTAGCTTGGCCATAGGCTTTCACTATTCTCTATTAACCTGGCCTTGGCAACAACAGCAAAGTTTCCAGTAAGCAGTTTGACTGGAACAGGAGGACTTCAGTGTCCTGGAGCTGGGATAGCATTTGATGGTCCCTTCGTTACCCATGAGACAATCTTTCAGGGTGACACTGCATGCAGTTCATGCCAAGTCCCATACTAGGGAAGCTGATGGCATGGATTCCCCAGCTGATTTTGCTGGCTTTGGAATACCCAACTGTTAATATTAAGGTTTATTTTTAAGGGAATTAAGTGCTGTTACAGTGGTAGCCTGGAGGAAAGAGTCTCTTTGGGGACTAGTGCTAGTTAATACATTCTGCTTAGTAGACAGATGTCACTGGGTGAAATTTCCACCAGGCTGTTGTCAATGTGCTTGCTGTTCTGATCTCCTCTAGCTCAGGGAAGGCATGGTGAACTGGAAGGGGTTCAGAGCAGAACTGGGCCATGTGGGAGACAAAGTAGGAATCTGTAGAGCAGGGAGGAGCTTCTGTAGCAGCTACTTCTAGGTGCATGTTAGAAACAAGTGAGTATGATCTCCCTGATGTTTCAGTTGTGCTGCTGTCATTGCTGATGAAGGTCTACTGAATGCTGGTGGCAAAGGCAGAGTTTGCATCTTTACATCTGATATCCACTGAATAAAACCTGTAAGATTTGTTTCACTCAGCCTTTAAACACCCTGCAAACAGAAACAGCTACCAATTAGTTATGTATTCTGGTAGTAAATGTGACTATTCAATTCTCACAAATTTCTGTTAATATGTGCAGAGAATTTTTTCCATTTTTTTATGCCATAGCACAAATGTGTAAATATGTAGATTTATTCTGTGTAATTTGCATGCCTAACTGCAAATGTATGGAAAATAAGATACCAATTCATTAAAGACATTCATTATTTTTTTCTCTTGATTTCAATCAAAGTGGTGTATTTCTTTGTTCTGACAAAGAAAACATGCTTTATTTTTTTCAGAGTAATTTTACTGAGAGTTTTGCAAGACTCAAAGGACTTGAGAAATCTTGGTTTGACTTTGCGCACTCAGGAAGCTTTTGGGATTTAGATAGAAAAATTCCTGGAATGTAGTTCTCTTTAGCAGAAGTTTTTCTTCTTTTTGCTTATAATATAATGATGATAGAGAATTTTGCCCCTGCTTTTTTCCTTCCCCCAAACTGCCTGAGTGCTTTACCTCACCTGATGTCCAAGGGGTGAATTGCTGTTGGCAGACTGTGGGTAAGTGGGGCCCCTTTGATGTAAGTGGTTTGTTAGGGAGCCTGCAGGCCTGGGGCTCAATGACTTCTCTGTCCATGTACATCTTGAGAACAGTCTTTTTTTCTTTTTTTTTCTTTTCTTTTTTTTCCCTTTTTTTTTTTCTTTTTTTTTCTCAGAAGTGAAATCTGTCAGCAAAGTGAAGTCAGCTGAAATATCAGCTGAGGCTTGAGTTCCCTTTCAGTTTTTGTTGACTTTATCCCCTCCTGCTCCTTCCCGGTCAAGTTTCTCTCTGCTTGAGTCAGACTCACCAACACTTAAATATTTTTATTCTGTGTTTCTATTGTTTGGGTTTGTATGTGGCAAAGTTCAGGTGCCCTTCACATTCCTAGCCTTGGCAATGATCTGAAATGCTGAGGAGAGTGAGACTTTTTGGGGGTCTCTGAGACTCTTTCAGCTGCTACAATTCAATTAGAAACCACTAAAAATGCTCCTGGTACCCAGGCATGGTGTACTTGGGGAATGCTGTGCAGACCTGCTGGGGTTTCTTGTTGTGTCTGCTGTTACCAAGCTGTGAATCAGCATTCCTTCTGTTCCCCAAATACAGAACAAAAACTTACTTTCTACAGCATAATTTATCACCAGAATACAAGATATAACTAAGGTGCACCAACAGGCAGGCAAAATACAAGGAACCTGAGCATGTGTTAGTTGTGTGCTGAACCAGTCCCAGATTGTGTCTGCATAGCAAACATCTACAGATTTGGGATGAACCTATGGTGCCATTGCTGGTCAGTGGAAGCATTTTATGTATTAAAAGCTTGAGGTGGCTCTTGGCTATGGCAAGGTCTTGTGGCCTATTTATAAAAATAAAATTAAAACTGCAGTAAACTTCAGGGGAGAGGAAGGATAGGGAACAAGAGGACAGCTGTTCCTGCTTCTGTTTTTCATCACTCTCCTAAGGATAAAAGTTAGGAATTAGATTGTTGTCTTTTGTTACCCTGGACTCAAAATGTGTTTTCAGTTGTTTTGACTGCTTTCTTTTCCTCACTGTGATACCTTCAGTAGTTTTTACAAAGTTGAAATCATTTTTCTACTTGTCAAATACTTGACAACTTAGAATTGCCAATTTCTGGTTGTTGAACCAAAAAGGTCCTAGCATCTTGCAGGTAGTCTGTGCTTCTCTTCCCCCTCAGACTGCTGGTCCATGTGAGAGGCAGCAGCCTGGCACTGTCCATGCACCTGACACTCCTCTGTGGGCAGTGCTAGGGCTCTGTGTGCAGGCTGGCTGCAGAAGCCACCTCTGGGCTTCTTCCTGTTCTTTGGTGCATGCCACTTCTGTTCTCTTTGACAGCATCTTTGGAAATAGCCTTTTCTGTGTGATAGGTTACTAAGGGACAGGGCCTTACCTGCTGCTCAGTAAAAAGCAGTGTTGGGTGCCCTTTGTTTTCCAGGGCAGGACAACAGTGGGGAGTGCTGGAGAGGTGATGATGGCAGTGGGGGTTGAATGGGATATCCTGTTCTGTTCCCTGCTGAGGTGTGTGCAGATGCTGTCTGCACTGGATAAGGCTGTGTTAAAACATAACCTGCTCCTCTTGGGATCGTGTTGGAGAGGTGCTCTTGAGAGGGAGGAGTGTTTTGCAGTCTGGAGAAAGAGGCAGAGGGGCAGGGCAGGGTGTTTGCCTCCTTTGTTTAACTGGAAAATACAAGTCACAGTTTAGTGACTGGTTAGTTTGCAAAAATGTAATCTGGGAAATGCTTACCTCATGGCTGCATTCATAGTGAATTATTGTTACCTGATAGTTCATTTCCAAAACCCAAGTGATCAAAAAGAGTTTTTCCTGTTGTTTCTGGCACTCTGAGCATCTGGCAGTCAATGTCTGTAGTCCATAATCTTATTGTGTCACAGCTAAATGTAGGAGAAAGCTCTCAACCCAGAAGTCCCCCAGTCCCTGAGGATGTAGAGACATACTGATGTTTGATGAGAAGGGAACAGACACAAAGGGCTTCTGGTGTGGAGGATACCCCTGTCCTGCTGACCTGAGCAAAATGATCTTGATTTGATTCTTCTTCCACCCCCTCCAACCTCCCTTGTGTCTTGCAGAAAAGGTTCACTCCTGTGACCAGGAGAGGCAGAGCGCCTTGGAGGAGGCCAGGCAGAACCCCCGCGAGGGTATCGTCATCCCCGAGTGTGCTCCCGGAGGACTCTACAAGCCAGTGCAGTGCCACCAGTCCACTGGGTACTGCTGGTGCGTCCTGGTGGACACGGGACGGCCCCTGCCTGGAACTTCCACTCGGTGAGAGCTGTAGGCAGGCCTGGGGAGGTGCCTGGCTGGAGAAGAAGAGAGATACAAAAATACCACTGCAGTATGGAATCAGTTCCTCTAGAGCAGTCATCTCGACACCCCGTTCCCTAGAGCAAGCGGTGCTGTACGTGATGTTCCCTGATGGGTGTTTCTGTGCAGCTCCCTCTCTGTAGGAGTTGGTGGACCTCAACTACTGCCCATACTTTCCTCTGTGTTAAGTATTCATGCAAAGCAGCCTTTTTTCTTCTGCCTTGCAGCTTTTGTGAGGTAGGAGGAATGGGGGCTTTGCTTAAGAATACAGATTATGGGCACAAGCAGTGAAAAGACAGGTGTCTTTGTTGCATTATCATCTGCTTTATACTTCCATGTTGCAGCCACTTGAATCCTGACCAGTGGGGATTTAGAAGACTGCTTGATGTGCATGGATAGATTTTAAACCAGAGATAGATTTTTTTTCCCCACTTTCTGTCTTGAAACTACCTGAGGGATCTTTACTCACTTGGAGTTTGGAAACAAATTGTGGGTCTGCAAAGTTGCAAAAACAGTCAAGTCAGATCTAGGACCTAAACTCTACTAGATATAGTGATTCTGAAGAGCATGGACAGCTTTGAAAAAAATCTCAGCCTATGCCCGCAAGAATTGGAAGAAGGCCCTGTGCTGTTTGTGGGTTTCTGTTGATAGCTGGTACTAGACTTCAAAGTATGTTCTTCCTTCTCTTTCCTCTGCTGTTGCTGACTGTCCATAAACAGTCACATGCTTGAGAGTGATATTTCTTCTGGAGTTTTACTGATTTTCCCTGCAGTAAGCAGACAAGGCACAACCCATTGACCCTGAGATTAGCTCAGCTGGTTGAAGCATAGTGTTAATAATGCTCTGGCTGGGGGTTTGATCCCTATATGGGCCACTCAAGAGTTGGACTCAATAATCCTTGCTGGTCCCTTCCCAGTAGTCTGTGATCAGTGGCCACATGGTGACACTAAACCTATGTTACATAGCTCAGCTTCTGCTGATCTCTTTTTCAGCTACGAGACCCCAGTGTGTGAAAGCGATGCCAGATCGAAGAGCACAGAGATTGATGATCCCTTCAAGGACAGAGAACTTCCAGGTTAGAGGAACAAGATCCTGTCTCTGCCTTCTTTCCTTGTCTCACCTTGGGACTCTTAAGAGGCCAAAAATTGTTGAGCAGATGGGGAATTTTCCTCACAGTGAATCCTTTACCATGGGGTTTATTCTGTGGGGTTTTTTAAGATCACCTCCAGTTTCAAGAGTGAACTGGAAAAGGCTATGATTGTCTTGGGGGTGCTGTTTATTGCCTTTCTGCCCTTTGAAAACATTCCTGGGATTAAAATGTTCAGGAGAGAAACCAGGATGCCTGGAGATACCCTGAGGGAAGAATGGGCTCAACAGTGAATGTTCCTTAAAGCCTGACCAGGACAAGATTCTTTCTGTTTAGCAGGGCTTTTCAGCAGCTTGATGCTCCCTGAGACACAAAACAGGGCACAACTGCCAATTGTCAGTGGACTGAGTTGCTCCTTTACACTGATTGCATGGACCAAGCAGAGCAGCACTCACAGTGTACTAAGGTCCCTTACCTAATGGTAGTTTCTCACTTGGCTGGACTTTATTCCTCATTTTCTGCCTGGGACACGTTTTATTTCCCACTGCTCCTTGTTTTATATTCTGCTTTTCAATCTTAACAGAGTGACAAGCATAATTTACTGTTTTCCTGCCTTTTTTCTGCTAGGAACACGTGCTGGGCATTGGTGTTGGTTCAGCTCTAAAAATGCTATCCCACCTACCTGTGAGAGGTCTTCCCTGACAGGTCAACCATTGCTCTTCTGGGTGGGGACTGCTTGAATACACAAGCTACAGTGGGTCCCCCTGCACCATGAGGGAGTGGTGGACACCAGTAATTCTACAGAAACAGCTGGTGCCTCTGGATCAGCTTAACGTTCTATGGGTTGGTCCTGAGCAGGTTAGCAAAGGAAATGAGATTGGTTCCAGATCTGTCTTGTGTGTCTCCTAATTTCCTCCTCCTGGCTCCTGACTTCAGACCCCAGACCTTTCTGCTTAGCAGCTCTGTCCTCAGCAGGGCTCTCTCTTTCACGAGTCATGTAAAAATTTCCTATTGCCTCCCTTTCACATTCAAAGGAAATCGACCAATTGGTTCAAATATTATGTTGTGAGGTAGGGGAGGGAAGCCAGCTAAATGGATTACATTAAGGCTCATTTCCTTAGGAAATCACACTAAAATAGAATAACCTTACTTCCTTGATTCCCCATCCCCCTCTCCCACTGCTTTACTGCCTATCTTTGCACTTCTCCCCTGCCTCTCCAGAAATCCTCTGTGAAAATCCTTTGCTCTTTGGCATTTTCTTTGAGACACTATTTCTGATCTCAAGAAGACAGACTGATTTAATTTCCCTTCTCCCTTCCCATCTCTACTGAAGCCAGACCAGGGGACAGGAACTGCTTGGTGCAGAAGAGAACACAGAGTACTCTGTAGCTTAGTGGTCTGGTCCCACTATCAGACTCCAGGAGAGTTGCTCTCTCAGCTCAAGCCAGTTTTCTATGGCTGTGTAAGCTTCAAGCCGCATGTGTGGCTGCATTGGTTGGTATGATTGTTGCCCAGACAAGTTTTGAACACCCTGATCCTGGAAGTGCTCAAGGCCAGGTTGGATGGAATCCTGAGCAACCTGATCTAGTGAATGGCATCCCTGCCCATAGCAGGAGGGTTGGAACTAGATGATCTTTAAGGTCCCTTTTAACCCTAGCCGCATTCTGTGGTTCTGTGATTCCTATCACTGAAAATACCCCTGTCTGTGGGGAGATGGAGGATCTGATCTTTTTTTTTTT
>VZRX01009825.1:298465-321383 GCA_013398075.1 Notiomystis cincta | reverse complement strand
TTTTTTTTTTTTTTCTCTTATTTCTCAGCAGAACTGAATGTCAAGAAAAAATCCTGCTTTAATTTGAGATTGATTGCGTCATTTACACTCAGTTCTGTCAGGAAGACCCCTTACTTTCTTCCTGTTGTAGAGGTTTGCCCATTCTTTAGATTCCCAGGGCTGCAGGCAGTGTGCTTCTCAGCCTGTGTGAAGAGAGCCTGCAGAGGCCCAGGTGGGAAAGACATAAGTTCAGATTCTTGCACACCTACACATACTCTCTTCACAACCTGTCATGACTGTGGCCAAAAAGAAAGAGGGAAGGAAAGTGTTGCTTGTACATAGCAAATGGCAAACTGCTAATTCCTGCAGATGGTGAGATGCTGAGAGCCCAGGGAGATGACTTCTAGCAAATAGTTTTTCTGCCTTTTCATTATGCCAACAAAAAGCTCCTTTAAATGAGTGGTCTACTCTGATTGCAATAGCAGCTTACCCATTACAATGCTGACACTTTCTGGACCATATGCCAAACAAGTGCTGAGGGGTGTGCATGTGTGTAATGTACATAATATGGAGACAGGCTAGGAAATGTTGGTTAGCTATTGCAGAGGGCAGAGCTTGTAATGCTGCAAAGGAGGGACTTTTGTCACATCAATTTTCAAGTTGTTTTCAGCTGTCAAGGGATTACAGTAAGTTTACGGTGCTCTGGTTGTGGTACATGTTCTTCTTTGCTTGTTCAGGAAAAGCAGAAAGTGTTGACATTGCTCTGTGTTGGTGTGGGAGGCTGTTTGGTGATGTCTGCTGCCTTAATCAGGTCAATAATTGGTAGTGCAAGGTGGTTTGGGGAAAGAGATGAGGGATATGGTGATGGCTTCTCTATCACATCAAGAGAAGACAGTTGGATGGGAGGTGATGGGTTTTGGACAACAGTTTCGATAGCGGTATGTTGAAGTTAAGCACACCTGTTCTTGGTTCCTTGTTCCTTAGCTTGTTCCAGGCTAGAATAGTTGTCACAGTGTTCATGGGATAGTAAATGAAGCTTACTTTAAGCAGCAAGGAAACAGCATAGATTGCCTTTTAAAGGTGAGGAGATGGAGTTCCATTGTAACAGGCTGGCACTGATTAGGATAGGAGGCTCTGTCAGCTCTGTCAGTCTGTGGTTATGATGGTGGGAACCAGATGGCCTCAGCACTCAGTAATGGAAATGGTTACCAAGCTCATCTTCAACCCACTTAGTCCTGCTTAAGGCAGCAGTGACTGGGGGTGACTACCACATACCGACTCAGTTTGACGTATTTCCCATGTAGAGTGATCATGCAAAGAATGAATTATTGTGGTAGGTGCTGGCAGGCAATGCTTTCTGTGCCTGAAGAGGAGAGTGCAGGCAGCAGACCTTGCCTTGTGCTCTGGGGTACTTTAATCTGTCAATTAGGGCCTCAGAACAGCCACATTTGCCTCAGAAGATGATCCAGGAGGTAATGAATTGTTTTGTAAACTTCTCTGCAAGTGTCACCATGGGAACTCCTGTCTGCCAGGCACTTCCAGCGCATCCCTGCGGTTTTGCTGGTACAGAACTGGGTGAGACCATAAAGCTAACCACAGTCTTCCTGCCAGATATTGTTGATGACCCTGCATGTGTCTGGACAAAAGCTGCAGGACAAATTGCCACACAGAGAAACCCACTGAGGGATTCTTCTGCTTTTCTTAGGGACTGTCTTGATGGTTGTTGCTGTCTTAAAAACAAAGGAGGTTCTGACTGATTCTTGCTGAATTTGGGTAGGAGACCAAGCCTGTGTATTCTTGCCTTAAACCTCCTCTTTTCTTTCTGCAGGCTGCCCAGAAGGGAAGAAAGTTGAATTTATTACCAGCTTACTTGATGCTCTGACTACGGACATGGTACAGGCTATTAACTCAGCAGCACCTACTGGGGGTGGGAGGTGAGTCCTGAAAGCATGTCTGAATGCCACCCAGCTGGCTGCAGAGCTCTGGTTGCCTCTGAGGTGGGGGCAGGTGGGAAAGGTGTTGCTCTGACTGTTTTGGGTTCCTCTGGGTTGCTGGGAGAGGATCTGAGGCTGCTTTGTGCTGTCATCCTAGCGCCGCTTGCCTCCTCCCGCCCCTCCTCCCTGGCAGCTGCTCCACCATAAAGGTTAGTATAGCCCATTTGAAGTGTGAAATGAGAGCTCAGTGGGAGGAAGTGGCTTGTTCTTTTGTCCCTTGGTGCATGAAAAGACCTAATAAAATGCAAATGGATTGAAGGAGACCGTGTGGCCTAGTGGCTACCACTGGGAGTGAAGAATGTGAACCAAATTCCTGGCAGGACCAGCGCTGTGGTTTTGCTGTGAGGCTGCAGCCAGCCTTCTGATGAGGAGAGGAACTGTTTTTCATGGCCCTCCCCTCTGACCAGCTGCCTGTCCACCCCCTTTGGAAGGAGCAACAGGTCAGGCCTGTTGCAAGAGGATGGCAGAAGTCTGTGTTTCTGCAGAACTGGAGGAAAGCTGAGGCTGTGTCTCCCCCTCCTGCCTGATAACAGCAGATCCCTGCAGCATTGCCTTGGGACAGGCCATTGGGAACAAACCATGATGGATTAAAAAAGTGCTACACTGCTCAGCAAGACGAGGCTTCTGTGGTTCTGGATTTGCCTGACTATAAAAGGAGTCAGTGCTGGGGCAGCTTGCAGGGATGGCACAATGGCTGATGTGCTCATGTTCATAGAGGTCTGGAGATGGAAGTGCCTCTGCACATATTTTACTTCCGTGGGTATTGCTCCAATGTGGTGACAGTAATGTTGATCCCATGCTTTCCTCTTTCATAATGGAGAAGCAATCAGTGCCATCTTTGAACTATTCAAGACTATTCAAGGTCCTGGGTGGCATGACTGTGTTCCTTGGCCTCAGTATGGACTGCTTGTGAATTCATGTGGTTTTAACTTCACGTTTGGACCTTACAAATCAGGCCAGTGACGTGTATGTGTGCCTGCATGCTGAATACTCTGTAACCTGTTGAATTAGTGCTATATGCCTAGCATGTCTGTATTCATATAAACAGGATGAAAAATGCCCCAGGGATGGGAAATACATCGTTCTCTCCCAGACTTCAGCATTCCAATGTCAATTCTGTCTAATTTGCATGGTTCAGATGCAGCGGGTAGGGGTGGTGGGAAGCCCTGGAGAGTATTTGATATTTATTTGGCATCTTTGGCACTGGGACTGAAACACAGCCAATGTAATCATCACTCTTAAAATAAAGCTTAATATAAACCAATGTTGTAGAGACCAGAGATGTATGCCCCCACTGCACTTCTATAAACCAGCAGGCTTGCTTCCTAATGTTCCCCAAGCTTTGTGTATTTCTCAGCTTTCAATAGAGGCCTTTCTGGTGGAATTTTTCACTGCCCAGCTCTTCACACAGTCGTCACATTGATTTATTTTCCACTCCAATGTTGGCAGCCCAGTTGCAAGGGGAAAATTAAATCTTTTAGCAGGCTGTCCTTGGTAAGGCGAAAGACTGCTACCACCCAAATATTCTGCCTGCCCACAGCCATGATTAAATTCAGATAACTGCTCTGGTGTAATTTTCCATGTGCCTCAGCTAGACTAAGCATGTACCCCAAAGAACATGTGTCAAGCTTTTCCAACCCAACAGGCTATGATGGGACCGTTTTTATTTTTTTAAAAAGTAATTTCAGGGAATTTTTGATATTCATATAAAAATTTCATCAGTATGTCTTTCATTTCTTATGGGTTTGTGGAGTTGGGAAGCTGTCTCTGTGCAGTGAGTCCTGCTTTCCAAGAATCCCAAGGTGAGGAATATCCTGAGTTCTCTCTTCAGGAATTGGCTTCCGATGATGTGAACAGGTGTATTTTTCGCTGGGTAGAAAATGGCTGGAGCCAGAGAGTGGCTGGTGGCTAGTCATGAGTGGTGTTCCCCAGGGCTCAGCATTGGACCCAGCTCTGTTTAATATCCTCCTCAACAGCCTGGACGAGGGGATGGAGTGCCCCTTAGCAAGTTTGCAAATGACACCATGTTGGGTGGGAGTGTTGATCTGCCAGAGGGCAAGAGGGATCTGGATAGGCCAGATCAATGGGGCAAGGCCAGTGGTATGAAGTTCAACAAGGTGAAGTGCCAGATCCTGCACTTGGGTCACAACAGCCCCAGGCAGTGCTACAGGCTGGGGGATGAGTGACTGGAGAGCTGCCTGGTAGAAAAGGACCTGAGAGAGCTGGTCAACAGCAGCTGAAGGTGAGCCAGCTGTGCCCAAGAAGGCCAGGGGCGCCTGGCCTGTGTCAGCAATAGCGTGGCCAGCAGGACCAGGGCAGGGATTGTCCCCCTGTACTCGGCACTGGCGAGGCCACACCTTGAGTCCTGTGTCCAGTTTTGAGCCCCTCTCTACAAGCAAGAAATTGAGGTGCTGGAGCATGTCCAGAGAAGGACAACAGAGCTGGTGAAGGATCTGGAGAGTAAGTCCTATGAGGAGCAGCTGCGGGAGCTGGGAAAAAAAAGGAAGCTCAGGGGAGACCTTATTTCTCCCTACAACCACCTGAAAGGAGGCTGTAATGAGGTGAAGGTTGGTCTCTTTAACCAAGTAACAAGTGAAAGGATGAAAGGAAATGGCCTCAAGGTGTGTCAGGGGAGATTTAGGTTAGATATTTGGAAAAACTTTTTCATAGAAATGGTTGTAAAGTATTGGAACAGACTGCCCAGGGAAGTGGTAGAATCACTATCCCTGGAAGAGTTCAAAAAAACTGTGGATGTGGAACTTGAAGGCATGGTTTAGTGGTGAACATGGTGGTGATGCTGGCTTGACAGGTAGTCTTGATGATCTTGGAGGTCCTTTCCAATTCTCTTCCAGTTAACAATTTTATGATTCTGTGTATATCTGAAATTGTCTAGGTGACCTAACTTGACTTTGGCACTGTAAATGAAAGCTTTTTTCCAAGATGAAGGGATATTTTACCTATTGGGTTAGTTACACATTTAACTCAATTTCAGCCTTAACAACTAACAAAATAACTGTGTTGATGACAGTCCTTATCCTATATCTCCCTAGCCCAGATTTACTGAGATGTTCATGTTGTAAAGAATAGGTAGAGATCTAACTAAATGTCATAATATCAGTCATGTCAGTTTTAATGTCCTAATGTCAGTTTTCTTATTTGTGAGGCAAGCTTCACTTTTGCAGGCTCTTCTTCATCTTGATGCCATCATGATGGCAGAACAGGATCTGTATTCAAACACACACTGTAGCCTTCCTCTTTTTGCTCCTTTACAGTGTTCAGCATTTCATGCTCCTGGGCCATTTTAAATTTTGAGCAAATGCATCCCATTATCCAAGGTAAATTTTTTAACATATCCCCAGCAAAGCTTTTGCCTGATGCAGGGGGCAGGCCAGGCAAAGCTGTACCCCCATGTCAACTGTATGTTGTTAAAATCTATTTTAACCAGAGGAGCCATACATAGGAGTTTTAGGGCAAGAGGGTGGAGTATTCCTTTTTCTCTGTGGCAGCAGAGAGAAGATACAGGCATACAGTATGCATCTTTAGTATCAGTATTAAAATAAAGGACCAAAGGCAGAGAAGAGCCTTTCCAAAGTGCCAAGGACTGGAAAAGCTTAATAGTGAGAGTCTTAGGGAGCTCAGAATTCCTTAGGGTATTAAAAGGGGGAAAAAAAAAGGTTGGAAGTTGATTTTGTAAAATGTTATGTTTGAGTATCTCTGTAGGGACAAAGGCTCTACAGACTCTTAAGTTTAGCAGGGAAGAACATGATTAACTGAATATAAACAAGCTCATGATCAAAATTTCTTTAAAGGAAGGGCAATTCTAAGCCAGAGTGAAGTCATGAGGGACGTGGCTGATTCCCTCTCTCTAAGGCTTTCATCTTAGGCCTGATGTGTTTCAGAAGCACTTGCTTTAGTCAAACCTGAGTTACAGTCCCAAGAATAATTTGATTCACATTCTGTGGGTATGATATACAGGAAATCAGATTAGATTACGCTGCTGCCTTCAGTCTGAATCTGGATATATGAGTGAAACCTTCTGTGTTTGCTGAGTGTCTTTGCAATTAATATCCATATTAGCTCTTTTTTGGGGGGAGGGGGCAAGGAGAGAGTGGGGTGATGAGGGAGAAGCATGGGGAGAAATTAGAAATTGGCATTTGAAATACTACATAGAGCTGTGCTAAATTGCTCCCAAAAAATATAGTAGCAGCAAAGTGAGGCAGTAGCTTGGATTTTTGCAGGCCATGTAAGCAAAACCTGATAAGACTTTTTTTTTTTTTTTAAAACTGGGCATGCTTAAAACAACCTTGTAATCCCTTATAGGTCTTGTCTTGTTTAAGGAAGTTCAAAGCTATTGACTTTAATTGAGTTACTCTTGCTTTACAATAATGTAAATGAGATGAGAACTTCCCTTCCTCATGGCCCTGGTTTATATTACAGCATAATAGCCAAATAGACTTCATTTAGAGTTTTGAAACAGAAAATCTCCAGTAAAACTCATTCTTAATTTTAAGTTCATGTAATAACTCCAGGCACATCTTGTTACTGTATGTTTTCAAAATAATTAAGGGAGTACTTGTAGGGAATTGGTTTATTAGCCAGTATTTGGTATCCTTACTGAAAAAAAAAGCACTGTTGAAATTGTTCACAAGTGAGTACTATATAATAGGAACAGCACTTAAAAATTCAGATTTAGCTTTAGTACATTTTAGTCTATTTTCTAATTCTGATATAGTCATATTACACATGGCCTAAACTAAACCAGATAAAAGGGAATCCCAGCCTTAGGTTTCCCTTATCTGAGAAATTCTCTTTGGTCCCTGCCAATTCAGAAATGAGTTTTAGTTGCTGAAATGAGTGCATTATGGCTTGCTACATTATCAGCAAAAATATTACTGCCCTGTGGAATTAGAGGTAAAGGGGCAGCTTACAGCAGCCACCCTTATCATGTAACACAGCAGCTATCAGTCCCTTAATTTAAAGTTGCCAATTATTCCCCAAGTAATAGCCCCAAAAAGTACTCCAAAAAATGACCCTGAGGTTCCTTTTCATGCTCTAGTTGAGCAGTTTGAAGCAGGCAAGCACAGCTCAGCACATCTCCAGGGTGTTCTGAAGCTGATCCATGTTTTAATAAAGATTGACACTTTTAAACAGTGCAGGGAAGTTGATGCTCAACTATTACTGCATTTCAGTTGAAGTTGGATACCAACGTCTCCTTGTCCTCTTATGGAAATTCTAGCCTAATTAAAAATACAGGAGAGTTCATGTAGGAGGAGGGTCTTAGAGCAGTAAATGAGGAGTGAAGGGAGGTGATTTTTTAACCTTCTAAATTATTTATCCTACAATCTTTAGAAAAGTTGTGCTCAGAATAGTGTTTCATGTACAACTTAGCCTGAGGAGTGAAAGAAACTGGCCTGTAATAGGAGAGATAAGTTTTAACTGTAGAGGAATTATGCATTTCCCATAATGAATTTGGACTGTGTAGTATCCTTTTGTTTAGTCTGAACACAGCTTAGTTTTTTTGTTGGCTTCTTGATTCCTTGGCTACAGGAAAGGGGGCATAATAAAACAAATACAGGATCCTTTTGCAATTCTGTTCTAGTAATCCTCTCTGATTTAAACCATGTTCCACTGTTACAGACTTCAACTTTAGGCAACTGCAAGGAACAACAAAATGGGAGTAAGAAGTGGAAGCAGAGCAACAACAATTTTGAATTTTACCTCAGTTTGTTAAACTCATTGCTTTCCAGTGCTTAGTGCTGGCACTTTGGTGGACGTCATCAATGCTGGCATGGTCGCTGACTGGAGGGGTCAGTCACTCTTCACCTGTTCTTCATTCATCAACAACACCAAGCAAGGTGTATATATCCTTGCAAAATGTTTACAAGTCATAGAACCTTACAGCTTTGACTCCTTTAGACATCCTGACCACAGGATGTGTGTTGGGAATGAAAGCTGGACTAAGTTATTTTTTCGCTCTGTTGCATTACTAGCAGCTTCTTGTCCATCAGTTTTCTTTCATCCTGGAATAGCTCCCTCTGGTTTATAGGCTCTGCAGTCCAGCTAGATGATGGGCAGATCTTACTGCCCTTCCCTCCTTCTGCCTCAGCTGCTAATGTTGCTACATAAAGTTTGTATTACAAAAGAATAGATTTTTGAAGTCTTCAAAGAGGTGATCACCTGATGAGTACTTCAGAGACTGCAAACTTGCTTTCTGTCCAAGCAGTAGTTTGCATTTGGATTTTTTGTCACTAGAACAGTGCTGTGCTGTGGATCCATGCAGCCTGTGCAGTGGGGCTGCAGTGTTCAGGGAGCAAAGGACCAGCTTTGGTAGGAATGGACTTCCATTTATTTAGTAAAACTTAGTGGGACATGTTACAGTTTGACTGCACAGTTCTATGGAACATAATGTGATTGCACACTGTACATGGTTCTATAGGGGAGTTGTGTCTCACATTTGCTGCTCTTGTATATTTTACCCCTTATTTCTCCCCTTCTTCCCTGCTCCTTCACACCTGAGCTAACTGCTTCTTTCTCACAAGGGGCCTCGAGGGCTGAAAAGCATTACAGATTGCATGCAAATGCATACTGAACTGCCTGTTTGATATTTTGGCAGCCATTCTGTGATCCAGAATTCAGTGCAGCTTGCAGAAGTGTATGTCCATGTTTTTGCACAGCCTCTTTGCATTCTTCAGTTACACCAGATGATGTGAAGGTGTTCTGCCAAAGTGTGCCTCATCTGGAAGAAAGCATTGTTAGAAGTTACAGTACCTTAACACACTTATCTCCAAGCATAAGCCAGCTAAGAAAGAAATGTTCTGCTATGAGGGAGCTCTCAGCACATTATACAGAAGGAGGAGCAAGAGCCTGCTTGGAGAAGACTCTATACTTGATGCCAACAAATTTTTAAGAAAGCTGAGAACTGGTTTTCTGTCTTAGGCTATCAATGACAAACCATGCTTTTCTTCATTGTTGGAATATTGGTGGGCTTATGCTGCGTAATTTAACTAAATTTTCTGGCTTGTGTGCAAAAGCAGTCCAGCAACAGCAGCTTCATTTGGAAAATCAGCTTACACAGACCTCCCTTCTCCTCTAGCACTTGTTCTTTAGGATTGATTGTTTTGCCACAGAGTGCTAAAGAGGAACAAATAGGAAGAAAAGTAAGTACAGCTGTAATGCAGTCAACATGAGAAGATTGTCTTCATTTTGTTAGAGTCTGTTCTTACTGTGTCTTACAAAGATGCTACAGCATCCACTGGCATCCAGTGGGTTTTGTGTGATTGGTGTTAGAACAAGAGATGTTGAAAATAGAGAATGTACAGGACAGCTTTGTTCTGTCTTGGTTTTTCTGAGTCCTTTATGGTCTGAATGAGAGGTAGCCCAATAGATGAAGTTTGTATCCGAGGGCTGATTTACTTCAGGGGAGGAAATAGAGGGCCAATCCCTTGGAATACTGCCAACTCTGTGCTCACAGGGCAATTAGAGCCCAGCCTTGTCTGAGCTGACCTGCAGGCATGGCTGGTGTCATGGCACACCAGCAAAGCTAGGTGGCCTAGCAGTGCTGTGTAGTTGCATTAATTCATGTTTCATGGGTGGTGCCTCAGTGCCTTGCACGGGCAGTGGTCAGAGTCAAGGTAGTTATATATGGTATTGTAATTTAATCCTTCTGTAGAGTGTCATGTAATTGCATGAGCCAGGGAGATATGGCCCCCCTGAGATGATGAGGATGCCTCCTGTGCTGGGATTCTGGATGATAACCAGAGAGGGCAGGCAACCAGCCACCTCAGGAACTGCAGTCCTGCTAAGCCAGCCAACAGGAAGTGGTGAAAACTCAGAAATGGCTGTATCTTCTTTTTTCCTAAAGTCATAGCCATTAAACTAATTCCTTTTAGCTCTATTAGCATGCTGCAGTTTTCAGCATGAGCTCTCAGCATGTTTGTAATGGCAAAGGTTGATTTATTGTCACCTCATGAGTCGATGTATTTGTGTTAGCCTGTGAATTTCCCTGATTTTCTTTGTGGAAGTGCTGAAGAGAGCCATGTTGCCTTTCTTGATAAGAAAGAGCTCATAAGAGCTTCTCCTTGGTGTGCCCCTGGAAAAGGGGCACTTTAAAATCCTGCTTCTGAGTGCCTCTTCAGGAGGTAGTGAGAAGCTCTTGTCTGTTGTCTTTCTGCTGCTGGTTCTAAGATGCGTTGCTATTTTCTCCATTTCTGCCTCTCCAGCTGTGGGCTTTCAGTAAATGAGGGCAAGCCAAGGTGTGGACAAGGGGAATCTCACATGCAAAAGCTCAGGTTTTATTGTTCCATCTCAGCAAAGGCAGAATATTTCCCCTGGCAATACAGAACTTCTCTGAGGCTGTTGGAAACATGCTAGTCTTCAAATGATAGCCAGCTTCTTTCCAAAAGGGAGAGAGGCCAATAGCTATGTTAATAAATGTCATAAAAACAAGACACAGGATGTGTTTCTGTTCTCTCCTGTCATCCTGGTCATTGCATACAGTTTAGAAAATCAGGACACTCCCTTAACTTCCTGGGTAGAATTTTGCAATTTTTACTTGTCGATAGGTGATTCCAGGTCCTTAGCTGGTATTTTGGCTCCCCAAACTAAGGCAGACTTATTCCTCACCCCTTCTTTGTCCTGAACAGTGTTTATCCCATTGTACATTGACCAGATGCTGTGACTGAATGCCAGCCTGCCTCTCAGTTAAGAATTAAATGAAGGAAATAGTTTCAAGTAAAACCCTGGGAAAAATGTTCTGTGGTTTATTTGCCTCTCTATACTGTGTGTGTTTAGGATTCATGTATCTCTCAATAGGGGCAACCTTTCTAATTTCTATCCTTATTTGTAAAAGCCATCAGAGAAGGTTAATGAGGATCCCTGTTCTCCATCTAAACTCCAGTTCTCACATTCTGCATGCTGCAGATTCCCCTTCACTAATGGTTTAATTTACCACAGGGCTACATGTGTGAGGGGGCATTTTCCAGGCTCTGTAGCTGCATTTTAAAGGCAGAACTCATCGCACCAGAAAGTCAAAAGAATTTTCTCTCTCCTAGTTCCCAACAGAAAAAAATTCAGTGACCATATAAGCATAGATCCTATTAGTTTCTGAAACAAGTTCAATAGCAGTCTTGGAGAACATTTTGTAAGGTACTCGGGTTCATATTTCTCCATCAGCTAGAATGCCCCAAACACACACCAGAATCTGGCTGCCTGCAGCAGGCAACTGAGCCTCTCTCTTTCCTGGGGAAGGAATTTATGCAGCAGCTGGATATGTCTCCTGGAATAAGTCAGAGCAATCAGTGCCAGTGTAGCATGTTTGACTACCTATCCACTAATTTCCATGCACTAAAATGCTTCATTTTTGGAAGGAAAAAAGGGTTCAGGTCTCAGCCTCATTTCAGCATCTTTTCAGCTTTCTCTGTTGGCATACTCATCATACGGAGAAAATACAGGGTAGCTTAGAAGGAGTTTCTTCCCTGGTTCTCAGTATCCCTGAGGAATAACCCCCTTTCCCACTGCTGCTGCAGAGCATCAGACACTGCTTAAATGGGATGACATAACAGTGCCTGTTCAGTGATGGCATGCTGTTGAAAGGCAGCATTCTGTATTTGTGTGTCTCTAGCAGTTGGTGTTCCTCCTTTTTTTTCTTCCCTTCCTCTCTGATATTGTTTATGTCTATAGAAAGAAAATGTGAGTCAAATAGCATCAAACTTGTAATACCACAATGAGTAAGAAATGAAACAAACTGAAGTTGCCAGCTCTGTATTACTTCTTTTAATGGATTTGCAGAGTTTGTCTGCTATGGAACTCTTATGTGTAAATCAGCTATGTGAAAAGCATGAAAAATGCTGAAAATACAGCAGAGGAGTTCAGATTATGTAAACTGATACAGGGAGAATATTGTATCTTGCCAAGGACATTTTCAAATAACGAATGTGTCTTGCATTAAATTATTTTGTTCCCTTTCTGAAGTCTAGATGTTACTGTCACAGAAACTACCATGACAGCTGACACTCATGGCTTTGAATGGGAGCCTAAGGGAGAAGAGGACCAAGGAGATTATCTCTTGCCCTCTAATGAGGATTGTTCTGGGATTAGGCAGTTTCAGCAACTGGTGTGAGGAGAACCAGAGCTGCTGAGGGGATCAGACTCCCAGATTCTCTTGGCAATTCACTTGTTAATGCTAAAGGACATTTTTAGAAAAAGTACATCTGCCTCAAAAGAGCCCAGCTAAAAGGAGGAGATTGGAAGGCCTGTGTTTTGATTGCTTTAAACAGGGCACAGCACTTGCCTGATTCGATGAGCAGCTCTTGCTGCTCAGCGTGTGCTTGACAGTGTTGGTGAGAGCACCCACTTGTCGGGGGCCTGTGCTTCCTGTGTTGCAGGTTCTCTGAGCCAGACCCCAGCCACACACTCGAGGAGCGGGTGGTGCACTGGTACTTCAGCCAGCTGGACAACAACAGCAGCAACGACATCAACAAGCGGGAGCTGAAGCCTTTCAAACGCTACGTCAAGAAGAAAGCCAAGCCCAAGAAATGTGCCCGGCGTTTCACTGACTACTGTGACCTCAACAAGGACAAGTCCATCTCGCTTCAGGAGCTGAAAGGGTGTTTGGGAGTCAGCAAGGAAGGAGGTGAGTGCCTTTTCTTCCCCATTGCATGACAGTAAAAACTGGCAAGCATAACAAATACAAACTGAGCTACAACAAACTCAGGAATCCATTTTCTCCAGCTGTTTCAAAAGTGCCACAGTTTGTGTGAGCAAATGGGTGGGATTAATACACTGCCATGCAAATGCAGTTTGTTAGCTGTGTTATGGCTCCATCTTCTATGCCTTATCACAGACCTCTGTGCTAAGCACTGTACAGAAACAGGGCAACAGATGAGAGTTCTTGGCCAGAACTCTGCTTGTACTTTTGAAGTCCTTGGAAACTGTAGTTCAGATCAGGTCTCTTCTGAGTAATACCCTGCTAACAAGATTCTGTTGTCTCAGCCATGCAGGTTGGATGATGTATGAGCCAGCAGAGACCCAATCCTTCTCTGGAGACCCTGTTGACTAACAGAAATAATATTTTTATTCATTGCTAAATTCAGCATGCAGGAGAGTGGATGATGCAAAGAGAACAACTCAGAAAGAAAGCACAGGGCTGTACCGTTGCCCTTTTTCAGACTTAAATTGTACTTTGAGATTGGGGGAGAAATAAGGCATGTGAATAACCTATTTTCCTTTCTGTTTAATGTCTGAGCAATCAACTCACCCTCCTGCCTTTTCTTCCTTTTTTCATCTTCACCTCATCATCTGTTGGGACCTGAACCAAACTGATATTTTTGGAAATTTTAGGAATTGAAACTGTTCAACCCAAAATTCAATAATTATCAGTCATTCTTGACTGTGGGCAGACTTGCTTGGCAGGAGAAGGCAAACAGAGAGATTCCAGGGGACTAATTTCCTGTGCAGGTGTTTTGGCTGTGCAGACAGCTGTTGTTATGTCATGGTAGTTGGGAAGGGTGGATAGCTTTTTTTTCTCCCATTTGAATCTTTCCTTAGTTCTTTTCTCAGGTTTAGCACCAGTGGGATGGGAGTCAGTACATTTGGGTGTTGGGAAGTTGCATTTTCTAGGTGCTTTGCAAACATCTTAGTAACCATAATGAGCATACAGCATTACTTGTCAGCTGTGAGAAGCATTCAGCCTCCCTAGCCCAGTGGAGGTGTTTTTTTAGTCATCAGTTCCTTACTGAGGAATGACATACCAAAATAGCAATCCTTAATTTTATTACCTTCCCAATAAGATGAATATGCCAAATGAATTTTATTGCTATTTGGCCTGGAATAAGACTCTCTGGAATCTGCTGCCCTGGCCAACTGACTGTTCAAAATTTAATTTATAGAAGGGGAAAAATATCGAAGGGAGAGAAGAAAGAAAATGTGAAACTTTGAGCCCATGTGAAGGGGAAAGAAGGCAGCAAGACTTTGTTATGAGTGCCTGATTGTCCAACTATTTGCTGAGAACACAGCCTTGACCTTTCATGGTTTCTTCTGTTGTATGAGGACAGAACTGTGGTCAAAAAGGGGCTCTGATCTTGTTCTGTCTTGCAGCTCCACATACCTGCTACATACCTGATAAGCCTTGAGGATCAGAGATAAAGGGATAAGTTAAAGGATGGTGAGGACTAAAAAGCAGTGCAGGGAGTAGTGCAGAGAGCAGGTACTAACATGTAAGAAAGAGCTGAGGGAGAGTGCTCCAGAGGTGCAGGAAACAAGTTTGTGATGGATCTTTTTTAAGAAGTCATGAAGTTGTGAGGCAGTAGATGGCATGGTTTTTATGCTTTCTATTCCTAAGAATTGCTAGGTTTAGAAACAATCAGTATCTTTGCCTATGACACAGTCCCCCACAAATCCTCTCTGGGTTAGAGAGAGATGGCTGGATTATTAGGTGGATAAGGAATTGTTTGGATGGGCACATCCAGGGGAACGTGGTCAACAGCTCAGAGACCTGATGGACATCAGTGACAACTGGTGTCCCTCAGGGCTCCAGACTGGGACCAGTGTTATTTAATTTCTTCATTAGTGACATGAGGGGATCGAGTGCACCTGCAAATCAGGAGATGACTCCAAGATGAGTGGTGCAGTTGCCATGCCTGAATGATGGAATGCCCTCCAGAGGGACCTGGACAAGCTGAAGAAGTGTCCCCATGGGAATATCACGAGGTTTAACATGATCAGGGGCAAGATGGTGCACCTGGATGCTGCACCTCTGGTATTGTCAGACTGTGGGTGAACAGATCAGAGCAGCCCTGCTGAGAAGGACTTGGGGGGTGCTGCTGGGTGAGAGGCTGGACATGAGCCAGCCATGGGCACTGCCAGCCCAGAGAGCCAAACATGTCCTGGGCTGCATCCAGAGCAGTGTGGGCAGCAGGGAGAGGGAGGGGATTGTGCCCCTCTGCTCTGCTCTGGTGAGAGCCCACCTGCAGTGCTGCATCAGCTCTGGGCTGCCCAGCACAGGAAGGACAGGGACCTGCTGCAGTGAGTGCAGAGGAGGGGCCCCAGGATGACTGGAGGGATAGAGCACCTCTACTGTGAGGAAAGGCTGAGAGAACTGGGATTGTTCATCCTGGAAAAGAGGAAGCTTGGGGTGACCTCATTGTGGCCTTCTGGTATCTGAAGGGAACCTACAAGAAAGAGGGACAGGGACTTTGAGCACAGAGTGACAGGACAAGGGGGAATAACTTCCAACTGAAAGAGAGTAGGTTTAGATTAGGCATGAGGAAAAATTCTTTACTATGAGGGTGGTGAGGCACTGGAACAAGTTTCCCAGAGAAGCTGTGGATGCCCCATCACTGGAAATGTTCAAGCCCAGGTTGTATGAGGCTTGGAACAGCCTGATCTAGTGAACCGTGTCCTTGCCCATGGCAGGGGGGTTGGAACAAGATGATATTTAAGGTGCCTTTCAACCCAAACCATTCTATGATTCTGCAATCTTACTCCTTCTCTAACTTTCCTTTATCCTGATCATAGATGTTGGTAGTCAGTCCCTGGATTTTGCTATCTGCTTCTTTCTCTGGGTCACCAGAAGGATGTACCATGGCCTCCAAAGATCTGCTGGGGCTGAGGTCACTATGGGTTTAAGCCAAGAGCTAGCTAGTACTTTCAGTTATAAACTGCCAGTCAGACAAAAACAAAACTTCTCATGGAAATGTTTCTGTTTCAACAAAAGCTTTGTTTGAAAGGTTCTTCTTGTCTGACTTGGATGAGGAGGGGTTGGAGGGAGACAAGGAAGGTTATAATTTTTTCTTGATATACTTCATTACAACTTAGCTCAGATGTTCCAAATCCTGTTTGTGTATCCAGTAGCATAAGGACTAAAATGGAGTGGGTCATCATTCCAGGTGGGTATGCCTCTTGCTAGGCAAATTGAACACTTGTTTTGAAAAAAAAAAAAAACATAATACAAATTTTGTAGTATTTGAGATGCTGAGGAAAACAGATACTAAGTGTTGTGCATTTTTGTCAGTGTTTTGCTTTTTTTTTGGTGGCAAGTTCCATCCAAACATGGAAGTAGAGTTGCTTAAAGGAAGCATAGGGCATAGATAACACACTACTGTTATATGCCTCCCAGAGCCTAGAGGGTCTAAATAAGATTTATATGTGGGGCTTCAGCTGGGATATTTGTAAGGACAAACATGAATCTGAGCTCTTTCCAGCTTAGAATCAAATCTATTCAAGATGCATAGTTGTGTCTGTCTTCTTTTCCTCAGCAGGCCCTTCATACCTGGGGTAACCTGATATGTGGGTACTGCCAACCAGTGGTTCTCCAGTGCAGAAAATAGCTACCCAGTCTATCAGAAACCCTTCCTCTTTTCCATCCTTATGGTGACCCAGAAAGCTGCTGGCAAATCTACTAGGTCTGGTGGCCACTTTGGCACAGCTCTTGTCCCTCTCTTTAAACCAGACTTGTTTATATCAGGGTCCATTTGCATGGAGAAATGCCATTCTTGGATCTCTGAATGGAGTAGCCACATAAGAGTCAGCCTCTTTGAGTGTTTGCAGAAGCCTGAAAATGGTTTCTTAAACTGGGGCAGAACAGGCAGGCAGGGCTTTTCGCTTGGACTATGCCAGAAACAGCCTTTGCCATCACTTGATCTAGGATTGTCTGTTTGAGGATTTGTGGAAGGAAAACAGACTGATTTACAGCTTGTTAAAAGTTAGCATTCCTCAGTGTAGTCTGCACAGCCTGAACTAAGGGGGGAACCATCTGTGATCAAAGAACATATTTAGCTCTCTGCATTAGTCAAAAGGCAGGGTCCTTGAGAGGAGATAGACACACATTGTAAAGCTTTGCTGGAAAGTTACTGGACCCAAGATTAATTGGAGTCCAGTGATGTTGGAGAGGAGAGCTGTAGATCTGAGTGAGGCTTATGCTGGTTGTGCTGGCTGCAAAATGCTGGAGTTGAGTTTTACCTCTATATTCTTCCAAATCCAGAAGACAAAGTCAGCATTTTGTGCCTGCCCAAAGAGGAGCTGAGGGAATGAGCAGCAATGTCCCAGTGCCAGCTGAGGGGAAGTTCCCTTCTGCCAGCTCAGATCCCGTGATTGCTTTGCTGTCCAAGAGCTTGTCAGATGTAGGTGTTGGGCGTGCTTCACAGGCCATGAGAACGACTGAGGTGGAACCCAGCCACCAAGAGTCAGTCCAGAAACACGACCGAAATGTCTTCGTTAAAAAGTGTGTGTGTAATTAAACAGAATGTCACCTTCCACTGAATCTGAGGAAATATTACAGAAAGAAGGAAGAGTAGACAGACAATCTGATTTCATTCAGTGATCTTTTGGACCTCTCTTATTGCTGTCTTCAGAAGTAACTGCATGCTTGGGAGGCTGGGAATAAGTTGCTCTATATCTTTACTGTACAAGCCACTGTGTGGGAGAAGGTAGCAAGGAGCAGTCACCTGGGAAAGGCCTCTGGACCAATGATGATAGAAAATTACAATCTGAGCAGCTATGAGAAAACTGTAACCAGGTAATGACAGAATTAAAAAGGAATTTCAAAGAGCATTTAATTGCTATTAGATCAGAATCAAAGGAGCTGCACTGGTCCAGTGCTTGGTTTTGTTTGTCTTGTTCAGACACTCCCCTTTGGAGCTTTGTAGAGGTGCTATAATTTGCCTTTAATCTTGACAAAAGTTAGTGATAGTATGAATCAGGACATCAGTATTGTGTTGAGAACACAAGGCTGTTTCTCTCCCCAAAAGGTGAAAGGTTTGCTCAGTATGTCTGAGGAATAATTTCTTCCTGCTGGGGTTTCCTTGGTGTTTTTTCTTTTGAAAGACACCTTGCCTAATCCAGTGTGACTAGAACTGTTATCCAAGACAGTCTACATGTGAGGAGGAGCAAATACTGTGCTTTATGAAACCTGCTGAATGATGGGATGTTAGCCCATAATGCCCAAGGGCTTCCCAGCTGTATGTTAGTAACCACCGCCTGCCTTATCCCTTCCTCTGCTTTGTGTCAGCAGTGCAGTGTTGTTGTGGCAGGGTTTTGCCTTCCACAGGTGCACGTGGCCAGCCTGGTTTGTATGGCAGGCAGCTGAAGGCAGTGCTGGGCTGGTGTCTGGGGGCCTTGGAATAACTTACTGTGCTTACACAGCTTCTCTTTTAATGTTTTCTAAACCCAGCAGGCCATGCTTTGTGACCCATTTCAGTCTTGGCCACTGTCACCTTTCTCTCTCCCTGGCTTTTTCTTCCCAGCAGCTCTGCTCCCATCTTGCAGCCAGGCTCCTGGGGCTTCCTACACCTCACCCCTGTCCCCTGGGCTTCTGCCCATCTGTCCCTGCACAGAGTGGCATGTGCTGTGCAGTGCTTGATGTGCAGAGCAGGCTATGCACTCAGGTCATGTGCCTGCACAAACCAAACTCGTAGGCTGGAGTGGAGGGTGGCAACAGGCTTAGTGCTGCTGGCTCCCATTTTCAGCTAATCCCTCCTCTGAAATCAGATGAAGCAGCTCACAGGAAGTGTGACACGCTTTTGACAGCTCCTGTAATCCCTGAGCTGTCTGTACCCAGCACATGGCAGGAAGGAGTTTATTTCTGAGGTGAGAGGCCCTTGCCATGAGCTCCATCTGGAGGATGGGTGTGCCTGTTATCTCCTAACACAGTCACAGCTCTGCCCTTCTGCCAGGTGTAAGTTCTGTTTGTTTGGTCCAAGTGACAGATTTAATAAACCTGGGCTATCTGTATTGCCTGTACCTTCACTCTCTTCTGGCCACCCCCTTTCTACATGGCATTATTTTGCATGCTTGAGGAAACTTCGTGACACTGCTTGCATCCTTCCTTTCTTCTTTCTCCTTCCACTGTTCAGTTTAACCTTGTAATTGTTTCTTGCTCATGCAAAACCTCTGGATTTCATGATACTCAGCCACTACAACACCAGGTATTTAACATCTCTCATCTCAGGCACATTGGTTAGACTCTTGCATGTGAATCCTGTTGGCAGGACATGCTGTGAACACCCTCAGAGTGGGTGCTTTGAACCTGCCTTCTGGCAACAGGCAAGGGAAGGCTCCTTTGTCATGCCATGGCATTTACTTCCTTTAATGTGGTTCTTGGATTTTACAGGTAGCCTGAGCAGTTTGCCCAATGGAAAAAGACAAGGCCTTAACCCTTTCAGTGAGTATCTTGTCAAAATGTTTTTTTTTTCCTGTGATAAGCATGTTTTGCAGAATTCATTATCACCTGTTCTCCTAAGTTCATGAACAGCAATATAGAAACAGCTGGAAACCAGAGATGTTCCTAAGAGGTATAAAAATATCAACATGCAGCTCCATGGCATCATTTCAAAGTCCAGCTCTATGTCTTTTGCTGGAACAGATGATAGATACACTGCTAAGGAATTAAAATAGGATAAGCAGCTATGGGATGAGCTACTCTCCCTTCTTCTACCAAACAAGAATTTAGATGATTTGTTGTGTTTATATTACATTACTCCATGGACAAGTTCCCATGAAGACTTTTCTCTGTCATGGTGAAGGTCTGCTCTCCCCTGTATTTTGTGGCATTGAATCACATGGACCCTTTCATCAGGCATGAACAACAACATCATTTGCTTTGCTTTTAGGCTTGCTGCCTCATGGTTTTGTTGGGTACTTCTCATTTTGGATTGTAAGAAGCAGTGAGAAGTTCTTCCCTGCCTATGCCTTCTGCCACTTGTTCTATAGCTGTCCTACATATGTCTGGTTAGACTCCTTTCTGTGTTGAGGAGACCTAGGCTGTGTATTTGTGTAATGCCAGAAGAATTCCTATACCTCTTGCTGTCCTCCTTGTCTTTCTGGGGAATGTATCTGGTCCTGGTGAGATGGGCTGAACAGAGAACTGAAGACCAACTACACTTGTACATTGATGATGGGATGTTTCCTGGTGCATCCTCCATTCTGAGTATGATTTTTGCCTGCTGCTAAAAGCTGAGCAGAGGCATTGAACAACTGCGTGCTGTGGCTTCAGCTCCTTGCCTGTCACTCAAAATGCTCAGTGTAGGACAGGTCATCCCCAGTCCCACACTGCAGTGCACTTACAGACACAGAAAACAATCTGTTGTTTTTATGAGCTGGTCATTGAGCACTGCAGACACCTTTTGCAGAGCTGTGCAATCAGTTGAAAATATGGCTACCTGAAATAATTTTGCATTTGACAATATTTGCCCCTTGTGACAGGGCATGTTGACCAGCACTGATCCCACTGCGGCCTTTCCTCCCAGTGAGGTAACCTTTCTCCTCTTTGAAAATCAAATCCCTACTTTTGCTTTCCCTTTAGCATGTTTTCACCTGTAATTAATCCACAGAGCTCTAGCTCTGATTCTGTAAGAGCCTTGATTCTTTAAGAATCTTTGATGAGGGTCTTAACAAAAGCTTTCTGAAGAAAGGCCTCCTCCAAGACCTGTTTGTCTGCTAGGGAAGGAAGGAGGCAGCTGGCTGTGGCTGATGGGGAGATGGTGACAGGGCAGCCTGGCAGCAGGGGGCTTCTGCATCAGCTGTGCCAGGCAGAAGAGCAGAGGAAGGGATGTTGGACCAGTTGTTTCCCTAGACTGCATGCCCATTTCCAAGGAGGGGGAGGAAAGTGGTGTTTTGTGTTTAAAAATATGTCAGTCCCTAAGGCTCCATGTGACTCATTCAATGCTTTTTTCAGCAAGGCTGTCTCACTAGCCCCTGGCTGTTTTCAGCCTCACAGCTTACTCTGGGATCTCAGCTTTCTGGGGCCATGGCTTCAGCAGAAGCTGTACTGGATCTTTATCAGGCAGGTTCTTTTGGTTTCAATTTGCCTTTTTCCCTTACCTGTCCTGCTTCTGTTTTTTCCCTCCTTGCCCACCCCACCCTACCCTTTCAGTAGGTCGCCTGGTGTAGCAGCAGAAGACAAGAAGGGAAGGCAGGAGCTGACCCAAAGGAAGAAAAGATCCAGTGACAGACAGACAGACAGACACCTTGCTGCTTGTGAGCAAGCATGCAGCATCAGCAACATCCAGCGTAGCAGAAGTGGCACCCAGAACGTTTGCACTTTTTAAAAATTGGTTTGGGTTTGTTTTTAATTGCTTTTCAATGCCATTATCTAATACTTTGGAAAGTGGAGGGAAGCAGGATCATGACTTTTTAAAATTGGAACAGCTACTGATGATGTAAAATTGAGTTCACTGGGACTCAAAGAATTTTATATACTGTATATAAATATATATGTAAATTGTACAGTTGTCTTGTACAGGGGTTGGAGTCACTGTTCTGTTCCTCCCTTTGCTTTTGAAGGCTGTTAGGGTTAGAGGGACACTTTGCATTTAATGGATTATAGTAATGCATTCATTTCTGCCACCACACCACCCCATGCAGAAAGGAACCAGTGTGTCAGCATGACTCCTTCCTGCAGACGTGCACACAGTGTCCCAGACACCAAATGCTTCTTGAGAGCAGCTGAACACCTTTTCTTACCATAAAGCCCTCTGCAACTAAGGCAGTTGGGCTTTTGAGAGCACAGATTTCACATAAGTATTGGTGGGTTGTGTTAGGGATGTACAAAAGTAGCTTGTGCACCTGTTGCAAGTTGGGCAGAAATGAAATATAAATGCATTGCTATCCAGGCTCAGAAAACATGCTTAGCAAAGATGTGCCATGCCTCTGGAATCTAAAGCTGTAGGAAGGATGTGGGAGCCATAGGCCTAGTAGAGTCAGTGGAGTGAAGTCTTGCATCTTCCTCTCTGACAAAGTGTTCATCTGTATGTTGTACAACAATAAACATTTTGAGAAGCCTGCTAAAAGCAGCACTATCCTGCCTTGTGCTTTGCTGAAGAGCAAAGAACACACTTGTCAGTGCAGACAGACACAGTCATGCTGCTGGTCCCCAAGAGTCTGCTTTATGTTTGAAGAGTACAGCTTGGGCCATGCTCACTGGTGAAGGTCTGTCAGCAGTGGCTTTTCTTGTCCTTGGTGGTTGTGAATCCAAGCTCCCCTCCTGCACAGTGGTGTGCCTGCTCACTTTGCCTCACTGGCTGTTGCCAGTACCTCCTGGCTACTGGGACACTGGGGTGTGACTAGCAGTGACAGTGAAGGCTTGGAGTGAGGAGTCTGGTGTTCTTGGAGGCCACAGGGGCTGTTTCAACCCCAGCAGTTTTACCAAAGTTGTTTCTTTGGCAGGAGTGCCCATAGCAGCAACCCCAGATGTGGGCAGAGTGTGATGGGACACGCAGTGTTTTGCTTTGTGTATTTGCAGCCACTGGCAGCACTCGCTGTTCTGAGCAGCCTCCCACTTCAGACCTGGTCATCCTTCTGCCACTTATCCCTGGATCAAGAACCTGTCAGAAGAAACTGTAGTGAAAGTGATGAAATGGTGTGCTAATGTGAGATCACACCAACAGTTGCTTGTGACAGCAATGGGTTACTCTGGAGACTGGGCTCATCCCTCAAGGCTCTGGTGCTTTGGTAAAAGATGATACAACACAGCATCTTCACTCTGTCATGTCATCAAAACAACAGGATGAGATAGACACATCACCAACAAAAAGTGTCCTTATGCAGTAAGGTAGTGCTTGCTGACAAAATTGAAAGTTAAGAAAAACTAACAAGTCTTTCTATAAATAACTGTTTAAGACTAATAATAACTCTTCCTCTGGGAAGTATATTGGAGCTCATTAAAACATATGGTGTGGTTGAAAACACCTCTGGTAATATCTGAAATATACATCATACCATCATAATATAAAGAAGTCGTCTCCTTAGCAAGAGCAGATCCTGCTGCTGGATCTTCATGGTTTCTCACATACAATGTATGTGCTTTTTTGGCCTGCAAGCTCCCACCTTCTTGATTGCTTCTTCTCTTTTTGTCTGTTGTTGGTTTTTTGGTTTTTTTTTTTTTTTTTTTGGTTTTTTTTTTTTTTTTTTTTTTTTTTTTTTTTTTTTTTTTTTTTTTTTTTTTTTTTTTTTTG
>VZRX01009825.1:172280-298214 GCA_013398075.1 Notiomystis cincta | reverse complement strand
TTTTTTTTTTTTTTTTTTTTTTTTTTTTTTTTTGTTTTTTTTTTGGTTGTTTGTTTTTTTCTTTTCTAATGCCCTGGGCACATCTTTTGTGTGTTGAAATAATTTGGTTTAGTATATAATTAGAAATGTCCCTGTCACACTCACTAATCCTATTGTAGGGAGTAAAGAATGAAACCAACTGTATAAAAAAAAACCCTCTCCATTTTAATATTCTAGTTTTAGGAGTTAAAAGTTCTGGCTGCTGGGTTGGTTGGTCTTTGGTGGTTTGGGGTTTTTTTGGGGGGTGGGTTTTGTTGGGTTTTTTTGTTATTTGGTTGGTTTTTTTTTTAATATATAGTTATATCCAGCAGAAGCAGACAATTAGATGCCTCTAGGAATTCTTTCAGCCAGGCACTGGGGCTGGGTAATGCCCCACAATATTATGGGGGGATTCCAGAGCTGCTAAAACTCACTGCATCTTCTTCTGGAAATAAACCAGCTAGTCACCACTCCTGCTTGTCACATAAACCCTTCTGCTGACCTCCTTTTTCTCATCCTTGTGTCCTTCCCCTCCAAAAGGCCTGCATTTACATGGCAACTAAAATTGGGTCAGTTCTTCAAGGAAGGCAAACAAAGGATGGCTGTTGGTTAACCTTGGTATTCATGGGTCTTCCTGTTGCTAGGCCAGGGCTGACTTTACAGATGGACTGGGGACCAAGCTTTACATTGCTTTCCCTTTTCACAATTCCAAATCCCTGCCTCCTGACTTGCTGAATTTGTGTGGGTCTCTGAGCAGCTTCTGGCAACACTTGTACATTGCCATGGGAGGCCAACCAGCATGATTGTGCAATGTGCAGGTACAGGTCAGGTTTCTTGTTCTGGGATTGTGCTGGAGGATCATGCAGACTTTACTGGTCCTGACTGACACAGCCTGTGCTGTGAGCTGTCCAACAACCTGCACTCACCAGATGAGAGCAGTGCCTCAGCTGCCCATTCCCCTCTTGGTTTTATTGCCAGTCCACCTGGCTGCCAGGCCAAATTGTCCTTATCTGGTGGCTGTAAGCAACCTGCTGCTCTGCATAGCATCTTTGTGAAGCTGGGACACAGGCAGTGTCAGTGTTGAGTCTGAAAGCAGACTCTGAGTCTCCTCATCCTTCAAGTTCTCCTGGGCCTCTCCAGCTCTACTTTGAATGACAGCTGAACACAGCTGGGACAGAGAAGAGAACCAGGACTCCACAGTGCCAGTCATCTGTTCATTCTGCCAGAAGTTAAAGAGCTTTCCTTTCTTGCTGATCTTCCAAGGGCATAGGGTGTTGTAGGAAACTGCCTTACAGTGGGATTCACACGTGCGAAGGCACTGCTTTCCATGGCCTGAGTTTATATTGAGCTTTCCCTGCCCCAGCACATTTCTGCCTATGGCAAATTTGTTAAACTGAAAGGCATCTGTTTGGTTTTGGTTTTGTAATAAAATAGATAACTTTTGCTCCAGTGTCTTGTGGTGGTTTCTTGTTGAATCTTGATTTCCAGTTATCCCTCCAGTATTGTAGGAGAGGGAAGGGGACTCTCCTCCTTCCAGAGACAAGTGTCAGTCTGTGGCTGGGTTCAGAAGTCTGTGGTGTTTCTCCCCTGTGTTTAAGCCTCCAGGCTGAATTAAAACAAGTTCCAGAGTGCATCTCTGTGGTTTGATGACTGTCTGATCTGGCCAGCCTGCTTAGAAAGGCTGTGAAGCTTCAGCAGGATTGTAGGGATGATTGCAGAAGGGGGGGCACGGGATCTCGTGGCACAGTCTCCCCACACCAGAGGTAGGAGAAAGGCACCTTGTGTGTCCTCACTCCTCCCTTTCACATGGGAGCCTTCCTACTTTGCTGTGCAGGTCGTGCCTCAGTACATGGGAAATAGTATCTTCTAGCTGTTGTCCCAAACCTTTTAATCCTCAAAGATGACAAGTAACAAGCCATGCTGGAAAGCTGCTGCTCTTGAAAAACAGGTTTTTCTAGGCTACAAGGAAGTGGCATTCATCAGAGGCTGCAGCACCAGGTCCATGGCAGAGGAGGCCACACACCGATCCCTTCAAGTGCATTTGACCAGCTTTGTCATCACTGTCATTTCACTTGATCACACATAAATCTCTTGCAGTGAATAAGGAGCCAATTCATTTATCGCACGTGGAAGGCAGGGCAATTGCAGTCCCAAGGGAAGGTTTCTGCTTGTATGGATTATCTGTAGATGGCCAGAGAGAGCTCTGCTGAGTCTTTAGGTGCAAATTCCACAATAAAAGAAGGAAATGCAGAGGTGTGACACTCAACGTGCATCTGTCAAGAATAAACTGGCAAACCAAGCTAATTTCCTTGTGTTACCAAGGGTAGCAAGTTCTTGGGCTAAGGGACGAGCAGTAGTTGTCTTCTCTGGAGTTCTGCAAGGCTTAACTAAACCCAGGAAAAGGATATTTTGAAAAGGAAAAGACCAATTCCTTGGCCTTGCTTCCTGGTTCTGGAGTCAGTGTAAGGTACCCCAAGAGCTTCACCCTTTCCCTGTCAGAGCTGCCATTCTGCAAGCAAGTGAAAAGAACTGCCAGGGCTTGCTCCTGCCTCTGCTCCCAACAGCGATACTGCCAGAAGACTTCTCATTCTCTTCCTCCTCCCCCTGCCTTTTTTCCTCTTATCTGTAACATAACTAACACAATCGACATGCAGAACGTTGCCCTTCTGACTTCTCAGCAGGCAGCCCTTACAAGCCATTTCAGGCAAAATAGCTTGGAAACTGTTCAAAAGCTGAAATTAAATTGGACAGAACGATCTGCAGAAGTGATGCTCCTTAGCTTGGAAAACACCTTGAATAGAAAGTGGGTTAAAAAAATGCCACCTTAGGAACCAAGAAGCTTAACAAGTGAGTGTTTTGTATGGAGTGCTTGCCAGAAAAGCCAAGACTGGCTACTTTGATTATGCTTTCTGTAACTCTGCTGAGGGCCTGCTTACTGATGTTAATGGTGGGTTTTGGTTTTCAAAGAGGCCTTGCCTGTGCACTCCAGCAGGTCTAGTTTTCATTCAGAAAACACCACAAACTCTATGCTGTGTGCTGTAGCACAAACCTATACCCTCATCTCCTGCAAAAGCATAAATGAACATTTTTTCCATACTGTGGTTTTTTTCAGCACATTGGGACTGGGCTGAGGGTCTTCAGCTGAGGCAGAGGAGCCATAGCCCTGCTGTGTGCTCAGCCAGCCCACACCCCCAGGCCAGGCAGAGATGGTGGGTGGCTCTCTGCCCCCAGCTGAGCTAGACCTGCAGTGCTGCAGGCAGAGGGGCACACAGGGTGTACACTGGGTGATGAGGGAGGCAGCTGCTTGTGGCTCCAGTGCAGATTGAGGTTTCCACACCTTGCCTCCTCTCTGGTGCCAGCAGAATAGCTCAGGTCTCCTGCATATGACTCATGACTAGGTGACCCTAGTTTGGACTTCAGAGTAGCTGGTGCAAGATCTGGGAGTCTGAAGTACAGATGAATACAGCTCACCTTAATAAAATAAATTCAGTCCCAGTACAAAACAGATCCTTGACTCATTGCTCTATGGTGTGTGAACAAAGGACTCTGGTGAAACAAGTTCTTCTGTAGCATCTCTGTGCAGTGCTTCAGGCACTTAAAAACTGCACTTTGAGTGTCCAGTGTCCCACTTCTCAGCACAGCTCTGGCCTTGCATAGCACTAAGTGCCACTGCTATCTCCCTCAGTCATGATTTTGGCTGGGACCACTGAAGTGATTCCTGCTGGCTTCACCATGTCAGAAAAATGTTGACATGGCATCTGGCTGAAGAGAGAGCTATTTCTGAAGTGCCTTGGATGTTCCCACTCTGAGCTGGCAGGTTGTCTCAGAGAAAACCGTATGAAGGTGGCTGAGGCTGGATTTGTTCACCTGCAGCCCAACATGAAAGTGAATTTTTGCATCTCTGGAGCTGTTAAAATGGTTTCAAGTTAATGGCTTAAACATTGCAAAAATTATCAGAGGACTTTTGCCCACTCTAGGAGACTGCAAAGAAACCTTGCTACCCATCTGTGACCACAGAAGCCCACCCCCCCCCAGATACACCTGCTAACTGGAATTTGGACTGTGACAGGAACTTAAGAGAAAGGGGATACTACTGTCCAGTCATCCCAGGTCTGGGGAGAAGAATGTATTCACCAGTGATCCTGAAGAGAGACAGGAACACTGATTGCTCCAACATTCATGGGGCAAGCTGCAGGTGAACAAATCCAGCCTCAGCCANCTGCTTGCTTGGCTGGCAGGAGAGAGGAGAGAGACTCCCTTTCGGGTTGTTTCCTCCTCGATTTGTGTCTAAACCGGCACACACCTTCATACGGCTTTCTCTGAGACAGCCTGCCAGCTCAGAGTGGGAACATCCAAGGCACTTCAGAAATAGCTCTCTCTCTTCAACCAGATGCTGTGTCAGCTCTTTTCTGTGATAAGGAAAGAGGCAAACCCTGTGAGGAGGGTACTGTCTCTTTGTCAGTACTCAGGTGAACTCAGCTGTGGTAACTCCCCTGCTGGGGAAGTACTGACAGACATTCAGACATTCCTACATAGCCTGAAGGTTTTCATCTCTGCTGATGGGCTGTAATGGGCCATAATGGCCTCGACCACACTGACTTAAGGGCAGCTGTTTTGTCTTACAAGGTGTCAAAGACTCCTGAAATTATCCACACCATCACATCATCCAGTTGAAACTCCCTGCTCCAGGGGGGGTACCTGGGTGTTCCTACCTGAGCCCGAGTGAATATGAACCCAGCAGATGGTGTGTTTGGGGGATTTCTCCCCACCACTTCTTCAGGAATCCTCCACCACACGATGGATCCAGTCTGTAACCATCACTTTTGACCAAGACACATGAAAATTGCAATGAAGCCCCATTGTGAGGCCTACAGGCCTACTCTTACCCTTTCCTTCTCTTCCTTGTCCATTTTCTTAAGCAATATTTTATGCTTTTGTATGGCCATATTGCTGGTTTACAAATAACCAAAATGGCTGGTTTACAGTGTGGCCAAATGGTTCTACAATAAACCCTACAAGTGTGTATTTACAAAACACCACTCAGTCAGTGTCATTTCACTCCAATTCACCCCAAGGGATCTATTAGCAAGAACCTGGGCTACCCTTGTCTTCTGCAGTGGGTTCTAACACAAGTCAGACAGACAGATGTCTGCTGCAAGTTTTTTCTCCTCAAAATTCACTTGGATACCAGACCTTTGTAAAATGAGTTAATCTAAAGTACTTAGACTCCAAAAAACCAAAACATCAAATATAAATGAATTCAGAAAACTTGTAGGCAGGATCTGTGAAGAGATGTCCTAAATGATAAAAGAGATCTGGAGACTGATAAAAGAAGTCCAAGTCCAAATAAGAAACTATCCTGCTGCAAGAGAAATGAAGAGAGTGTAAGTAGAGATCAATAAAGTGGATCAAGAGCTCTTTAACAGCCTGAAGCATGGAAAGAAAAATATGAAACATGGGATGGGTGTTGGAGCATTGCAGGCTACACATGAGCTGCCAGGAGACTTAAAGAGAGCATGGCAACATCACCTAACGGGTGGTGAAGAAAAACTAGAGAATTCCAGACCTGATAGCTCTCTGTGAAAACCTGAAGGAGCAAGCTACTGACCAGTTATTCTCTAATCCTCCAAGGATTTATAAATTTGTAAATAAATGGCAGGAATGGGTTTGTTGAGGTTTCACTAAGGACAAATCATTTCAAACTAATTTGATTCCGTTCTTTGACAGGCTAAGTCGCCTCGTGGCTGGGGGGGAACAGCACTAGATGTGATATGTCTTGACTTTGGAGAGGCTTCTGGCACTGTCCCAGAAGACATTCTCATAAGTGAACTGAGGAACCACAGCCTATTTAGATTCACAATATGTTGAGTTCACTGTCAAAGTCAGAGAGCTTTCTGGGGAAATCGTCCCAGTGATGGTCCAGAGTCCTGATCTATCCAGTATTTTCAGCGGTAACTTTTGGAAGTTGCTTTGCTATAAATTTTCCTGGTGATATCCAGCATGGGGTGGGGTACTGGGGGGCCTAGGGGAGGTGTCTGTCAGCACCTGTGGAGGGTAGGATGTGAATGGTTGCTAATTTGAAGAAACAATCTCAGTCAACAGCACGAGTTTCAGCAGAGGCGTGGGATTACCTGCCATGAGGCAGCTGTGAGAATGTGCAAACACAAGGTGAAACCCACTGGGCAGCAGTCCTGTAGAAGTGGCTTCTCAGAGGCTGGAAAAAGAGAAAGTGGAGAACCTGAAGGACTGTGCCACATAAAAAATCCTCTTACCATACAACAGCGAGCTGTTTTCTATGCCCTTGTCAATAAAACAAGAGGAAAAAAATATTAGTGGTGCCAACAGAAACCCCATATTATTTGGCTTTGCTTTTAGTTTCTGCCCAAGATGCTCCGTAAGAAGAGGATGCAATCAAATCTCTTTTGGTAGCTTTAAGAGCTTATTTGGACACCCCTTTTGTTAATAGAGACACAAAGGTGCTCTGTACAATATGCCTTAGTTTCAAGGATGTGCCATGGGGACTTTCTGAGAACACCTTTGAAGCTTTTTTGTTGAAATATTATTCCCCTACCGCTTTTTCATGTACCCAGATTGTCCTCTTAATTCCCACGGAATGGGACCTGTGTTTCTGTAATGGAAGCTTATTTTCTTCAACATCAGAGGCATCTTCCTGGGAAGGTATTTGTAACTTCACAACTTATACCCTAAAAAAAAAAACTTTGTTTGAAGGGTTAATTTCTTTAATTCACCCAAATTTCACATACGTTTCAAAGTATTTCCTAGCCCTGTGAAGTTTTTTATTGTCTTTTTGAAACTGGGCCAATTTCTGAGTGCATGCCCAGCAATGAGTAGTAGGTAGGTCACGATTATTCTTTTAGCCACAGCTCCCACTCAGCTTGCCATGTACATGGCAGCAGCAATGGTACAGCCTGGGACATGGGTGAGTGCTTACATTTAAGCACAGTGGGAGCATCTCTGAGCTCATCCACCTCACATCAGGCCTTTACACACCATGTCTAAGCTCAAACTACACTCCAGGCCACATGTGGGTAAGTGCAATGTGGAAAAGGCTCCAAGGGTATCTGCTGTTGGCAGGGGGGCAAAAGTATGAGCAAACCCCACCAGCCACCTGCAGGGATGCCCTGGGGCCCTTGGGGCTGGTCTGCCCCTGCCACCTACCTCTGGGCAAAGCACAGACCTCCTGGGTGAAGGGAAGGCAGGGAGGAGAGGTAAATCAACTCGTGGTGCTATTTATCTATGTAATTTAAATGCCTCATTTAAATACCAGGAGGTGCCTAATGCCCTGCTGCCAGAGGCAGGCTGGGAGCTCTGTGTGCTCTGCTGGGCGCTAAGCGGCACTGGCACACTCGGCCCTGTCATTAGCAAGCTGGCTGCTGCTGGCACATGCACACGGAGGACAACGTCATTGAAACATTTTTTCCATCTAATACTCCAAAGGTTATTCTTGGTGACAAGTGCTTTGCAGCCCGTGGTCAGGGCTGAGCGACTGCTGCTCCCATTTGTAGGAGCAGGCTGGCTCCTACACTGAGGCCGTATTCAAGCATGACCAGATCTCTTGGATGCCTTTCTGTTACCATCTAGATCTATACCTATGTCCTCTTGTGCTGTCAAGAGGTGGATGAGGTGAACTGGAGGTAAACAAAGGTCTTGTTGCCTCTAGTTTATCACACCAGTGTCCAGGTACAATACTGGGTGTCCTCCAAAATGTTTTCCCAAAGCAAAGGGCTGTGCTGGTGGAGACGTGCAGGTAGGCATCATCCCACTACAGCAGCAAAAGCCTGAAGAGGCACAAGCAGCTGATAGGGCCTTCTTCTTGCAGATGGTGTTGTGAAGAGGCATCCAGGGACAAGTGACTTACAAACCAGTCCAGTAGTCCTAGATGTGGAATCAGAGGAAATATGCATCACAGAGTATTTTTGTGGTCTGTCTGACCTTGTCCAGAAGAGCTCTGATCACACCAACACCACAGTAATTGCCAGAAAGGTGACAAAGCCCAATCCATGTTCTGAAATTATCTCCTTCCCAATTTAAAACCTTTGCTCAATGTCTCTAACATAAACACTTCCATTTCTCACTGTATTATACCACAACAGATTCCTGATGCTTGCAGACTCCTCTTACTCATCCCAGCTTTCTCTGGTTTGGCCCTCTTTGCCGCACAATCTGTGGGGACCAGGATACTTCTGTGCAACAGTGGCAGCAAACCAGCCCCAAAGGGTCCCCCCCAAACCCCTCTTGGTCCTGTCACTGGTGTCAAAGGCAATGAGCCACAGCTGGAACTTGTGTGTTTCCCCTTAGGTCAGAAGCAGGTGTGCTCTCTGTGGGCAGGAGCTGTCCAGCAGGGCAAGAGGTGGGAAGTGACCCCACAGGCCTGTGGAAGGGAGTGGGAGTGAGCAAGATCCAGCAGGGCAGTGGTCTCTTCATGGCTTTGCCAAGCTCTGGCTGCCCAAGGAAGGGATGTCCAGGGCAGCCTTCCCACGGCTGCTCTGCCAGGGCTGCCTTTCCTACTGCATGAGTGCCCAACCAGGAATCCTTCCACCCCACCTGGGCATTTTGCATTGCACTGTGAGGTGTCCAAGCCCCAGTCTCCCCTGGAACCCATAAGCGGGCTCTATGCTGTCANGGCCGCCGCCGCGCCGGCCCCGCCGTTTCGTCGGCGCCGCTCCGAGTTCCAGCCGCGCCAGCTCGCACCTCCACCCTGCCTGCCGAGGCATCCCCAGGAACTCTTTTCACCTGAGCATCCCGAGATTCGAACTCATTTCTCCCGGTCCCGGCCGGACCACGTGGCCACCGCCGCCCCGGGCTGCCAGTGGGTTCTCTGGTCTGGTTTTGTTACATTTGTTGTCTGTTTACCTCATATAAATACTTAGTAAAGATCTGTTATTCCTATTTCCCTATCTTTTGCCTGAGAGCCCCTTGATTTCAAAATATTATTAATTCGGAGGGAAGGGGGGTTCACATTTCTCATTCCAAGGGAGGCTCCCGCCTTCCTTGGGAAATACCTGTCCAAACCGGGACACAGGCAAAGATAGAAGACTGGGGTTATGGGCTGCACCTGTGCTGCAGAGGGCAGGTAGGAACAGCTCTAGCTCAAGGGCCACTGTAAAGGGCACTTTGAGGGTCAGGTGTCCAAATACAACTGGAAAATTCAGTCAGTGTTGACACTGGGTGAGGAGGCAGCATCGTACTGGCCAAAACTGGGACACAGTTCCCGGAGAGCTTTTGGAGGACAAGTGAGTGTCTCCTCTTTGCAAAACTCTTCTTTACCTAAAGGCTGATTTTTGACCAGCACCCATGCAGTGCAGCATCACCAGGACAGCAAAACCTGTGGGGTGCTGTGGGTGCCCTCTGTGGCAGTGATGGGAAGGCAGCCAGAGGTACCAGTGGCCCCACACCATGCACGGCCCTTGGACTACGTCCCCCATACCCATGTAGGCCCCAGGGACACAGCAGCTGCTTTGATCACCTTGGCTTTTCCCTCCTGATGTCAGGATGTGTTATTTACTCTCGACCACAGCAGTGAGGCAGGGGAGGAGGCAGAAAGGGAAGATGTGCAGCCCAAAGCACGAGGGCTGCTGAGAGGGGCCAGCAGCTGTTATTGCTGGCTGCCACAGGAAGCTGATGGGAGAAACAAAAGGGAAAGATCAGCAGCAACAAAAACAGCAGCAAAACCTCCTCTCTGCCAGCTAGGAGGGGCAAGGGCTGCAGGGTCCTCCCAGAAGGACCAAACTGGAGGGCTGGGGTGGTAGGGTGGGGAGGCAAACCAGCCAGAGCCATTACAACCAAGTCCAGGAAGCTTCCCCAAGGAAAACACAAGCAAGCAGATAGCTAGACCCATAATGAAACAAGAACTTAAAAAAAAAAATCCCCAAAGGCACCAGACTTATTGTGGTTTTTTTAGCTTGCATATTTTTTAATGGAGTAAAAAAAAAATAAAAATAAGAGGAACATGCCACGGATGTCAGCCTGGTACAGATCGCCTTCCGCATGGAGGGCACCAGGGTCCCCATACAGTCCCCTCATGGCAGCCAGTCCTACCCCCACACCCCTTCCCTGCAGTCAGCTGGAGAAGGAAGTGGATGAAAAGCACACAGTGGATACAGCACAAGCACAGAAGAAGAGCACAGCAGCGCCCCAGGCTGCGCTTTACCCAGGGATGGCTATGCTGGCACAGGTAAAATAAAAACTCAACAGACTCTGTATGTCCCAATTAAAAACAGCAACAATAACAATCTCCCCTTGAGCACTGCACTTTAAACCCTCAGAAAAAACACTTGGGGGCTCTTGTAATTTTTCTGTTAGTGTCACAGGTATGAGCTGTGGGGCTGATGGGCCGCGTGGCTGATCTTGGTGGCTGCTGGCACTGATGGAGCCACAAGGACCAGAAAAATCGGTGGGAGCCTGGCCTCAGGGTCTCTTACCCAGCTTTTTCAGGCCCTTCCCCAAAGGCATGGCAAAGGGAGGGTAAGGAGGCAGGATATCAGATGCTTGTTAGCTTCAAACTCAGTGGTTTTCACTCATTGTGAGCTCCCACCAACAAAGCTCTGGCTGCTCTGGCTGCTGCAGAGAAGGATCCCTCTGCCTCATGTATACATATTTTTATATAGATATCTGAAAAACATTTTGTATGAAAATAAATACTTCATCTGTGTTTTAAGAACCATCATTGCCTCCATCTAATCACTTGCTATAATGTTACATCTCTTTTTGTCCATGACAATCTTGTTCCCATTGCTTTTTCCCTAACCCGTGGGCACCTCCTCCCTGCCTCCTGGGGCAGCCAAAAGCACTGCAGCAGGCAGAACCATACCTTTTGGCAGCCCCTCTCTTGCTTGCTGCCTCCCAAAGTTTGGATTATTTCAGGGAACTTGATGAAAATGGTTCCCTTTTACAGCACCTTGTTTCTTGATAGAAGAAATGATCTCCATCTCAAAAACACTTTACAAAGAGTAGGATTTTAGCACTCTCTTCCAGGGCTCTCAGTTAAGAAATATGTTTCTAGATAGCACTGTTTATATAGATATAGGTATAGTTTTTATTTATTTTATTACCAACCCAACATTTCAATTTGCAGCTGTTGATGTAACTCATGACATACTCTCATGGTGGTGGGTTTTTTCCTTCTTTATCCTTAAAAAGAAATGCATTTCAAAGTAAAATGATGCTTTTTTGTCTGTCTGGTGTTCCTAAAAGGTACTTGAGATGATGTAGGAGTCCTGACGTGGGTGGCAGTTTTTAAGCCCATACCTGTCAATGGCCTGGAGACCACCAGGGAGGTGTGGGTGCTGTGAAAACTGGGGCAGCAATGGAATGGAAGGGCAGCCACACCACGGTTCTGGGTGGGATGATGGTGCTGGGAACATATGGGCACGCTATCCAGGTTTTCCTGAATTAATTTCCACCTCTGAGCAGGAGGACCATGCAGCAAACTTGCCACCACCACCATCCCAAGGAGCTGGTGCTGCCTTCCTTGTCCCCCTTGCTCCCCCCCAGGGCAGGATGTTTTATTTCTTTAACAGTTATAAATTAACATAATTTTCTCTCCCTGCAGTACCACAAGTTCAAAGTTAATTATACAAAGAGAAATGCCATAGTCAAAATATACATGACAAGTATTGTATTGGAGGGTTGGGGGTTTTTTCCTTCTTTTTTTCTTAGCCCAGGCAGGTGATTGAGATGCTACATGCTCCAGCTTTTGTCACTAAATGTTGGTGACTGTGTGTCTGTGTTTGTATTAAAAATATATCAGTCTTGTGATGTTCTTAAAAAAGAAAGAAATGGAAGGCGGCAGGGGAGGGAACGGGTAATAGTGAAAAAGTTTTTTGACTGTGTCACAGTCTTTTGTGGCTTCAGAAATACACATGTTCAATTCCAGCACTGACGGCAGCTTGAAGCTTTGAGTTTAAATTTTTAACATTTTTTGGAGTAAGTAGTAAAAAAGAAAAAAAATATTAATCAGCGTGCTCCCCCAAAACCAAAAAGCAACGAGCAAACAGAAAAAAAAAGAAAAAAGCCCCACAAATTCCTGAACCAGACTTCTGCAATTCTCAACTAGTAAAAATAAGGAAACATCTCCTTACAGTGGAGGGGTGCTCGGCAGGAAAGGAGACGACCCCCTATGGGAGAGGTGGCCTTTGGAGATGGTTGAAACTTCATAATTTCATTGAATAAGGTCAGTGCCTGGGTTTACTGTGTTTTATTTCAACACTCGCCATTGTTGCTTTCTTTCGTACCATTTTTGGATGGGTTTTGTCTCTGTTTTTTTCCCTCTGTGATGGTTTTGCCCTTCTTGGCACGCAGCTGTCCAACCGTGTGGGCAGCGGCGGCCCCCGCGAGACAGCCGCGCCCTCCAGTGAAACCGCGCTGCAGGACTGGTGTCCGGTGAGGTAACGGAGGAGGGGTCCCTCCCCCGGCAGCACCGTCCCTCCACCGCCTAAAACCCCTTGATGTAGCAGTAGGCCTCCAGGGTGGCGAAGAGGATGTAGAGCAGCCAGAGGCTGACGAAGAGCAATGTCGTGGCCACTTTGCAGCCCCGCGGGCCGCCCAGCTCCCCGCCAAGGTGGGGCCGCCGGCGATAGAGGAGGACGCTGATGCAGATGAAGGCGAAGATGGTGAAGAGGGTGACGGAGAACGCCAGGGTGCCTGCTGACACCTGGAACTCCTGCCCCTGCGACGCCCAGTAGATCGCCGCCACTGACCACGCCAGCCCGATGCCCAGGAAGACGTTGACAGCGTTGCTGCCTGTGACATTGGTGATGGAGGCGTCAGCGTACATGTCCTGGATGGCTGCGGCTTTGCTGGCGAAGGTGTCTGGGGTTGAGGGAGGAGGGAAGGAGAAATCACTGGGGGTCCAGGAGAAACAGGAGAAACAGACAACCCATCATGTCTGGGGGACAAGGGAGGCTCAGGTGCGGCACCGACCAGGCTAGGACACAGACCGAGAGGTGCACAATCCCCTCCCAGGTCCAGGGTGCAGACCTTGCCTGGGGACAGGGCTTTGAGGACACCCTTCCCAGCCTGAGCCCCATCCCATGACAGAGCTTCTCCCCTGAAATCAGGAGCACCTCCAGAGGACTTACCTCCCACCCCACCCCCTCCTCGCGGCCACCCCACCTGGTACAGAAGTGCCGAAGGCGACGAAGACAACGGCGGTGACCGAGTCCTTGAGGCCAATGGTGCAGCCGAAGTGGGAGGCGAGGTCGCCGATGACGGCCGTGAGCATGCCGATGATGAGGATGGAGACGACGAAGCAGGCCCAGCCATTGCAGTACTCGGTGGGGGGCACACAGGCGAACAGCACCTTCCAGAAGACGGTCAGGAAGTGCATCACGTAGTCGAAGCAGGACGGCAGGCGCTCCTCACCAGACTCGTCCTCGTCCTCATCGCCTGCTGCAAACAACATGGGAGGAGAGGTCCAGTATTCATTTCACTGGGGCAGCTCATGCTTGCCTTCTCCACCCCAAGGCTCCAGGGATTCTGCTCTCTTGGGACAAGGTGTCATGGTGGTGGCCATGACAGTGCATTCAAGGCACACCAGGTCCTTCAGTGATGGGGGAGGCTTGGCAAAAAGAATGTCTCCCAGCCACCCGAGCCCGCAGGGATGGGGAGTGATGGAGTTGTACCCACAGAGAGGCAGCCCTGTCCCAATCCACAGGCAGACACATAGGAGGTAGTCAACCTGTGGATATCACTGTTGAGTGGCATGAAGAAATTACATAGGCAAGTGATGTTCTGGGCCAAAACCAGCAGAAAGTAGTAGAACTGGGAAACTGAAGAGATCTCTTGATCCTCCTGCTCCAGTGCATGGGCTGGACAGTCCACTGTCTCCTCTACAACTGGGTGGAAAACACCCCTTTGGGGCAGATGCCAAACCATCGAGGAAAGGTTCAGAAAGATGCCCAACTCCATTAATGGCACAGACATGCCTAAAACACCTTCCCCACAGCTGCCTGGCCCTGGAAGCAGTGAGCTCCCTCATCAGGCAACAGCTGGCAGGTCTCTGGGCCTTTTCCTTCACCAGCTGCTGCCTCATGAGGCAACATCTCCAGTCTGCATGTGGTAACCCTCCCTACTCCCAGGAACTCTACTGGCTATGGCAGACAGGACATCTTCCAGTAGGAGCTACCTGCTCTGGCCAGGATCCCAGCCAGGATGGGATTTTGCTGCCTGTACACTACCCTTCAGATCACTGAAGCAGCAGGAGCACTGCCAGCTGATGCAGTCTTTGAAAACTGGCCTTCTGGATGGCTCTGCACCAGAAGATGGATCTCCTGGGCTCCTCACTAATGTACCTGCAAAAGCCCACTGTATTTGGAGCAGAGGAGCTTTGGACTGGCTTTGCTGATGGATCACCACAGCTGAGCCTCACTGACCAGGGAGATGCTGTTGTTCCAGGCTGCACGAACCCTGTGGGTGTTTGTATGGATTTTCTGATGTCCCCCTCACCTGCGCTCACAGTAATGGCCTCCATGAACTGGTCCCTCCAGGAATGTGTCCCTACAACCAAAGCCAGGTTTGTCTTCTTAATCAGCTTGTCCACGGTGCTCTGTTGTGGGAACAAAGATGCAATTAAACCAGTTGCTAGTGGGCAAGGATGATTTTGCAGTGCACTGTGGTCTCACAGACCCTATCCAAAGTGTGGAAGTGTCACAAGCACTCTCCTACCAGCTGGATTAGGCCATGACTGGACTTGAGCCCACCTTTTCTCTGGACTGGCTGACCCAAACCTCCCCAGAGCCAGCTTGTTTGCCACAACTCAATCCTGGTAAGGTTCCTTCTTCCCTCAACTCTGCCTCACCAGAGCCAGTTTTGCCCACTGGCTTCTGCTGCTTCCAGCAGGGCCTTCTTGCCTTTCTCCCTCCACCCCCACCAACCAGCAGCTGCTACTTTTGACATTTCTTGTAGACTTCACCCACCCTTTACTGCATTACATACTTCTTTTCCTCTTTCAGCAGCCCTTTCCTTGAACATGCTGCTCCCTCAGTCCTGCTCTCCAAGGCTGCTCAACAGTGCCACATGGCTTTCCCCTGCTGGAGGACCCCTAGGACACCTACTGACCTTGAACTCATAGGACTCCTCAATGATGACTTCCAGTTTGGGGTGCTCGCCGAGTATTGGTTTGCCCATCTCTGCAATTCTCTTGGCTTCCTCCTCTTCAACTGTCATCTTCCTCTCAGCCACCTCTGTGAAAGCAAGGCCAACACCAAGCTGTGGGCAGCAGCCCTGCACCTCCAGAGCACCATGGGGGCTTGTCTGCAGGGCCCGCATGGACTTCTGCAGCCCCCTCACAGCTTGCTACACTCACACAGCAGTTTGGGGGGCAGTGGTGGGGTGTTGGACCACAGAAACAAAGGACCAAGGTTTCTGAATATCAGTCACCAAGAACACAGGCAACGTATTTTTAATTTATTTTAAAAAACCCCCTTGAATGTTTCTTCAGTCTGCACTGGTACTCTCAGTTGACACACACCCTCCCATCACCCCTGCAGCAGCCACAGCTCTGGGGAGACCGAGGTAGCAAATCGTTCTGCCACTTGACAGAAGCGCCCTTTAAGACACTTCTAACACCCTGCCATGCTCCCTGATTTGAATGAATGAGGGACAGAACCTTATTTCCTCCTTTGAGTAGAAAATCATGGTTGGCCCCCTGTGCAACTCAGCGCTTGGTCTAACACTCAGACACACACAGTCACAACCATGTGTAAACCACACATGAACTGGAAAAACAAACAAGAAGGAGTAAGTCATGAAACAAGTTTTTCCCCTTCATAATACTGTGAGGCACTGGAACAAGTTGTCCAGAGAAGATGTAGATGCCCCATCCCTAGAAGTTCAAGGCCAGGTTGGATGTGCTGTTGAACAACATAGGAAAAGCTGTCCCATGGGAGGAGGGTTGAAACCAGATGATCTTTAAAGTTCCTTCCAACATATTCTGTTCTGTAATTCTGTATTTAGTTTCTGCTGAAGGAAACTAAACCAGGACCCCGGCCAGCAGCATGCTGAGATGATCCTGTGTCAGGCTCAATCTCTCTGATGACCCAGCTCACCCAGCAATGTGTCTCACAAGGGTTTTCGTTGCCCAGATGGGAAGGACCATCCCAACCAGCTGGAAGGATGCTCTATCAGTGTCCCTAGGCCTAATCCAGGTCTCCTCTTCCACCCACACACCCAAGTGCAGGCACATGCCAATGGGCTCTCTGTAAAACTTTGACATCTCAAGAAAGGGGCTGGGTTTCCCCTGGCTCTTCTGTGCCTGACCAGTCAGGGTGTACAAGCTGCAATACAGGGCCCGGCTGAGCCTGGGAGTGGGAGCTGGAGCTCTTAAGAACCTGTGAGGGCATATCACAAAGGCAGAGCATCTTGTTCTGGCTAAGCAGTGGGTCAGATGTTACCTGAGGTTTCCTGTAGAGGTTAAAAATGCCCAGATAATGCCTCAGCTGTGATTAATCCCACGTGGACTCCAGCAGATCTCATACTTCATACCAAAAATCACGCAGAAATTACGCAGTTCCAGTGAAATCTATTTATAAACTCTTGACTTCCCTCTTCACCTGCCTGGCTAGATTGACTGCAAAGACTGTAAGCCTTGCAAGACCTGTAGAGTTTATAAAACATGTAATAACTCCTGTGGCAGGTGACATTATTATAACCCATCACAGAAACAGAAGAGTTACATCCATCATTTGAAATCAATGACGTACATCAAAACCATCACTGCCTAGCTCCAAGACAGTGTCATCTGGATTTAGGAATCCCCGTAACTTTAGAAAAAAATTACAGAGACAGAGGAGCACAGAACCTGGAGATGAAGGGCAATGCAGGATGCTGGGGGGGCAGGGGGTCCATTTTTTCCCTGAAAGAGTAGCTAAGCATTGGGATGGGCTGCCCAGGAAGGTGGTGGAGTCACCATCCCTGGAAGAGAGCAAGAAACAACTGGATGTGGCACTTGGTGCTATGGTTTAGTTGACATGGTGGTGTTTGGTCAAAGGTTAGACTCAATGATCTTGGAGGTCTTTTCCAACCATAATGATTCTGAGATTCCATGATTTTATGAAAATGTCTTGCCTTATGCTACACTTGGAGGTGTGAACTGACGATTATCAAGAACAAGATTCAAGGTACTTATATTCACTGGAACAAGGAGTCATATAATGTACATCTTTTTTTCTAAGGCACAGAATGAGGAAGTCCACTCTCTTCCTCTGCCTGGGAGTATGTGAAGATGACAAGCTGTGTCCATTGATGCAAGTGCAGGTGCTCACACATCAGTTGCCATAGCACATAGGACGTGACTTTGCTTTTGTCCAAGCTCCCCATAACCTTAAGGTCAGGGTGAAGGTACCCTCAGCTCCACAAAGCCCAGCTTGGCAGATGAGCTGAGCACATGCTGACATGTGCTGACAGTACAGAGCTGAGCAAAAGCACTACAGCCATCCCAGCAGGGTTGCAAGCCCAGACTTGGTGACAGTCTGAGTCACTACAACCTTCCCTGGAATAACTACATCTGAAAAGCTGCAGTCACAGTGGGTGGCACAGTCCCTTAGGCTCCTGCCCACTGGCTGCAGTTGGGGAGTGTAGAAAGCAAATGTCTGGAATCTGAGGAGATGCTCTGAAAATAGGGGATATCAGGCAGAATTTCCTCAGCTTAACAACTCCAGGAGAAACTATGCAATGAAATGTCAGTCCCCAGTCTAACTGATCTGACAAAAGCCTTTGGCATGGTAAGAGAAGATAGAGCCTCACGCAAATATTGTGCCTCTGGGCAAGGCTGAACTGCAGGCAGGTCTGCTGGCACATGCAGTGCAGCAAGCTTTCCTATCTCCACAGGAAGTGGTACTCAACACAGCTTTATCCCAGAACCTGGCATCTTGCTTATGCTAGTTTATGTACTTGCACCAGGCAGGACAATGCAAGAGGAGGAGGAAGATCTCCTGCATCTCTTCTCAGTGTGGGCCAGGTCCATGGACACATGGGAATGCCTGTGTCCATAGGACCTTGCACCTTCTAGCATGTGGCTTTGTTGTCTCTGCAAACCACCTGTTGATCACCTACTGATTCAACAAGCAAGGCAATCACTTGCCAGGCAGCTCTTAGAGTAAATCAAGCAACACAAGCATGTCCAAGAGTGTTTGTCAGCCTAGGGGCTGGATGCTAACACAAGCATGGGACTGCACACCCCACAAAGTGAAGGTGGTGGGAGTCCTGCTGTTCCAGAAGGCACCTTGCCAGCAGACCAAGAGCCACCAGAGGCACCTTCAAGCCCTAGGTAGGCCACTTGGAGTGAGGAGACAAGCTGAGTGGCAGTGGAGGCCTTCAGCCTACTGACAGCATGTCCAGGGAGACATGAATAATGGAGGCCCTGATGTCAACTCCTCTGCCATGTGCACGGTGAGCTGGGGCACAGAGAGAACACGGGCACCCAAGAAGGCACGTCAAGGGCACCCTGTGGGGACAGATGACTGAACATGACTGCCAAGCTAAGTCTTTCAGTGTCAGCTGCAAGCAAACCACAGGAGAACAGGCACAGGAAGCACACCCAAAAAGGTACCTCACAGAAATGTTAATAGTGGAAGCTTTTGGACAAGGAAGAAAGGAGGTAATTCCTTAATGTCTCATTAAAATGCAGTCACATTTGTGAATGTGCAACAGGAAAGCAAAGCACAGAAACCTAACAAATTTCAAAGGTGCATCTGAAAACATGTAAGCTGCTATTATATTTTCACTGAGGCTCCATCCTAACACAGATCAAGACTCCCATGCCAGTACTGTGCTGGATCTTGCTCAATGGAGTCATGCAAGTGACCCATAGGTGCTAAATAAAAGGCTGCTGACTGTCCTCTGAAATTAAGGCAGTGACAGGAAGGACAAATTTAGGAACCCAGCTGATATTTTTTTGCCCAAACCTATACTTGCCATACAGTTCAGGGGGAGAGCTAAGCACCTTCAAAGAGCAGTATGAAGCACCTACATGATTCCACCAATTCTGCCCACCTACTGTTTAGGACACACAAGCACCTTGTGGCAGGAATCAGTGTCAGTCTCTCCAAAACACCAGATCCCATCCTAAGCCTGCTCCAGGCCTGTTGGGTCTGCCTGTTTCAATGGGATGCTGAGGGCTGAGCTGAGTCAACAACCAACAGCTGAGAAGGAATAAACTCTTGCAGCAACCCAGTGGCAGAGAACAATCCCAATGCTCCTGCATTTTGGAGAAGCACTTCAGCCAGTACAGGGTGCACCAGCCTGCCCATAGAGCTGCAGAAGGTTGCTATCCCTGCAGCAAGCATGGAAAATGCTCCCACACAGTCTGGTGTAGGGCTGGGGTCTTGGAGGGCTTCTCCAGGAAGCAGAGACAGGACATCTTTGAGGTGTGTCACACATCACCCCAGTGTGGTAGCCTGCAAAGAAGACTACCAAGGGCTGAGATTAATAAAACACAAAGTGAGGGGGAGTGAGGATGGGGGGTGTGTGTGTTGGGAGACAGATTTTTAATTTGGAAGGTCAAGTCTGTCAAGGTGAATGCTGCCAAGCTGCAGCTTAATTATTAACTAGCCTGATTTCTGTTTGTATCTGCATCAGTACCTACTTTCCAATGCGGATTGCACCCTGGACTCCCTGCTGTCAACTCCAATTAAGCCTGATAAGGTCTGGCTGTGCCTATTGAGAACAGAGCTTGCCAAGATCTTCTGGGCTGCCTCCACCTCCTCCCTGGGAAGGAGAAGGTGGCCAGAGAGGGGTCCCCTAGACCCTGTCTGCTCTGGCACCTAGGTATGTGCTGCTATTGAGTGTTAGGAATCTCTCTGGGCTGCAGGAGCACATGCAGGCTGCTGAGGCCAGGCAAGCTGGGGCTGCTGTGCCAGCTGCTGGACCAAGGTACCCTGCTGCTGGTGCCACGGAGACAATGGGTTAGAGAGAAGATGCTATAAGCAGGTGAGACAACAGGCCTGGTAAAATCAAAGGCTGGGTGAGAGGAATGAGGATGAAGTATGCTTTTGCTTGGGCTGTAGCAACAGCCACAGCTGATACCCACTAGGAAGGAAGCAAGGAGAGGTTCTTGGATAAACCACTCCATGCTCTCATTCTGCTTTGTTCAGACCCTTAAAACTATGACAGACAAGGGGGCTCAGCAGCTCCTGGTTATGGTCCTGCCACTGCTGTGCTCTGCAGCCCTGGGCATGTCGCTGCCATGCTCACTGCTCAGCTTTCACCCCATGTCTGTCTCAGTCTGTCTCTCGCAACTTATGCCTGCAGGGCCATCCCAGGACTTGAGCTGCAGTGATCTGCAAAGCACTTTCAGACCTGCATATGACAGGCCATTTCTTTGGCTCAAAATACAGTAAGCATATCCCCTCCTTCTTGTATTTCTTCCAGGGAAAGGCAGCACTGAGCTGTGTTCCCACATCAAGCATTGCTTGCCCACTCAACCTCCTTCAGACTGGGGGGATCAAATGGGAACTAGACATTGCCTGTGGCCTCCTGGACACATTATAAATCAAAGTTAGATAAAGTCCATTTCTATGGTGTAATCTGCCCACTGCATCTTTTGAGCTGAAACAAGCAATGGGAAGGCCCTGTAACACCACCAGAGAGGCAGATACTCATCACCTGGGCAATGCTGCAAGACTACCAAACAACCATGGACTAGTTTGTACTCCCTGACACTTGCTGAATAGATTGGACTAAAACCAGCAATGTATTAATTAAAGATTGCTATGAAGGCCATTTCACACTCCTTGAGCTATCTTGTCTCTGTCCATTTCTGGAGTGGGCAAATATCTGCATGAAGGTCACCCCTTTTGGGGACTATGCTGCTAGGAAGAAATTAAAACAACAATTTAAATGGGATCTTTTCTTTTTTTGTTGTGGCTTAATAAGATATAATCCTGGCTAAACAAAGTAAATAATGAGCATGAATGAGTTCCTCTCTCCAGAGCACTGTCAAGCTGTCAGTCACAAGTGGGGAAGACTTCTGGCTAAAAGACACACTGGCTTTGGAGATTAGCATATGGATATGCCCTTTACAGAAGCACAGGCACACATACAAAGCACTGGCAGCCTGGGCTGCCTTCTAAAATGTAAGGAATCTGCTTACTTAGCCCTGAAAGCTATTTTTGAGACATGATACATCCCATATACATGCCCCAGTGTTCCTTAATGCTAACTGGGAAATGCTGCACATTCATGAGAGGGAGGCTAAGGCACAGGGCTGGGAACTGAGCATTATTCCACTCCTGGCTCTGCCTTGAGATTGCTGCTGACATGACCATCCCCGACTGGCCAGACAACTGGCATCTCTGTTCCCCAGTCTTTCCCACTGCCAAGTGGACATGGGAGTTTTAATGCATAAAGAAACATATTTAGAAATATTTTCTTTGAACTAGATGAATGTACAGAAATTATGATACATAAGTATCTACCCTTTAGATAAACTCCACAGCCCTTTAAAGATCTAGATCACTTGAGCCCAAGAACTTCCAAGCAAAGGCTGTGCTCAGGCTTTCAGTGACTTTTGCAAAGGCTGGAAAGACCTTCAGAGCAGCTCTTCCACTGCTGGCAAAGGCAGGGACAATTGGAGCACCTATGCACTTTGGTACGAAGTATTTCCCTGTATAAAGAATATACAGAGAGCTCATTGCCAGTGTCAAAACAGAAGGTTAAAAAAAACCCCAGACTCTCAAGTCTCTCCACAGCTACCCCATACTACTCTGAAGCCTGAACAGTTGGCACTGGACACATGGCCAAACTTTGCATGACCTTGCAAGTCTGGCTCAGAGAGCCCATTTGGAAGAAATAAATGCTGAGCAGAACCTGTGCCCTTTCACCTTGTGTAAAATTCACAGCCCTGCTTTTCTTGGCAGCAGCCTGCAAGGCTGGGGGCCAAAGCCAGGATCCCTCAATTCTCAGATAAGGGCTCCTGAGACAAGAGAGGCATTGACACTTGGGCTCATCCATCAGGGCACCCACACTTTCTGTGAAGAGAAGGATTCACTCCTGTGAGCAGGGGCTGTGCAGCTGCTGGCCCTGCAGGTGCTGCCAAAGCAGTGCCATGGGAAGGAGAATGCCCCAGGGCTGCAGAGAAGAGCCAGGGCACCCAGCAGTCCCAGGGACACATCCCCAGGAATGAGATGCTGCCCAGGAACAGCTGCTCCAGGAGGCAAGGGGCGAGGCGTGGGCCCAACGGATTGCACTGAACGCTCAATAATGCAGCTTTTAAACAAAGATTCCCGCGCGCCCCTGTAACCCAAATCTAACATGACACGGACTAAACGAGGCCCTCGCTTCCCTCCCCGCTGATTACCGTGCCTGCTGCTGAGGGACATCCAGCACGTGCCTGCTGCTGAGGGACATCCAGCACCTGCCTGCGAGCCAGCCTGCTGCTGGACTGAAGCACGTGTGGGGCCAAGCACTGCCAGCCCAACGCACATCACACGCACAGAGGGCAGCCTGGCAAGGGGCCACCCTGGGGACCCCTCATCAGACAAAGAGGAGGCTCTCCCTTATGAACTGAGAAGTAACTTCATAGCTGGTGACCAAGTTCTCCAGTAACAGCTGCCAAAAGCAATCAGGCTGGATCACAACAGAGGGAGGAAAGTTATGTTATTTTAATAGAAATTATTTGGTTCCCGGGGTTCTGATCAAATTAGGCAGCTACTGAATTAAAGCAATGAAATTACTGGGAAGGAGACTCCGCTTAACTTATTTCCAGTCCTCCAGGATCTGAAGAGGTAGCAAAGGAAACCGTCCAAACCATTCCGAGGAGTTTTCCATAAACACCCCAAGCTGGTATTTGGGGAAATGGGGATTTCTGCCTGCCACTAGCAATTTTCTAATTAGTCCAATAGCCAACGGGCTCAGGACATCCCCTGTGCAGCAGATTTGGCATCCTCCAAAAAGGGGCCGGGCTGAAGCCTGCATGGCAGATGCTGCTCCTTTGCAGCACAGCTCGGGCATCACGAATGCTTTGGTTTTCAGCTCTGCTCCTCTCTGCACCCTGCATGCCCACCCTTATCTTTCAAGAAATGCTTCTTCAGTGGAAACTCAACAGTAATCACATCTGGAATCGAAGGAATAACAACAATACAGGAGGTGTACGTTGCACCACAGTGGGATAAAACCAGACCAGTGTAACGGGGATTTCAGGCAAGGAAGAGGAGCTCTGTATTAATACACATGAAATCCTGACACAGGGACAGGAGATACAGAGCACAGAGCCAGAGCTGAGGGTGAGGAGGGAAATGGTGTTGGTGCTGATCATACTCTCATAGCTCTGGTGCTGGGCACCCCCTGGGGACCCCTCAGGATGGGAGGTGGAGAGCACACAGGTTAAGGTGAGGGGTGATGTGTGACCCTCCATGGGAAGGGGACACTTGCTCAACTTTGTACCCTTGCCCACCCCTCCACCATCCTATGCTGCAGGAGTGCCACCTCCATGCAGAAATCCCTGTCTTCTCCAGTGCATCAGCACAACCCAAGCACCAGAGTGGCCTAAAGAGAGGCTCCAGTCACAGCTTCAGGCCAGGCATAGCTACGTGTTGCTTTGCAACTCTGTCTGGATCATTTCCCCCAAAATGCAAGGAAAAATCTGGAATATGGGAAAGGCTCTTAGATGTCAGTCAATCACTGTTATTTTCTTAATTGTACTGCTCTTAACTAGTTCATGGCTAGACACAAATACTATGAGTTGGGGTTGTCTATAACACAACAAACACAAACATGGGAGACCTGACCAAAATGGACAAAAAAACAGGCAGAGCAGCCAGAGGAAAGGAGAAAAAGCACTTACCTTGGGTGAGCAGTAGGGCTGTGGTGAGAGAAGAACATGAGAAAGACAGAGAGAGAAAAGAAAAAGAGGGAAAAAGTTAATATCCAACGGGAAAAAGCTGTTTTGCAGATGAAGGCTGTCAGTGAGCAATGGACATGGTGCAAGGCAGCGTGCGAGCTCACCAGGGCTGCATGTTGGGCACAGGCTGGGGGACAGACACCACAGCAGCAAGATGGAGAGGGACTGGGGTGCCCCAGGGAGCACCATGGCACTGGCTCCCCAAAGTCCCCCCTTCCCCAGCACCAAAGGCAAAGGGATGGGATGCAGCTGGGGGGCAGTGGCAAGGAGGGAAAGGGAAAGGGGGGAAGGAGGGCAGTTACACTTGCCATTGGGGCCTGACACAACCCAAATTGACCCAAAGGTGTGGGAGGTACCCTTGCTTAAGCTGGATATGTGTGGTTGTGGCAGGGCTTGGCACAACTGAGGAGCTCCAATAAACTTGTAGGTATTGAGAAGAGAAGGTAATGGGCATTGAGAAGAGCAGCATCACAGGGAGGCATTGATAAAACAGGTGGCCTCCAGTGTCAAAAGGGGATAACATGGTCATGCATCATCCCTCAGGATGATGCCCTGGCTCACCTACATGTATCTCACACCCCAAAGGTACCACTTTCAGAGGGTCAGGATGCCTAGAGGAGCATAGGCACATGTAAAGCATCTCTGAGTCCTCCTGGCTCTCTTTGTTCCAAATTGCTGGTCTGCCTGACAGTGCTGCATGGACACAGGCCATGTAACATCATCATAGTGGGATGCAACTGTCAGGAAATGTGACTGCATGGTCTCAGGAAATGTGACTGCATGGTCCTCTGAGATTTAAGGTGGGAGAAAAGGAGGAGAAAGAGGCAAAGGTCCTTGTAAGGGATGACCTTACCCTGGCTTCCCACACAGACACAGCCCAGCCCCCTCAGGTGGTGACCCCCTAACCCTCTCCTCTCTTGATTTCCCCAGAGGTGCCACAAAGAAACATCTGGCTGGATCCCTGTTAAGTGTAACCCACAGACAGCCACAGCTTACATCCAGGTACCAAACTAGCTACAGCAGAGTCCATACAGCAAAAAAACTTGAACACTCTTTGAGAGGGGCCAAGCACCAAATCTTTGCCTCAGCTTTAACTTCTACTTGTTTTTCAAACAGCAAACCAATCCCCGAAGACGTGGCTGCATGTAATGACAGTATTGTAATTACTAACACTTATTTTCATGCACTTTTAGTCTCAGAAGCTTAAAACTCTGTACAAAGACTGAGTCAGTATTAACAGCCCTATTTGACAGATGGTGAAGCAAGCAAAAAGAAGCTAAAGGGAGGGAACATTTTGCAAACTCAGAAGTGGGCTGGAGTCCAAAAGTGCTAATTTTCCCAGACTTGCCGGTTCGGGCCTCTGAAAAGCAGGCACTTTTATAAAGATGCACCCAATTGTATCTGTGCCATTTGAAAGTGATTTCCTAAGCAATTTATCAAAGGTCACACAGCGCATCCATGACAGAGCCAGGGAAACTAATCCTGAGTCCTGACACCCAGTCACTTCCTTGCTCTGTTGAGCAGCAGCCATGGGCACAGCTTTCCCAACAGTCTGCAGAGAGACACTGACCCAGTCAAGATCTTCATCCACTGATCCATGTCCCCAGCTGGAAGTACTGTGGGCAATCCAGGAGATCTCCCTTGTCCATGTGGGCAGGTAGAGGCACAGTGAAAGGGGAAGGTGAAATGAAGAGGCTCCTTGCTGAGCATCCCTTCTGTTTCAGCATCAATTACTTCTGAGAGTCAGAAACTTTGGGGAAACTATTTGTGAGTATGTTCTGCATTAAGTACAGTGCCACTGAGCCACAACATGCAATGGGATGTTTGCTCTGCCTGCACAACCTCCTGTCATCCACACACCTCTCCTGGAAGTCTCCAACAGGCTCATCAGTACCCCTGGTGGCATGAATCTGGAGTTTCCTTGTAGCTCTGTCCTGCTGCAATTCATGCTGTCATGTGATCTCCTTACTGTTCCATGGTCTTCTGGTTCTCCAGATAATGGGTAGAAATTTAATTTGCCTTTTGCAATTACAAGCATTATTACAATGGGTCGATTTGGTGTTCAAATGTAATATAATGAAATATTACTGGGACCCTAAGCTACTGTGGCTATTAAAAAAAATCGTTGGTTCCTGATGTTTTTTAAAACTGTTATTATACTGCTCTGGGATTTGAGTTTATTTTTTTCCCCATTTGCTTGTGAGCCTGAAAAAGAACAATTTTTCTCCCTTTCACTTATGATATGATACATGAATATTTGAAGAAGCCTATAAAGCTATGAATGAAACATCAAGAATACAGCATGCAGAAAGCCAAGGGATTATTTTATCTTTATATTTCTGAGTGAATGCTGTGCATGCAAGCAAGAAAATGATTTCACGGACTAAAGCTTTCTTCCTGCACACACATCTGCTAATGTGCCCTTAGCCCTGACCTGTAATGTCTCCTGACAGCCCATCTGGGGATGCTGTACCTGTACCAGCTTCATTGATGGCCTCTGTGCTGTTCCCATCCCACAAGTCTCCCTCCACTCTCCCCAGCCTGGGCTGCATCCCTCCAGTCCTCCCCAGGGCACCTCTCCCTCTCCTGCACTGCTGCTCTGCACATCACGCTCCTTATGGGGCCAAGCCAGGCCACCTCACTGCTCTTGGCATCTCAGGTAGTCTCAGAGGCTTGACATGTGTACTCTTACAGGGAACTGCTAAAATTAGCTCCACAGCCAAATCCAAAATAGCAGTCCCAAGTATCCCTTACCTAACCCTTGCATGGTGTGATTGTGGACAAACACGTGTGCCTGCAGATAAGGGGCTGTGACCCAGGAGGACCCAAAGCCTTTAGCTCCACATCCCAGTTCCTCCTTCACTGGGGCTTCTCTGCCCTGAAGGCTTGTTTTGACTAGGTGAAGTCAAAATTACATGCATGAACTCTGCTTCCCTTGCCACCCCTGGAACTGGACAATTTAGACCTGAATTTTAAAAAGCTGCTAAAAAAATCTGTTTACTAATAAGCCGTTTAATCTGCATGGTTTTGGTATACTTTGATGTCAAATTCTGCTGTGACATGCATGTTGGTGTGGGTTATAGATCAGGAATTTCACTACCTCCTGCTTTAAATCCAAAAAGCTTAAAGCAAGAGGAACCAGGCTTGGGATTGAAGCAGACCAGCAATCCAGCAATCCTGTGTTTACAGCAATCTGATGTGCTGAATGTGTGTTCCAGTCTTTTTCTAAACAGTGAAATACTTTTCTCTGCTGTTTACCTCACTGAGAGATTTGACTATGCTGCATGCTTTATTCTGGACTCATTCTTCATTAACATAAATCTTTCCTAATCAGTATCTTTAAGACTCAAAGAAGCCACTGTGCAGATAAGAGTATCCTTGTTAAACGCCTGGGATTTAGAGAGTGAGCTGAAATGAGGGAGGGGAGGATGAATTTTGAGGAGACTCGCAGGGCAGTCACAAGAAGCCAAAGGCAAAGAGAACACACTGCCTCCACCCCTGCACACTCAAAGGTGACCAGGAAGTGATCATATGAAACATGGGCTCACTTCCCCAAAGAGATAAGGATCCTCCATCTTCCAGATGTAACTGTCCACAGGCTCTGCCTCCAGATTTGCTCACTGAGGTGAGTAAACTGTTTCCCTAAGAGATTGTGAAGAACTGTAAGCATGGGATTTTTTAAAGGCTAAACAAGGCAGAGATTTTGCAGCATTAACCTGAATGCTATTACTATTACTGAAGTCAATAGCAAAGCTCTTGCAGATTCCAAGAGACTCCTCTCCATCAGGAGAATCAGCAGCATTCAGCCTAATCACAGAGCTGTGAGCAAATTATTAAACCTTGAGGGAATGAGGTAACAGCAATCTAACTTTTTTTTTTTGCTATTCTCATCAGCAGCTGATGGAGTTGATGAAGGAGTTTAGCATCTGTCCACACTTCAGAAAATTGCAGCACATGCATCAATGCAGCTTATCTTAAACAGGTATGGATCTCTGTACCAAGTCAAATAATTTCATCAATATTTTGATATAGATAACTGGATGGATCAATGCAAGCTGGGAATCCTTCCTTCTTTGCAGTTTAATCCTTCCTCTGTGACTCCCTCTGGGCACAAAGCTTTCCCATCAGAGGTGCTGACACTTGATTAGAAGGAGATGTGCTATGAGATTTGTCTGCACAGTCGACTCTGTGCTGGGAGGGCTGAGAAGACTTCAGACAAAATCCTCCCAAGCCAGGGCATGCCAACCAGCTGTTAACAGTGTTTGCCAGCCATCTGTACTCCCATTTCCAGCAAAGTCTTGTCCTGTGGGAGATGTGCTTTCTGAAGCAAAACTTTGCATAAAGGTTGTCAGTCCCATTTACAAAACGTAACCCTCAAGACTCAGCCTTCAAGCATCAGCCCTGAGGTTGAATCTCCCATTACTGTGCCATGAGCTGATTTCTCACAAGCTGATTCCCAGTAACCCTCATGTAACATATTTTTCCAAATGCTATTTTCACCATTATCTGAAATCAAGTGAAATCTTCCAAAATAGCCTCACTTGTCATTCAGGCTGTATCAACAATAAGATTAGGCACAATTTAAGCAGAAGAGCAACTTCATCCAGGGAACACAAAGCAAGTTTTTCTCCTGTAATCCAGGGCTGTGGAAAAAGTGTGAAAGCTGATGTTTGAAGAAAGTGTTACTCCAAAATCTTGCTGGGACAGCAGGAAAATCCTCATTCTGAACTGTGAGCTGACACAATAGCAGAGTTGCTATGAGAGCACGAGTCAATCCAACAGACAGCATCTCATCATAAAGGAAGAGACTCTTCAAGATTTCCCTGAAGCAACCCTTTAAAAAGGTGCTGACAAAAGGATGTCCAGAAATGTGGTTTAGGGTGCAGGAAGATTTCAAAACCCTGCAGCATTCAGAGATTCAGTTTACATGATTTTGCATATGGAGGGAAAAAAGAGACAAGAAGGATCTGAAGATTAATTTCTTAGAAATGGAGAGGACAAAAAAAGTCAGGAAAGCTGGGAAATGGCCAGGAGGATAGAGAAAAGTAACATTTACCATCCTGGTCAAGAAAAGAATGTCAGTCTCTCTCTTTGATTTCTTTTTAGCCATTCACTTCGATAAAACAAGCTTGCAGCAAGCACCATCTTTGCCAGTGCTCTGTGCATCTGATATGCCACTACTGAGTCAGTACTGGTTGTCATCACAGGCCAGGCTGGCAAGATACCAATCTCAGATCTGTTCTCATCCCTTTGAATTATTGGAGCACATCAGCAAAAAGAGCTGCTATAGTAAAACTACTTGATGTGATTTGTTTGGATGCTCAGAAAGACTTCGAAAAACTCCAGCTGCAGAAAGTGAATGGTGAAAAAGAACAGATGACCTGTGAGACAAAGTAGATGTAGCATTTATGTAATGGGAATAAGTGGTCAGCTCTCCTTACAGCAAGGGTTAACAACTGAGTGTCCCAAGGCTCAAAGCAGCATGACACTGATGTAACTGGGGGTGAGCAGTGAGGAGCAGCATCTGCAGATGATGCAAAATGTTCTGGTTAAAAGGCTCTATCAGTGGCTGCTATGCATTCTGCAAGCCCTGGTCAACCTGAAGACAGGTGTTTGCATCACCACAGGAACACTTCTGAGTAGACATGATTTTTCCTCCACTAAGGTGCTAGCAGGTGCAGAGAGCAAGAGTAATAGGATGAATTTCATGCTGAGTTCTGGCCCTCACAGAGACCCTCCTGGAAACCCCTGTGCCCCACAGCTCTCATCAGGGCCAAGTTCCCTTGACTGGAGGTGACTGCTTTGTATTGGCAGGTGTACAGGACAGCACAAACAGTAATGCAAACCAACCGTGTGGTAGCAAGCCCTGCTCCCACCTGCCATCCTCCTCCACTGCATGTCTGACAGGAACCACTGCCACTGCAGCCTGCAGCAGGGTGGGTACCCTCAGGGACACCACACTGGGTCTGAATAGCACCAGGCTCTGGAGCAAGTTCTGCATCCCAAAATAAACCACTCAAACTCTGCCCCAGGCTGGTTTGAAAAGCACATACTAGCTCTCTCTGTCATCAGTTCTGCCATCACTTCAAGGAACATTCAGCCCTGATTTCATCACTGCCATCTACTTTGTGTCCCTAAGGTAAGCTAGAGCTGCCCTCTGCACGGAGAGACCCTGGGCTGGGTGCAGGCCCTCAGCATAAAGCTGTGGTAGTGCAGGCACAAGTGGCTGTCTCTGCATGGCTCAGAGAGCATATTACTTCCAAACATGACTGCCATTCATCTGAGGTGCCCAACACCACCCTGCTTCCAGAGGAGACAGGAGAGATTTTGAAGACACTGCAAATAGCTGAGAGCATCAATAGTCCTACAGCTCCTTAGGCACAGGCTCAGTGTGACACACCTAAGTGAGGAGTAACAACAAAACGAGGACACACTGTCAAGAAAACCACATCTTTTGCAGCACTGGGAACAAATGCTTGAGTAGCCAAAACCCAGAGAATCTCCACCTCAAAAGCAGCCGGGCCTGGGCCTCCAAGGAGAGCAGGAGCTGTGCTTTGCCCTTGCCGTGTGAGTCGCGTGAGGGTACATCCATCACCACAACAAAACGCAGCGAAGTCGCAGCTAGGGGGCTGTGGTGTGGGATCTCCCCGTCTGTGGGCACGGCAGCACCTGCCCGACGCTGGCCGGAGCGCGTGTGCGGCGTCAGGCCGAGCGCCGCTCCGCAGGCCGCACGGCGCCCGGGCCTGCGCAAGCCCCGCTCGGCCGGGAGCCGGCCGCTCACGCGGGAACGCTGCGAGGCTGCCGGCCACAGCACCTGCTCTTGATCGCTCCCAACGCTCTCTAAGGGAGAGCCTCAGGCAGCTCCTTATTCTTCATGCCAGGCACAAGGTAGGCTCATCGCAGATGCCGCAAAGTGCAGCGCTACGGAGCCGGGGATCTTTCCAGATGCCCTGGATTTAGTGTAGCGACTGTGCCACCTTGTGCCAGCAACATTTACAAATGCGCTTTAATCCCCTGCCTCTTAGATTTTAAAACCGTGGTGCTCTCACTCTGGCTTTTCTCTAATGAGGCCAACCAGGGCCCTGCATCTCCTCCCTGGCACGGTCCTTTACTTCCTCCAGGCAAAGGAGGGTCTGCCCAAGGGTGCACCCTCACCTCCTGGCCTGCAGGCTCTGCGCTGCAGATCAGTTTAGTCCAGCTCTGATCTCTTCTCTGCCTGTTGCAAATCAGACAGTTACACTGACTGAGCTGATATAGATGTAAATAAGAGACATATGATACAGCAAACTGGCTCTGTAGCCCTAGTAATAATGAGGACATTTTACAAGTGGTCCACTTCAGAGGCCATTTGGATTTTTTTCAAACACTTGTTCTTATTCAGCCAGGTGCAACGTGACCTGTATAGGAAAAAGAAATGTAGGACTTCATAAAAACAGTCCATTTCTGACTCTGTATCCTGATTCTGCTCATTGTTTAGAAAAGGATGTAGGATTCACAGAGAACAGACAGCTGAGAAAAAATTCACTGCGTTGCTCCAAGCTGCTAAGTGCCTAAGCAGGAGAAAGCCAGGGGCCTATGAGTTATCTCCTGAGATGGAGGTGGGAGACCCATGGATGGGAAGGGACACATGTGGAGAGGAGACCCCAGTGTGGCTCTAGGACTGAAGACTTTGATCCAGGACTGAACATTTGACTTACACAATGCCCAAGAAGAAATCTGAGCGTACTGTGGGTGGAGCGAACAGATACCTACACAGAAGCTATGGCATTATATAGTTCTTTTATATGATGGAAAAAGGAGTAAAATAACTAGTGGCTGCAAGCTGAGGCCAGACAACTTCTACCTAGAAGCCATGCTCACATCTTTACCCTGGAGGGAAATTGATTGCTGGGACATACTCCCATGGGATATGGCAAGGTTGATCACTGCTTCTGCTCAAGGGCAGCTGGACTTCAGTGAAAGCTGAGAGACTGTGCTTGATAAAGTGAAACCTGATATCCCTCATTGCCTGTGGGCTGCAAGAGGCAGTCTGACAGTATTAAAATATGGGTTTACATTTTACAAGTCCATGGATGCCATACGATATTGACATGCTAATGTAACCTACGTCTATCCTGAACATCCTGTGCAGTCTGTGGCAGCTTGGACTGGCCAGAGGGCAGCTGCTGTGCTGCTGAGGTAAGACATAGAAGACATTTCAGCAAGGAGAAGCTGTGCTGTGCAGTGCACGGGCAGCAGCCAGGTGTCCCATCACCAGCAGCAGCACCTGAGAGCAGAAATAAGCCTGTGGGCACACACATCTGGCTCTACTCTGTAACAGGCACCCAGAAGGTGGATTTGAACTCCCTTTTGTAAAGTGTCTCTGTTTAAATCTTGGCCCTCCCAGGCCACCCCAAAGCTAGTGAAGCCAGGGGCAAGACTCAGTGAGAAAGAGGTCAAACACATAAAGGACAAGGGCAAAGATAGATGCGGGCAAGACGCAACTGTAAGTCTGGGTTTATTCCAGCTATGAATCCTGGTCTGCTGGGAGATCCTGGGTCTCACTGCTGATGAAACAGGACCTCAGCAGAGCTTCACACCCTCTGCATGACAGACTGTGATTGTCTATGACACATTAAAGGGGTTTTCAAATGGAAGACATGAGGAACCATTTCCAAAAAAAAGCAAGCCAAGTTACTTTACACCTTTCTCTTCTCCTATGGGCTTTCATTGCACTTCATAAGGACCCAAGAGCACCAAAGCAATGCCATTGGAGGCAAAAACAGAGGGAAGGACAAAGGGAGTGCAGGAGGAGCTGAAGGGGGCAGCCATGCATTACACCCTTCTCTTGCCTTTCGCATTCCCCAAGGTCCTGGCAAAGAAGCAGGAGCAGGGAGAACAGCAAAGGTGTGCTCAGAACAAAAAACAGATCAAGACAAGGAAACCCAATCAAAATAACACAGCCTCCGAGACTCAAGCATTGCATAAAAGGAGGATCAGAAGTAAGCTAGGCTCTTAAAGGCGGAGATGACACCGAAACAGGGTAAGAGCAAGAATACAGGAGGGCAAAGAGTAAAAGTCAATCCCTCTACAGGAGGAGGAGAAAAGGAGGAAGGGTAAGGAGGAGAAAGAAGGTTATATTTTCTGGATTTGGGGTTTGGATACTTGATTCTGATTTTTTTCTTTTTTTCATTTTTTTCATAAAGGATCTCACACCTGATATTCCTCGTTCCATCCATTGCGGTTCACCAAGGGCAATGAAGAAATTCTCCTGCCTTTCGTATTCCTCCTCATCTACTATCTTAACCCTTATGGTCTTCCTGTAGGGACAACAAGAGAGACAACCGTGTACAGCGGGTCGGCTGGCTGGAGGCGAGGCGGCAGCGGCGGCAGCGGCGGCGGCGCGGGCTCCTGGCACGCAGCCCCTTCCCGGGGGCGGCGTGCGGCGGCCTGCCTGTCGGACACAGCATCCTCGCAGCGGCTCCTTGGAGCGGGGTGTTAGGGCAGAGGGGGCTGGCAAGGGAGTGAGGAGGGGAGGAGAAGTGGGAGGAGGACCTTGCTGATGGTTAGTGGAAGGCGACCTCTGCAGCGCATTTTTGTTCGGTGTCAGATGGTAATGGAAAGGTATCGGTTGCCTGAAAAGCACCAGGGACCACCACCCTGAGCTACCCACTGCGTTTTAGCTGGAAGGCCAATTTCTTCTTACCATTAATAATAAATACAGTAATAATACCCTCATGATTAACAATAAATCTGCAAGGACTCTGGGCTGGGAACCTGAGGAGAAGAGAGAGACACATTCCCCAGTGGGGTGAGGTAGGTCTCTGCCAGTGGCTACAGCTCTACCAGCTGCTAAGGAGGCTGATGGTTCTAACTCCCATTTTTTAAATGGCACATCTTATTGCTTTTTCTCCTTGATAGTATCTACCTCATCCTCCTGTCCTGTTCCCCAAATGAGGATGCAGCCTTCCCAGGGGATGAATGAACAGCTTTGCTGGGACCTCACAGGGGACACAATGGGACAATGCCTCCGAGGCTCAAAAGGAACTGCCCTGGGCACTGGAGCAGGTCTAGCCTCTTCCCCTGAGGCCACCTCACCTGGCTCTCTCCAGTACCCCTGCAATGCACAGAGCTGCTGTGAGCCCCCAGGCAAACCAAAGCAGGCATTAGCTCTTCCTTGCCCTCAGCTCCTGCTGCCAGAGTTGCTCTGTGACAACCAGACCAGGGGTTGCACAGCCTTTGCCCACTCCTCAGAGGTCACAGAGCTGCTTCTCCGCCAGGCCTCAATTCCTGTATTTTTCTAACACAGGTCTGACTGGAACAACCCACAGGACCAGGGCTGGGTGATGATCTCCTGAGATGCTGGATGTGTTTCTAGCCAGCATCTTCCACTGACACTACATAATTTGCTTGGACCCTCCAGTGGGGGTGGCAGAAGGTTCCTCTCAAGTCACCACGGAAATATGGACAAGCAGGACTGCTCTCCATCCTTCTCTCTCTCTTCCCCTCGCCACTTTGCCTCTCAGCACCCCCAGCATCACTCCCCATGCCCCCCCATGGGTACCATGTGACACGGTGTGCGCGCACAGCAGTGTTTAGGGCAGAGCAGTTGGAGACAGAGAGACATCAGAGGAAGAGAAGAGGAGGAAGGAGATGGAAGAGAGGAGGAAAGAACGTTAATGTTAGTCTGCAGGGCCAGTACTACACCTTTCTGTAAACTCATATCCACCATGCGGGGGCTCATCAGCTCAATGAAGAAATTCTTGGTTTTTTCATACTCCTCATCATCAATTACCTTGATGTGAACTGTTTTGCTGTGGACGGAAAAATAATAAGGGTCATAAAGGGGAGAGGGGAACAGAGAAGCAAAAGTCAAGGAAGGACGGAGTTAAATGGGTACATTAGAGAGTCAAAGTTTTCTCACCCACTGAACAAACTCAACATGGCCCTTTGAGAAAGGCTAAAGCCCCCCTTCTGCAAGTGACACTGGCCAATTTTCTGTTTAACCCAAAGGCAGAATGGCAGGCCAAACTACAAAGTGAAGTTAGACAAAAACAATGCCTCAGCAAACTGGCTCAGGGCTCAGCCTGTGGGCAGTGAGGTCTGATGGCCAGCAGAAAAGCAGGCTTCCCTCATCCCTGTTACCCCTGTGCACACAAACATACACACACACACACACATATACAACAGCAGCCACACAAGCACACACACCCCACTGGTACCACACTGTGCCTCAGCTTCATTGCTCTGCTCTGAGAAGTGCTGCCTGCTGGAGCAGCTGGGCAGCAGATCCTATGTCTCTCCTTTAGCAAATTTCTTACAAGTTCTTGGACCATTTTGTAGGAAAAGAAGAGCTCACTGTGCCATGGTTTCCTTCACAGCAAATACATGCCTTATGCAGAGCTTACTGTCCCACAACTTTCACATCCAAAGAGAACAAGAGAAACAAGTCTCAGACTGCCAACCCACTGCCTCCTTACAGCCAGGCTGCACTGATTGTTGAAGGTCAAAATGACCCCTGCACTCCCCTCATTTTCCCAGTGGCTGCACAGGTTCGTGCAGTCCCATCCCTCGCTTGTGACTGAAGAGATTGGTGCTTTGATTCCGAGCTGGTATAGCACCCTCAGAAATACAACATTGTCTGCACATGTAACTCCTCTGAATGGACAGCCACTTGCCATCTTGGGGCTGCTGGACTTCTAGTTGACCCCAACCTCAAGCTAGAACTGTGTTTTTTAAACCAGAAGTCAGTTCCACATAAAAAGTATTTCCCTTACCTCAAAACTATTGCCCCAAGAGCCACCAGGCAAGTTATCCCTCCTGCCAGTAAAGGATCCCCTGCTTCCCACAGCTCTGTACCCCCACACAGCCCTGCAGCTACAACCTCCTCTTTCTTCCTGCCCATCCTCAGCAGTCAGATCAGGCCCAGGTGTATGTTGTGCACAATCAGTCTTGACTGGCAATGGGAAGGAAAAGCAGGACTGACAATCACAGAGTGTGGAAAAATAGACCCAAATTCAAATCTCTGTGTGCCTCAGCCTGTAGCCTTTGGCACTAAATATACCATATATCTTCGATCTCACAGCGCTTCAGAGAATAAGCAGTCCACCCCTGCACCCTGGGGATACTGTGATCCCCACCCTGGGGATGCTGCCATGGCCAGCAGCCTCTGGAAAATCACCATCTCAGCACAGAATAGGAGAATCATCACTGCAGCTTGATACCATTAATGACCACAAAATTATTCGGTTATCCTAGAATTTGACCCTCAAGTTATAACTGCTCCCTCCCTCCAGCTGTGGAAATCCACAACTGTTCCCTGTGCTGACCCTGGCCTTGATCGTGGTCCCAGTCCTTGTCTTTCAAATGATGGCACTGGGGTAGGATGAGAGTTTGGACAACGTCTGCCTATCCATCAGTGCAGGAATACTCAAGAAAAATCCCCTCCAATTCTTCCTTCTGAGCTAAATCAGCTTTATTTTTGCCTTTATTCTCATACCCTGCACCAATGCCAGCAAGCCTCCTTTCCCTTCTCTAGACTCCTTCAATCTCTGCTAATCCAGCCTGAAAGATTTTTAAAGGTATATCTCTGGTGTAAATGTTGCTGCTCTGCTAAGACTTCATCATGATGATTCTTTGTTGCATTTTTGTTGGAGATGTTGAATTTGGCTTTTGAACCAGATGTTATCTGGGCCCCTGATACTTTGCAAAGCTTGTTCAATTCGCTGAGTTAAACCTACAGCTGATTCATAGCTCTGATCTTTTCCTTGCTCATAACTATAAAACAGAAGGTGGGATTTTCAAAAGCAGACAGTGCTTCCTGGATGTGGGTTGCTTTTAAAAATCCTATTCCTAAGTACCATTGCTTATGGTTTTTCCATTCTAGGAGCTTCAAAATACTCAGTATTGCTTGTCTGCAAAAATTTGGAAAAATGCCACAGACCCTGTTTCCTGGGGGTCAGCTTAGGTACAGCTTAGCAACAAAGCTATTCTAAGGCTTTATACAGTTAATGTTATGCATGCAAACCATTTCTGTTTGCTTTCATACAACCAACCTTCCTTCCTTCCTTCCTTCCTTCCCTTCCTTCCTTCCTTCCTTCCTTCCTTCCTTCCTTCCTTCCTTCCTTCCTGCCTTCCTGCCTTCCTGCCTTCCTGCCTTCCTGCCTTCCTGCCTGCCTTCCCTCCCTCCTTCCCTCCCTCCCTCTCTCTATCCCAGACCAACTCAGCTCAGCTGCAAACTGGACCATTACCACACACTCAAGCAAGAGGTGGCTTTTCCAAAAACAGAGTCTGAATTCATGACCAATCCAGTAAATTCCTAGTTGAATCTTTTGCTACAAGCTTTTAAGGAGAAAAGAACCTTTTACCCCGCTCTGAAACAACAGGTGAAGGACAGATCAAAGCAACAGGCCAAAGCCACAGGTGCCCTGCATGGACACGGGCTGGGCCTTGAACTCCCTCTCCCCATCTGACTGAATCCCAAAGGAGGTGGTGCCCAACCTCTGCAGCTTTGCTGAGAGGTGGTGAGTGCCCAGCAGGTCCTCCACCCCATTAAAGCCCTGGGGACACAACAGGAGGCTGGAGGTGACGCTTGGGGACCCAGGTGGGGTGGGATGGGGGTGATGGGAGCCAAACTGCAGCCACTGCCAGCTCTTGCTCCAGAGTCAGTGTGTTGCCAGACCTCCCTGTGCAAGGAGGAAAGGAGCAGGGCAGAAGTTGGCAAGGACTGTGCAGTGACACAGGGAGGTGAGTGAAGGCTCACAGACCCAGTGCCACATAAAGGGGAGCAATTAACCTTCCACTAGGATTTTGTGGCAGAGGAAGAGCAGCATCCCTGCTCCCAGGCCGCTCTGCAGCCTGCACAGATGGGGGCACAGCGCTGGGTTTGCTCCCTTGAGGGGAAGTGCCCTTCTCTCAGCTGGCTGCTCCCGTGACTGTCACCACAGAAAGGTCAGTGCTGATGGAGGGGGGGTTGTGGTGGCCCATCAGGCCACCCCTCCCAGTCCAGTGTGGCTGGTGAGGGCTGCCCTTTCCCTCTGCTCTCCACAGCCCCCCTACCTCTGTGAGCATTGCGCTCGTCTCCAGGCCGATGAAAGCAACCATAAATACAGCTGCATCCTGAGCTGTCATAAATTGTCTGGAGGCCAAAACACAGATTGCTCCCATACAATCTCATCTCTCACCTGCAGCCACACTGAGAGCTGCCTCCTCAGAAGGCATGAAGGGTGGAGGAGATGGATGGAGAGAAGGGCTGGAGTGTAACACTGCCCCGGGAAGACATCACGTTAATGTGAGAGATGTGACAGAAGGACACCGAGAGGCAGAGAGCGTGTGGGAGCGGGAGGCTTGGGAACATTTTGCTGCAAGAACATCATGACAGCTTCTTGAAATTAATGGAGGCAGAGTCGGGCATGAGAGGGGCTGGCCGTGCTGTAGCCCTGATGGGCATGCTCACCACGATGGAAGCGAGGAATCTGAAGCTCAGCTGAGCAGCTTTCACTCCCCAGCCTCTGGCCACTTCACATGGGGAAGGGAGGACACTTTCCAGCCTGCCCCATTCTCTCTGACATTTGACTGGGGCGGAGACACACCTCAGACAGCTCAAAAGCAGAGAACAACAGGGACCATCCAAAAGCCTCTCCTGGCAGCAAGGAGACAAAACCCACAAAGCCTCAGTGCCAGTACCAAGCCATAGCATAGTCCAATCTCAGCACCTGCATGAGTACAGTGATAGGAAGGGCTCTTTAATTCAAGCTCAGTGGAGCTTTCAGCAGACTGAGCAATGCTTTCAATGTGGCCTGTGACACAGCAGGGCAAGCCAAAAGCCAGCACTCTCAGGGAACACCTGGCCATATAGAAGTCAGGATAGCTGCTCACCTGCTTCTTTTTCTCTGAGGCCATTGCAAGCTGCCACCCAATAGCCCTCAGATGAATGCAGTCCAGGCTCTGCTTCCAGCATACACTTAGAAACAATCACTGGTTTTAAAAGTTAGAGATGGAAAAGCTCCTCTGGGGAGCAACATTAAGAATGAGATTTCCCTGAGTAAGCAACAGAAGATGAAATGAATAGACATCGATCTTCTCCTAAAGGACTTTGTGCACATGATGTTGCTAAATTCCCTATCTGGGAAGTACAGAGAATAATCTATAAAATCATTTTATTTGACAACACGTCCACTTCCAACACATAAGGCAACAACTGGATGGTTATTTGATTAATGTGCTAGAAAATACTGAGTATCTCTTTGTGTGGACACTCTCATTTGCAGGAATTATTGCTGAGAAGGTTAAGAGGATGTGTCTGTGTGGGTCCGTGTGACTTTGAAATGTGAAACAGCTCTAAAAACAATGCAAGTCAGGAGATGTCACATAGTATACCACTGAAATAGGCAGGGCTGTGCAAGGGCACAATTTAGAATCCCTGGTGGGATGCTGTTAGCCAGGATGAAAAGCAGCCAGGACAGCAAGGTAAACATCCCTGGAGCAGTGAGATATACCAGGAGATGTTCAGTAACTCATTAATGTGAATAATTAGTGCATACACCTTGGGTCAAGTCACTCTGTTCTTGACACATCTTGATACACCCAAATCTTCATCTGATTTGCTGTGTGTGTAGGTTCCTGCAGCATGAAGTTCAAAGCATGTGGTACCAGTCTGACTGTTCCCCAGAGCTTTGCACTGGGCTGGAATTTCAATGTGAAGCTACAGATAGAGCCCACCTGCTCTGCTAAAAGACCTCACAGAGCAGTCATAGAATCACAGAATATGCTGAGTTGGAAGGGACCCACCATTGAGCTCAACTCCTGACCCTGGGCATGATAGCCCAACAATCACACCCTGTGCCTGAGAGCATTGTCCAAATGCTTCTTGAACTCTATCAGGCTTGATGCTGTGACCACTTCCCTGGGAGCCTGTTCAGTGCCCAGCCACCCTCTGGGTGAAGAACCTTTTCCTGATATCCAACCTAAACCTTCCCTGACACAGCTTCATGTTTTTTTCCTCAAGTCCTGTCACTGGTCACAAGAATGAAGAGATCAGTACCTGCTTCCCCTTGTGACAGTGCTGAAGACCAAAATGAGATCTCCTCTCAGTCTCCTCCAGGCTGAACAGACCAAGTGACCTCAGCCACTCCCCACATGGCTTCCCCTCCAGACCCTCACTGCCCTCCTTCAGACACTCTCTAATTGCTTAATGCCTTTTTTATACTGTGGTACCCAAAACTGCACAAAGGACTCGAGGTGAGGCCACAGCAGTGCCGAGCAGAGCGGGACAATCGCCTGCTTTGACTGGCTGGCAATGCTGTGTGCTTGAGGCAAACCAGAAGGGATTAAATAAGGTTATAAATAGAGGAGATGTCTTTGCCCAATTCACTGGGAGGTGGATATTTAATACAGCAATGTGACAGTGCTCACAGGAAAGGTGAAGAAGCCAGCAAGAGAAGCCTCATTTGATGCCAATGGTCATATGAAGTTGTGCATCAATAACCCAGAGTAACAAACTGAGCAATTTTGAAGCAAAGAATTACACTGTCACATAGCACAGACAAAGACAGGAAGTGTTTGAAGGGCAGAATCATTAGCTCCAAAAGCAGATTCACTAAACTTACCAAGGAGATGCTGAGTGATCTTAACTTTCAAGAGAAAATCATGGTAATTTAAGAACCTATCCAAATTATGACCAAGGCAGGCAGGTTATACTTTGGTCTTAAGGTCATGTTTATGAAAAAAGATTTTTTTTTTTCCCATGGAGATTATGGAGGGGGGAACAGGTTTTCAAGCATTCAGCTGCAGCCACTGGCAATAGCCACAGTTTGTTCTAGCAGAAAGGTCAGAAGTGAAGGTGCCTCTAAGGTCAGATTAGATGCTGGTACCAATTAACTAAGCAGATGTCAACAGGATAGATGAACTGTCAGAACCCAGTTTCGAGCAGATCACTGATGTGCACGTTGCTGATGTTTGAGTATCAGAAGAACTGGTGCTGGTACAGAAGTTGGAGACAAGCCATGGCAGGCCAGTTTCCAAGAACTGGCTGTGTTGTTCATGAGGACCTTGGAAGAGCAGCTGTGCAAGAGTTATCCTACTTTGTGTAGTAAGCACATGGGGGACAGCCCAAATAGCTTCACTACCAGCCAGTCATCTATAAAGAAACATAGTCAGAAGCCATCCCCATAAACTGAGTTTTTTCTCTTCTGTGTTTTCTCTTTTGTTATCAAGTCGGTTTACAGGATAACCAGATGGTAACTAATTATCTTTTAATCAAAATCACCTGATAAATTATTATCAGAAACTATAATCTTATTAAAATAAGATTCTTTGCAGTGCTAATCACTGTATGACCTATGCATCTCTCCTGTCGAGCCTGAAGCCATACAAGCAAATCAGTTGAAACTTTCCATACTTTAGTTTCTATATCCATGCAGTGCCCATGACCCTTATTTCTCACAGGGACTGACAGGGGACAGTCCCTACTTGCTTTGAACTCCTAATGTGGAAGATGCTACAGTGATGAAACCAGAAAGGTGAGGGAAGAGAGCAGAGAGAGCTGAAGTGGTGGTGGAAGTATCACTTATTCATATGAGTATCAACTTATTCTGGCTTCATCTGCTGTGGTTCCCATTTGAAGGAGCTGTGCACTTCTGTAGGGCACCTCTTCTTCCTTGTTAAAGTCTATTTACATCATGAGGGAACTAAAATACCTCAGAAAATATGTCTGCAAACAACCATCCTCCTGCCTCTGGGCAGAGCCATTCCCACAAAGCCTATCCTGACAAGTCAGTGTTGCCCAATTGCTTTCTAAAAGCCACATTACAAAGACGGTTTTCTGGATGATCTTTCCTCATATTTCATCTCTTTACCCCTAGAAAGTCCTTTGTAATGTCCACCCAGACTGACAAGGTGGGAGGGGGAAGAAGCCTTAGGAACTGGAAGTGGCTCCCTGCATCCCTGCTGTTCCTCCCACACAGGCAGGGTCTGAGACTGGCCCAGGAGATGCAGAGCCTTTCTGCAAGCCTCTATCCCTCCCACACAGGCAGGGTCTGAGACTGGCCCAGGAGATGCAGAGCCTTTCTGCAAGCCTCTATCCCTCCCACACAGGCAGGGTCTGAGACTGGCCCAGGAGATGCAGAGCCTTTCTGCAAGCCTCTATCCCTCCCACACAGGCAGGGTCTGAGACTGGCCCAGGAGATGCAGAGCCTTTCTGCAAGCCTCTATCCCTGCCACACATGCAGCACACGAGGGACCTATGCTCCACTCCTGCCAGGGCCAGAAACATCCAGCTCTGCTACAGCAGCTCACAGGCAGGGAGGAAAAGGTTCATTGGAGAAGACACAAGAAGCAGCTGTACCCCGAGGTGGGGACAATGACCCCAGTCCAAAACCTTGTGTGACACTTCATGCCCACCCCCCAGGACTGTGTGGGACAATGTGCAGGACCACCAGGAGCTCAGGGGCTCTGCCTGGCTGGCTGTTAGCAGTGTGGTTTGTTCACATCACACCAGATCTCCTAAGGCATAAAGGAGGAAATATTGACACAGAAAGGCATCTTCCCTTTGTGTATTCCTCACGTAATCTTGGCTAATTAGTAAATTGGCTCATGCTTCAATTAGAACTATTGAAAATGCTTTAGTAGCTGACACATGATAATTAAAGCGACACAGCCAAGACTAAGAGCTGTATTTTTTAGTCTTTACTTGTATAAGAAAACTTTAAAGTGTTACCAGTAAAAGATTTATAGTGATAGCTGTTAAAAAAATAAATCCAAATTTAAAAAAAAAAAGGAAAAATTGTCTGTTGTGGTTCCTCCATCCCAGATGACAACACTAAAGGGGTTTCTTTGTCTTTCCGGTCATCTTCATTTTTCAATTTGTGCCTGTTTCCTGCACAGCAGCCCAGCCCTTACTTCCCACTGCCACGAGACATGAAACACTGCCAAATTCACATGACAGTGTTTCACACCTACTTTGTAACCAGTGCAAATAACTGTACCAGCAATGAGAAATCAGAGCTGCTAAGTTGCAAGCGAACCCATTAAGCACTTCCATGCCATACAAAAAACCCCTTAAGTGCCTAATATGTTACTGAGGGCAACTCAAGAGATGTGGTATATCCATGTATCAGCCATGGGAATCACCACTGGAGCTAGTGAATGGCAAATGTCTCACACTCAACTTGGAAGCCCTGAAGAGCTGGAAAGGGCACAGTAGGGAAGCACCAAAAAATGCTCCTTGAGCTTCCATAATGCAGTCAGCCCTGCCTGCAGGACAAGATATCCAAAGCACTCTATATTCCACTTTGTTCAAACATGGTGAAATACTCTAATACACAGGGTTCTTCAAGGAAAGATGCCACAGTTTGTTTTTAAGAATTTCTGCAAAAAAGGGAAAATCAGAGCTTGTTAAACCCTCCTTCTCTCAGCTGAGTCCATGTTGCTGACCAGCTGAGCTATTTAAGTTGGGTTGTACAAGCATAACAGCCCAACTCCACAGATTTTCTTTTCCTTATTCAATTTAATGAAGCTACTTGGGTTTGAATATTGAAGCTGTGTGTACAGACACATTTCTGGCCTGCTTCAAGTCAGCTTCTTCTTGCTGACCCTATGAGGCTTGATGCTTCAGGGCCAGGGCAGAGCAGACAAAATTTCAACAGCCTGTGGAGCTCTTTGTTGAGGTCCATAAGTACCATAAGTACATGTCTTGTACAAGCAATAATTCAACTCAGCAGCCCATGAAACCAGACAGCTGAGGTGGGTATCAGCATGGTGTAGGTGCAAAGCAGAGCCAGGGCCCTGGGCATAGACATTTCTCTCCTCCCTACCTTGGGCAGGTTCCCAGGGGAACAGCTTCGCTGAGGAGATTCTGTGCTGTTTTTCTCTTAGAAGGGAATTTCAGAAGGAGCAAAACTTCAACCACAACCATACTGTGGGGAGGGAGCATGGGAGAAATGAAGGGACAGATGGAGGGAAGGACAGAAGGAGGAAGGGAGGAAGAGAAGAAAACAGGAAGGAAGGCAGGAAGGACATTTATTTCTTACCAAAGGTCTTTGAATTTTACTGCTTCCATCTGAGTCTAATGCACCACAATAAACACCTACAAAATCAAAATGCATTGTGGGTATCAGTGGCCAAAAAAAAGTACTGGAGATCTTTTGTTTGCTCTAGAGAATGGCTCCAAAGCTTGACAGAGTGCAGGACTGGGAGTGCCCTGGACAGGACAGGGTAGGCTGGACCACCTCAAAGCTTCTTGAGATGTCCTGAGCAAACACAACACTGGGATTCAGCTGGAAGTGACCCCCTGTCCTACCACAATGCTCCTGAATTCCACCTGCAAGACAGACACTCGTCATTGGCTGGTATTGGCAGATCAGTGCTTCAAGCTGTCGCCCCTGGTTTTAGACTTTTCGCTGAAGGCATGTAGATTTGGAAGCTATATTTAGATGTCTTCTCTATTCTTCAGCAACAGGGTTGCCATGGAGATGCTGGTGAGGAGGAGAAGGTGGGGACGGAGGGGGAGAGGAAGTTGAGGAATGAGAAATACTAGATTCAAAACAACCCTCACCAGCCTGGGAAGGCTTTAAATTCCTCCTAGGGCAAAAACTGCTGGAGCTTGTTAGCCAAAATGAGCCCCTGGCATTGCCTGACAGCATGACCCTGCCATGTATTGCTCAGTGCTTTGTCATGGCAGGTTTGAAGAGACACAAGAGCCTTCAAGCACTGCTCCTTTGGGAGAGTGTGGCCCCCTGGACCTGAGCTGGCCAAAACCAGAACTTGGGAACTCCCTGAATGTGTTGCTGCTGCCATGCTGCTTCACAAGTTCATACAGACTCCATACTTGGTCAGTTCCTGCCATAGCTGGGGTGGCTTTGTCTCTGCTGCCAAAACAGAGGCAGACAGGGAGCTGCAGCTGGGTAGAGCTGCTCAAGTCTGCCCAGAAGCACGGGCAGGGACATGCTGGCACACTGGGGACAACACAGGAGCCAGGCTGTGGTGGGAGAGAAGGCAGACTCCAGGCAGGGATTACAGGTCCTTGATCTCTGCCTGCCAGGCACATCCACATTCCCTGGGCTGACACCAGCTGCAGGCACAGACAGACGTGCAGATTCATGCCAGCTACGTATAACATTGCTCTTCCCAGCAGAGACAACATAGGTGAGACTAAGTGCCCCTCCAAACATGGCTGTTCAAGACTCATTGTCCTACAGTTACTACACTGCTGATGTCCAGGTGTTAGAAAGATAAATTACTTGTTGATAGAATTTCCTTGTTAAAAGTTTAGGGTTTGACATGCTTCAGTGATCTCAGATGCAGGGGGANCTCTATTCTTCAGCAACAGGGTTGCCATGGAGATGCTGGTGAGGAGGAGAAGGTGGGGACGGAGGGGGAGAGGAAGTTGAGGAATGAGAAATACTAGATTCAAAACAACCCTCACCAGCCTGGGAAGGCTTTAAATTCCTCCTAGGGCAAAAACTGCTGGAGCTTGTTAGCCAAAATGAGCCCCTGGCATTGCCTGACAGCATGACCCTGCCATGTATTGCTCAGTGCTTTGTCATGGCAGGTTTGAAGAGACACAAGAGCCTTCAAGCACTGCTCCTTTGGGAGAGTGTGGCCCCCTGGACCTGAGCTGGCCAAAACCAGAACTTGGGAACTCCCTGAATGTGTTGCTGCTGCCATGCTGCTTCACAAGTTCATACAGACTCCATACTTGGTCAGTTCCTGCCATAGCTGGGGTGGCTTTGTCTCTGCTGCCAAAACAGAGGCAGACAGGGAGCTGCAGCTGGGTAGAGCTGCTCAAGTCTGCCCAGAAGCACGGGCAGGGACATGCTGGCACACTGGGGACAACACAGGAGCCAGGCTGTGGTGGGAGAGAAGGCAGACTCCAGGCAGGGATTACAGGTCCTTGATCTCTGCCTGCCAGGCACATCCACATTCCCTGGGCTGACACCAGCTGCAGGCACAGACAGACGTGCAGATTCATGCCAGCTACGTATAACATTGCTCTTCCCAGCAGAGACAACATAGGTGAGACTAAGTGCCCCTCCAAACATGGCTGTTCAAGACTCATTGTCCTACAGTTACTACACTGCTGATGTCCAGGTGTTAGAAAGATAAATTACTTGTTGATAGAATTTCCTTGTTAAAAGTTTAGGGTTTGACATGCTTCAGTGATCTCAGATGCAGGGGGAGGTTAACAAAGCTTGGGGAGAAGCATGTACAACTGATAGTGGACACAAAGAATGCATGATTTACAGGCCACAAGGACATTTGGCAGAAATCCCAAGATAAGGAAGAAACTATTAAAGCCAGCTCAGCAACTGTGCTGAAATTGGCTCTGACTGGGCAAAAGGTCATTTCGACAAGGGGAGATTGCGACCACCAACCCATGAAGCACCAACTCAGGAAACCGATGGACTCAAAAGAAGAGAAAGACTCAGCATGTGGACTAATTAGCATGAGAAGTGATGAAAAGCTGGTAGAGCAGAGGACTGAAATAATTTAACCAATAGACAATAGAATACTAATAAATAAGAGCATTATGGAACTTGTAGCAAATTAAATGCATTAATGCCTTTGTTTGCTAAAACAAATAAATAGTGAAAAGTTTTGACAGTCCTTGTGCTAACTTTGTGGATTTGTCACCCAGTGCAGAACTGCAAATCAGTCAAATATCTTGACTCTGTGTGTAGATCAGCCTCTTGCATACCAGGTCAAAGAACCTGTTTCGGGACAACAATGGCAATAAAACTTGGCTTTTCAAGAAAGGTCAGGATAGTCTCCCCAATTCCCAGTATGGAAGCTGGCATACCTCAACACCCCACTCTTTTCTGGCTCCTGCATGTGACAGCATCCACAGATTTCAGTGCTCAAAGCACATCAAAAAGGGTGGAGAGCAAAGCCAACTCTCCCATCACAAACGCCTCCAGACAGCAGCCTGACGAGTCCCTCCGTCCCCTCCCTCACCCTGCTCTTCCCACACACCCACGCAGACAGTGCTCTCAGCTCTGCAGGACGGCACTCAGCCCAGCCACTGGAGTTGCACTACATCCAAAGCAGCAAGGCAGCAATCTGTAGGAAATTAATGAGCTGCAAACAACGCTGTGCAGCTGCCAGCCTGAAACGAGCCTGCTCTGCACACTGCAGATACAATTATTATATATGAACAAAAGGAGCTGGAGCTGGGGTGCTTTGGCTCTGGTCACAGGCTTCTTGTGACCAAGATAAGGGGCAGCACAATGAATGCCACAGCCAAATCAAAGTTGCATATCCAATCATTTACATAGAGCCAAGATACTGCATCTTTATCCAAGGCTCTGTGCATTTGATCGGACTCACAGTTCTCTTCTGTAGCACTGTAAATAGGGCAAAGGATACTCAGTTACACCATTTCATTTCACTCTTTGGGGCCGTTTGATTTCTGTTTCTTACAGAATAAAAAAACACTAGGAAAACCAAACAGGGCCATTCTAAATTTCCAGGAGCTCATGCCTTAGGAGAAGCTGCAGATTCCCGGAAGGAGGCCAGCCCTGCTGGGCTTTTAACTTACAGAATCCAGAGCTTTGCACCATTAAAAAACCACCTCCTTATTAATGAACTGAACAAAAATCACGTCATCAGTTGGCTTTGCAGTGAACCAGAGTGCTTCAGAAGGGTTAAATCTAGGAATAGTGCAACCCTCAAGACCCAATTAATGACCCAGCTTCAGTGAGAGGAGAGTTGGGCTGCTGCACTGCCTCCCTGCCTTGCCACAGCCCAGCCCCTTGCAGGACAGCCTGGCTCAGCCAGACAGGGGGGTGCTGCACACTGGCACCACCCATCAGACCAAGCACACCATGGCCTGCACATCATTCACCCGCCCACGAAGGTCTCCTGTAGAGTCACAGAATGGCCTGCATTGGAAGGGACCTTAAGGATCATCTAGTTCCAACCTTCCTGCCATGGACAGAAACACCTTTCACTAGACCAGGTTCCTTAGAGCTCCATCCAGTCTGGCCTTGAACACCTCCAGGGATAGGGCAACCACAAGTTCTCTGGGCAACCTGTTCCAGCGCCTCACCACTCTCACAACAAAGAACTTCCTCCTAAAATCTAATCTAAACCTACTCTCTTTCAGTTTGAATCCATTCACCCTTGTCCTGTCTCTACATGCTCTTGTAAAAAGTCCCTCTTCCTTCAGGAACTGGTACTGGAAGGCCATGATTAGGTCACCCAAAGCCTTCTCTTTTCCAGGATGAACAATTCCACTTCTCTCAGCTTTTCCTCACAGTAGAGGTGCTCCATCCCTCTAATCATCTTGGGGCCCCTCCTCTGCACTCACTCCAGCAGGTCCCTCCTGTGCTGGGCAGCCCAGAGCTGATGCAGCACTGCAGGTGGGCTCTCACCAGAGCAGAGCAGAGGGGCACAATCCCCTCCCTCTCCCTGCTGCCCACACTGCTCTGGATGCAGCCCAGGATACAGGGGGCTCTCTAGCCTGGGAGTGCACATTGCCTCTCTGCACCAGCACCACTAAGTTCTCATCAGGGCTGCTCTCGATCTGTTTTTGACTAGGCTGCTAAATGACCCACATGAGAGAAGCTTGAACTCCTCCTGGGGTCCCTGGCTGACAAGCAGGAATCTCCTCCTGTCTTCTCTACCTTGTGGCAAGAGTTAGCACCAAGGCTCTTCACCCATTATAAAAAGTTAGCCTACCCTCATTCCACCATGCCCCTCAACTATTGTTCCTGTTCTTGCTGTCTAAGCCCTCCCACTACAACACTTTCAGCACCTCAGACCTTAATAAATGATGCTGTGTCTTCCCCCTTCCAAGTTTTGATAACACAACTGAACAACTGTCTGCCTTGGCTGGTCCTGTCAAAGCCCAGCCACAATCCTGATGCCCTCTGGCATATATCAAACACCACTAAATGCTGGGTTTGTAGGCTGGTCTCACATACTTGTGTCCATCTGCAGCTGGAACTGCAACTAATAAGAAAAAATCATTCTCAGCCCTGATCTGATACCCAGCTTGGTGGCAGATATAGTACCCTTCATCCCAGCATCAGTAATCATGTCCTCAGGGATTTATAAACGTGCCACAACTGCTCTGAAGGCTAAAACCTCATGAAGAACTCCAGGATACCCTCGAGGTGTCAGAGGAAGGGCTGTTGTTTAATGGGCTCCCTCTTTGCCCTCCAAGCCTGTTTCCTTTAAAAAAAGTAATACCATGGCTCAATCAGGAGTTTTGCCCATTATCAGACCTAGAAAACTCTTTAGCACTTGAAATCCCAAGATAAAGCTCTTCTGAAGAGAAAGGGTTAGGGTTAGGGTTAGGGTTAGGGTTAGGGTTAGGGTTAGGGTTAGGGTTCGGGTTAGGGTTAGGGTTAGGGTGCACCTGAGGGTTTTGAACCGATTTTGATTTTTTTCTGCAAGGAGGTCCCATCCCAGCTCTCTGCCCAGCCAGAACATAATTGAGTTGCAATGCCATTGGTGCCTGAGCATCGCCTCCTCCCTGCTCCAGCCTCTGCTTTCTTCCAGCTCGTTTCACATGTGCCCTGCAGTGAGTGTCAGTGCTCTTACAAGGAAACTGCTATACGCCAGGGAGACTGTCAGGAGCAGGAGCCTTCTGCTCTGTCTGTCTGTTTACCAGGGTGTCTGTCTGTGTTTGTCAGTGGCTTATTCTATTTTTCAGAGCCTGTCCCTTGCTCCTTGCCATCACATTGCCCCATGCTTCCTTTGCCACCCTAGAAAGGCAGTGGAGTAAAATATATGATGAGAAATAACCCCCACGTGCTAAAAGCCCTTCAAACTGATGCCAGTCAGTCACAAACCAGACCGGAACGTGCACTTCATTCATCTGAGGTTCTCCCCTGGCTTCTCACCTGTGGGTAGACTGCACTTATCTTTGTTCCCCAGAAGTAGAGCTGGAGCAGAGAGGATATCAAAGAATTGCTTGGATTCACAGGCAGCAATCAGCTGCAGCAGATGGGAGTGAAACACTCAAGTGAGATTCCCCCCCACTGCTGGCTCCCCAGGCACTTGCCCAGCCTTCCTGCCACCAGGGAACACCCCTCGCACCCAGGGCTGCTGCTGGAGTGGCACTGGCTCTGGGCTGCAGCACAGCACCTATTTCTGCCTGTCTGCAGAATCACTGCTGCAAGGGCCCATTGAGGAGTGCCCTGGGCCCTCCAGGTATCCATATGTGCCCTCCTGGGTCGGTGGGTGCTGCCAAGCAGGACCTTACCAGGCTGGGTCTTTGAAACCAGAGTCAGGCTCTGAGCAAAGGCCAGAGAAAAGCATTTAGGGCTTTCTGAAGTAGTCTGAAAAGCCCACTGTCACTTGAGCTATGCAAGACTCACAATCATGATACTGAATCAGGAGAAATGAGGCTGCCTGGGAAAAACAGCACTTGGCCTAATCTCATAGCAAGACTGAAGGTAAGCTGTATGTCCTACAACTGTAAAAGAGTCCACGTGAACCCCTGCAAACCTTTTTCAGGTCCTAATGTTGAGAAAGGTCTGTAGAGCCAGCCTTGAAGCTGGAAATAACTCTCCATGAAGGACTTAGAGATGGTCTACAGCCAGAGACAGCCTGCAGCAGCAAAAGCTGGCTCTGTCAGGCAAATTTGCCCACAGACAACCAGGTCACATCCCACTTCCAGCAAATTAGAAATAATGCTGGGTTTGGTGGTGGGTTTTTTTTTTTTTTTTGGTTTGGTTTTTTTTGAGGTTGTTGTTTTTTGGTTTTGTTATTAAACATTTATTTACCAGTTGGTGCCTCCTGCAGAGACAGGCATTTGGAGATCTCCAACTGGAAAAAGGACAAAAAAAGCTACTAATGATATTGCCATCTCTTTAAAAAGCAGTGATAGTAACAGCCCCTACTAGCCCTTGGAGCTTCACATATGACTCGGCTCTGACGGAGTGTGACTGTACAAGATAGCAACATTGGACTCTGTTTAATTTTAGCCCAACTGCTCCAGATCAAATTTTCACAGCCTCCAACGAAAGACACGGCTTTTATTAGAGGCAAGAGTTGTTCATTTACAGTCAAGCTGGACTCCTTCCTTCTCATGCCTCAGCACAAATAATAACAGTTTTGCAGGCTAAACAAGGCTCTCCTGGCCATCTGTGAGACCTACTGAAGACTGAAAGATTGCCCAGGTGTAATTCAGGATAAAAATCTGATTTTTGGAACATTTAGCACTGCTGGGATTCAGTGCTGAGAGAGAGAGGGCCTAGCTCCATGTTTTGAGCCAAGAAATCCTGATAGAGCAGAGATGATAAAACCTCTTTTTTTTGTCTTCTACTTCCAGCAACTCTGATTTGAAATGACAATGAATGAACATGTGGGGCAGTTTGGAGGGGTTTTTGGATTTGTTTTTTTTATAGTGGGTTTTTTGGTTTGGTTTGACATTTTGGTGTATGTTTGTATGTTGCTTTTACAGTAGAAGCAGATTTCAGATCATTCAGTGTCATGTATTTGTCAAACAGTGAGATAGGCTCAAATCCAGTCCTTCCAAAAATGGATTTAGGCTATACTACATCCAAGACTGGATTCACCCTGAGCATCTCTGACAACATCTAGCTCCATTTTCTTCTTTTTAGGGGCTATTCACTTAGATGTGGCATTGTTTTCCCCAAAATGTACATGGCTAGGAGTGCAGTGCTGTTCTTCAGTTGTGCTCTGATGAGTTTCTTCCTACCCCTCCAGGTGTTAAGGTTTTGCTGAAGTCAAGAGAGATTTATTATCTTTAGTCTAATCTAAAGAGACCCTCGTTCTCTGGAGCCCCTGGCAGAACTACACCACCACCCTAAAGCTTGCTTGGCCATTAAGCCAAACTCCACGTGCTGCATCCTCCCCGTGCTCACCTCTAGCAACACTGGGGGCTGCCAAAAGCTGCCTGGCCTGAGAGAGCTTTCCTGAGCAGGACGTGTCTTTTGGCTGGTGGTGGTTCCTGGCAGACTTCCATCAAGGCAAGAGACAAGGTCCCATCCCGCCCCCCTTATGCAACCACCGCCGGCTAAAAATACAGCGCAGCCCCTGCAGCCCCGGCCAGGCGAGATGCAGATTTAATGAGGCTTCCATGGCAACGGGCTTCACTTCGGCAGGGACTGGGATGCAGGGGACAGGGATGCTTGGGGGGAGAGGTGCTCCTGGGCTGGGGGAAAGCTGCACAGTTAAAAGCTTGTGGCGGTGGGGTTTGAGGGTTTTTTCCTTGCTGATATTAATAAAATTATGGTGTGTTTGGTTCAGTTAACTGCAGTCAAAGAAGCAAGCTGTGTAGTATTTTTAACAGACAAACCTGGACCTATTTCTGCCAAGAGAATAAATATTTACTAGTCAGCCTTAATTAAACTCCATCACCCACAGGCAAAAATGTTAAAACAGGAATAAATCAAGGAGGCTGTTTCAATCTACCAATACTATAAACAACTTTTTCTGTAAAAAGTGAGTTTCTCACAGAGTTGACAAAATGTAGCCATAGAACTGGCTGGCACAGCCAGGAGACCTGGAGACAGCTAAGGTCAGAGAGGAAGTGATATTAGTTTATGTTTCGTGGGTGATGTCTTCAGTGCCAGTGCAGGAGGCAGAGGGGGTGGGGGCAACACAGTAAAAAATCAACACTGCTGAAAAATCTGGGATAAAAAACCATTGCAAGCCTGGCTTTTCAAAGAAGAATAACACTGAGATTATTGCCTCCTGTCCTCCATACTGATCCTCCTACACTGTGTGCAAGAGTAAGGATGTATGCCAGCCAAAACCCCCCTTTGTTGTGCATAGCTCTAAGTACTGGATCAGCAGCTGCTGTCCTGTGGCTCATAGGTGTTTATGGATCCATGAATTATTTTTGTGAAATGTGGAAATTACCTTGGACAACCTAACCTATTACTAGTCAGATTAAATTTGCTCTTCAGAAGGTGACACCTTTGCTGGAGTGTCACAGACCAACGTTTCTGTTTCCATTATAAAGATACAATATTTTTCCAAAATGCAGATTTTTTTTTCCCAGTAATTTCTTCTTATTTCCTTCACACAGTGATATTCTCCCTTGTCCTGGGACACTACTTCCTCTCTAAGGACTAATAAGAATAAAAGCAACTCAAAAAATAAAGGTAAATAGTAACATCTTCACTTCAGTCATGAGAAACTGAGGCATGATAAAATATCATGGGAAAAAGGAATGCCCAACCTCTGCTCAAATCTATGTATTTGGCACTAGGAACTTATAAATCAAGGCCCTCAGAATTGCTGCTTATTGAAAATTCTGGCAAAATCAGGTGCCTTTCAACAAAGGTACCCCTACAATGAAACAATCCAGCCAGGCACTCAGGCATGGTTTGAACCCAGTACATCTGAGTGCTAAAATCAAAAATCCCTGTTTTCTACTTCTTTCTGCTCAGGTCCTTGTATTCAGGCATCCTCCAACTCAAAGCAATCTGCCCAGTACCCTTCTCTCTAGAACAAGCCATTCCTGTTGATGTGAAAAGTCATCACTTGGAGGCACAGAACCCTTATATAAGCTGATTTTGTATACATTAGCTCCCATCTGTTACGTCTCTCCTGCTAAACCAGGTTCATGTCCTGCTATAAACCTACCAAAACACAATGAGAGGCATCTCACAAACTGTAATACAAAATCACCTCTCTGCCCCATGGAAAGGGTCTGCTGCTAGGATGAAACATGGCTCCTGTTAAACTACACACAGCACTAAAAATGTTGCCACAAGTTAAGATGTCAACAGCACCAGGAAAATTTAAGAGACCCATGCAGAAAACTGTCCACAGCTGCTTGCTAAGACACAGACATCTCCAGCACTGCAGCAGCCCCAGTCCTGACCATCTGTGGTCATCAAGCTGGAACAAAAACACTGTTCAGGTATCTGCCTTTCTTCCTTCCTGCTCCTCATGGACATAAGGCTGCTAGGCTGTCCCCTCACCATCAGTCTCCCCCCGAGCTGCACACAGAGGGCTTGGCGAGATCTCCCCTCCTCTGGGGCACCATGGCTCATGCCAATTCAGTACAGCTGGTTGCTGGAGCTCCTTCTGGTCTCTGTGCCATCTCCTCTTTGCAAAGGTGATGGATGCAGAGGTCAGACCATACAATCCTGCTCTCTCAGGATTTTGTAGTCTGAACCTCCGCGGTCACATGTCAAGATTTTTCTCTTTTCCCTTGAGAGCTCTGTTAAAAATAACTTTTGACATGAAATAGGCCTGGACAGTCATTTTGCCTTGTACAGCAATGCAGTTCAAAACCCAATCTCATTACCCCACTGAGTTCTGAGATAAATGAGCAGACATCAAAGTTGTGTACTCCCTTCCCTGCACTGACAGATGACAGCAGCGCCGCACTAGTGGGGCATGGGGAAGTCAGCCACGTTCACATCTTTACTTACACAGAGGCCAATTTTCATTTAAAATTACAGCATGATCCACTATCATTCCCCATAAAATGGAGTTAAATTATGACTGGCTCATAGAGAGAGCAGAGGCTCCTTAGCTTAACCTGGATTTCCTAACGAAAGGAGCCACAGTACCTGAGATGCCACCATGCAGTCCTTGCTCTGCCTCTGACAGTGTCTTCTGTTGTGACTCTAAAAAGTCACTTCTTTTTCCACTTGTAAAATGGGAACAAGTGCTTCTTTGCCTCTGAAGCATGTCATAAGCATGAGTGCATTAATATTTCAAAACACTTCAATATTATGGGGGAGAGAACACTTGAAATGCATAAATAAATAGAAGCAAAGATTTTAAGGAAAGGCAATATGCTTTACTAGCTCAAGCAGTATTGCTCTATGAGCTTCTTAACACACAGGACTTGTGTCCAAAATGTACTCGGTTTCAAAACTGGGATTTCTGTTTGAGCCTGTGTAAAAAGGTTTGTATTGCCTTAAATTGTCTTTTCCATGGAGCTCATACCAATCAGCTGGGCTCAAGTTTCCTCTCCCTAGAGACTTATATCCTTAGGCCATTGCAGTTTGCAACAACATAAATAGCTAATTAACGTCTTACTTAAAAGTAAGAAAGCAGTAAGAAGGCATCCTCAATTTTTTCTGGAAACACTTGAGCTCTCCACCACAGCCATGGTTTCAGACAACCTAAGATGAAACCTACAATATTTGCTGCAACAATATATTCCACCATTATTGCACTGTATTTGCTGCTGCAGCCATAGGGAAGGCAGTACACAGAGAGATGATGTGTCCTGTAACCACCCACCTTGCTAAACAAGTTCATACAACCTGGTGAAACAAATGCTAACTCTCACAAAATGGCAAGACATGGAACTTAATAGGCCAAGTCCTTAGGAAGGCTCTTGAGCATCTGTTCAGTCCTCATCAGGACTAAGAGGCTGCCTGAGACAGGCTCCTGTAAGACTGACCTCAGTGCAGCAAGGACAGTCACTAGCTTTTAAGAAATATAAAGGTGCTCCTGGTCTCTTGTAAAGAGCAAGAGCCCAGGTGTGTCTGCCAAGGACACCTGAAAAGCACAGTATGTCTGGAGATGAGCAGTCACGCTGCAGGAACTGGAACCATGTGAGCTGTCCCAGAGACTCCCCTCCAGAGCCCAGGGCCCTGCTCTGGAGGGTGGGAGCAGAGAAGATAACCCAGAAGGGACACCCCAAAGCACCACCTCTCCTGCTTTCCTTCCTCCACTCATGCTGTCATTCCCAGACAGCCTGGAAATCTTGCCTTACTACATATACAAAATGAGATAACACCTTTTTTGGCCCCAAAGCAACTCTCACAGGCTTTGCACATGGGTTGTTTTCACACCTTACTGTGAGGCAGGGAACTCTGGCAGGTTTCCATCTCACCAGGCAGCTCAGCCACCTGGCCTCAGATATCCTCCATGCTTTTTTGTGTTCTCTCCCTTTCCAGGATTTTTCCTTAGGGATGCTCTTAGCAGGGCAGTCTTCTGGACTGGCCCCATTTTTCTTCTTTTCCCACCCTTCCTGGCTCCACTCCCAGGAGTTCCTGTGCAAGATTCTCTGGATCCCCAGGAGGACCAACGTGGGACTGTCAATGGTGCAGAGACAGGCAGGGAGCTGCCTTGTAAGGGAGATGAAGCTGTCAAAATGGGATAAGCTTGGCTTCCATGGACCTCTGGACCTTCTCTCTGCTGGCAGGAGGGTCCAGCAGCACGACACTGAGACAGGGACACGTGGCACATAAGCCGAGCGGAGGCTGTGGTGGCTCAGCTCCTCAGTCCACTTCAGGAGCCCTGCTGCGTCCTCGGCTCTCACAAACCAAGAAGTCAGCAGATCTGTCAAGAGTGATAAAACCTAGCCACAGACCCTTAGAACTCTGCTTGTTATCAATTATGAGGCTCGCTGGCAGCACTTACAGGCTTGCTGTGAATGGGAAGGCCACAGTCATTTCTAGCAATCTGGTCTCTTACAGGACCCCTCACGTCCTAATGTCTCACATGCTTTCATTGCATTTACCCTTCCAGCATTCCAATGAGATGGGGACCTAGAGGAAGAATTAAGGTAGGAGCTGTGGCTCCCATCCACAGTGCCCAGCTGGCACCACAGAGCTCCTGACTACTGGCTCCTGTCTGGGGAGAAGACCCTTCCTTTAGAAAAGGGTTGCTATAGATGGCAGCTAGGCATGGAAATGGATACCTGAACACTGGTAGGGTCTTCAATCAGATTGTCCAGAGAGATGTTGGTGGCTGAAGCTCTCACCCTGTAAATCAGAAGCATGCGTAGCTCCCCATGGCTGCTCCAGGAATGAACTCCTCTCAGCCAGGTCAGGCTGGCTCCTGGGCAGAAACCTGGTATAGCCAGGACCACCTGAGTTTGAGCTGAACTTATTGAACAGGCATGTTTTTACACTTAGCAGCTGAGAACTGGGCAGCTTGCTTCTTGTGTGGAATGCTCAGAGCTGGGCCCAAAGCTCAGAGAATGTGCTATGGTTTTGAACTCCTTGCAAAAGCATCTCTTCTACTTCACTGCTTTTCAAACATTAGTAACATGTGGGCAAGGAGGAGTCAAACTTTGCCTTGTACTTCACTTGATTTACAAGAGCTCATAAGACAAGGCTACACACGAAGATAGAAAGGGGGATTTTTTGTTATTTTGTTTTAAGAATAGGTACACAATCTGGTGTGCTGGCTGTAAAGGGAAGTCTGTAGTAGATTACACTCTCCTTGCAGGCTGTTGTTGCATTTGGGTCAGGCAACAGGAGAAGAAAGAGAGAGAATAAAATCATCACACTTCTTTTTTTCCCATTCCCATGCTCTGGATTTTAGAGAACAAGCTAGAGATGAAGCTCCTGTTAAAGAACATTTAACAGGCAACTCTGGTCTGCAACTCATGCATAAGTGATTCTCTCAATCTGAGTCCTGATCACCTCTGGGGAACAGCCTGCCAGAAGCACCAAAGGTGACAGATGTGTAGTGTGTGTTTTGGATAAAAGCCTATCTTCTGCATAAGGTAGCTAAGAGATGATGCCTAAACTGAGCCTTGCCTTATTACCCAAAATGAAGACATTTATAGGCAGCTATTGTTTTGTGAAAGGGAAGGAAAAATAACCTCTGTGATGGAAGAGGAGGGACTATAAGACAAAGACTAAAGCAGTAACAGCAAAAAAACTACAGTCTGAGTGAGAAAGAGGATTCAGTCTATGCAAATATCTGGCTCTCACCGTGTTCTCTTGTCTCTGCCAGCTCAGTCCTGGGGCTAGGGACCAGGGAAGGTTTGCTTTTGTCCTTTTGGGTTTTGTTATTCAATATAACTGCTCAAGTTAAAAGGAGCACCATGAATCTATATTGTCAGAAGGAAAACCATTAGCTCGAAGCCCTAAAGAAGACCTGTCTGAGGGCTTGTACCAGCTGCCATTTGACTGCATGCCACACTCACTTCCTGCCTCGTACCAGAAACCTACCCCTGCTTTAAGCCCATTTTCTGAAAAAGCTGAGCATGAACTCAGGAAAGAGACCCTATCTGTTCAGCTCAATGGGAGGGAAGAAAGCATCACATAGATGCAGGGCAGATGTGTCAACTCCTCCATACACACAGGGAGCCTGCAGGCTCCCACCTTGTTTGGCGCAAGGTGGATCCGCAGTCTCTTTACTCCTAAGACCCAACAAAACAGGCTGCAAGGCTGAGTTTATTGCTCTATCTGGTATCTTCTCATTTGGCTCTAATCCTCTCCAATATATATGCAATATTTCAAATGCTCTTGCAGAGATGGGGCTCTTCTGGAGACCTGACATTTTTATAGCCCTGGCAAACCATCCATTTCTATTTAATTTAGTTCTTGACAGAAATAAATATATGCACTGAGATTTACATATGGGTAGACAGGCCAATATTTTCAGGCTTGCATTCTGAGGGCTGCATCTGTACTGCAATCACTGCTGTAGCTATAGGTGGTGTCAAGCTCCTTGTGTTGGCTATCACCAGCTGCTAGCAACACAGCCACAGCAGTGCAGGGCTCCTCACAGGCTAAAGCTATCTGCAAGTCTGGGGAAACATTAATTGACACTATTGCTCTCCAGGTTACTGCAACTGTTTAAAACTGTTTAAGAATTCACAGGTTTCCTTCTAAAAGCTGCAGTCACAGCACAAATGTTTCCAGAATCAGAGGGCTGAAACAGAGGTTTTATCCTTTCTGCACCACGACCACTCCCCAAGACTCTACATGGACACAGGTCCTGCTTCCTCTTCACATTTACAGTAGTCTTGTTACCTCTGCTTGAAAGCTTTGGCTTTAGCTTCTCCAGACTGCTCACTAGAGCATACAAAGCTCCTGCCAGCCCTGGATAGAGGACCTCCTTGATGTCAGGACATAGCTGCTGCCTGCGCCACCATGGCTGCCTCTGTTACCCCTGTGGCAGGGGAAGTGAGGGCTGAAGCAGGCAGCACTTGATCTCAGCCCTGCTGAGGGACTGGAGCATCTCTCCTGCATGGAAAAGATAAGTGAGCCAGGATTGTTTAGCCTAGAGAAGAAAAGGCTCCTAGCAAAGTATATAAATACCTAGAGTGAAGTTGCAGAGAGGATGAAGCCAGGCTCTTTTCGGTGACACCCAGTAAGTGTATCTGAGGTGATGAGCACAAGCCAAAACAGAGAAGATTCCTTGTGAACATCAGGAAACACTTTTTTACAAGGGTGGCTGAGAAGGTTGTGTAGTTTACAGCCTTGGAGACAGTCAAAATACACCTGTGTCTGAGTAACTAGCTCTAGGTGGCCCTGCTTGAGCAGGGGCATTGCAACAGATGACCTCTGGGGGTCCCTTCCAGCCTCAGCCACTCTGTGATTCTGTGAAAACTGAATAACCAGGATGACAAAATGTGAAATGATCAGTGTGAGATTCCTCCCTCAAGTGGAATAAACATTCTTCAAAGAGCACAACAAACTAGAAATGGCCCAAATGTGCTACCATGTTCTGGGAGTACTGTGAGAAAACCATTACAGGCAGAGAATGCTCAAGCTGATGTTCTGCCTGGGACTTGTGCAAGGGCTGGTAAGACTCAAGGTGATGGTAGCAATAATGTCTCTGCTGCTCCCTTGCACTGGCCTGCATGTTTTAATTAACACACTGGTACCTACCTCGTTCAGTCCTGAAAAAGCTTGCTATCCCACTGGATTAACACAGGGAACAATTTCCTCTCTGCTCCCCTGATTCAGTGACATGTCCACAGAGGAAAGAGGATTGGTGACCCTTGTTCTGAGACGGATTAAACCACTGGCTGGACTTCCACAAGCAGATTAAGGGAAATGACTGCCTATGCCTCTGTTCTGAAAGGAAAATTCACCCTGATCATTATGAAGGCTGAGAATTGTTGAGAGAAAAGTCAAACCTTGCACTCCTGGGATCTTGAACTAGAACAGCCAATGCAGAGTGGTAAAAGGATGTTAAATGTTTCAGTGACCCAAAGAACACAGAAGCCAACTTATTAAAAATCCATGTGGTGGCCAGTAGTGTTTAGACCATGGTCTGTGGGGCACCAGTGGCCTGCAGGGTGTCACTACATGGTCACCAGACCTGCTGCTGTTGCAATAAAAAAGTACCTGTCACTTTTTAAACAGGGACCTGCCCTACTCTTTCTACTCCTGTCCATGATTCACAGACTTTCCCAAGACTATTTTTGACCAGCTGAGCTAAAAGAGAACCTTAGCCTGTCTCTCTGCACCAGGCTATCCTGAAGCTCCTTTTGATGGCAGACTTGAAATGTGTAGAGGGAGCCACAAAAAAGCCAAGCAGAGGACTACAAACCATCTCAGGAGCACTGCAACTTGTTCATCAAAGGGTCTGTAAAGAAAACAAGCAAACAGTGTGTCATGTTGGGCAGGGTGCTCTAACCAGCCAGCTGGGCCCACTGCTCTGAGATTTTCAGCCTATACTCTACCTGTGCTTTTCATTAATGCTTCCCTTTTGCACAACTGGCTGTGGCATTATGTTTACCTCAGGGAAGAACTAGGGGCAAGAACTGAGAGTCTGGAAGAGGAGAGGAAGATGATGGGGAAACTAAAAATGTCAAGAGGATCAGCTAAAGGAAATCCGTAGTTGCCACCCTAGCAGATGATTTTCAAAAGCAAAAGAAGAGATATTCCCAAACCCCCTTCATTTTCAGCTCACTCTGAAGAGCTCCCTTACAGGGTTATCTTGAATAGATGCATCTCTGATTGAAAAGGCTGACCTGAAATCTTGTAAAAACAAGGTCTCTTATGTTTCTTTAACTTCAGGGCCAGAAAATCCACACAGCAGTCTTCATCTATTCAGGCTCTGCGAGTGCCTTCCAGCCTTCGTTAAGCAACGTGACGAACGCTTGCCACGTGTGCTTTATTAACACTCCCTTCCTCCCCGCAGGCTGAAGGCTCCCACACAGCACTGGGTTTGCCTTTACAGGGTTTAGTGGCTTTCCTTTTTCAGGGTACTGCCGTGTGGTCCTGTTGGCCACAGGAGGGTGCACATTTCGAGAGGGAGGGGGCAGTGTCCGGGGAGGTCCCTTGCTCCAGAGAGAAGTGACTCCACCGCCTGGCGTGGGCTGCTCCTGGCAGAGCAAACCACACAGCACCGTGGCAGGTACGGCTCGAGCCTGCTTGAATTTAACCACAAACACCTCGATTCTTGATCCTGAGCATGGGATTGGAGTGGGATATACCTCCTGCTGCAGGAGAGGACACCTACGCCTAACAAACCCGACAACACTGCAAATGCTGTGCTAGCACAACCGACAGTGGGCTAATCTCACCTGGCACAGCTCAACACAAATCAATCCTTGAATCTCCTTCATGATCCGAGTAGTTTTGAATCAGGCATCTGAATGAAGTTAGGGCTGTTACAAAGGGAACCTATCCGTGGTTTACATGTAAAGAATTTTGTTTCTTTCCTCTTGGTGTGGGCAAACAACATCGTGAAAATCCCAGCTCCTTCGCTTCGGTGACCTGAGGCAGTAGGTGACCTTATCTCTCAACCAATCTTTGCAGTGCCTCTGTCTCCCTCCCCCTCCATGCTGGGGATGGCAGAGCAGTGCCTCTGGCATGCACAGTGAGTCAGCAGCCCCGCAACTCCCCGATCATGGAAACGTTCCCATTCCCATGGCTTGCTCACAGCTTTGCAACTAAGATGGGACACCCCAGGTTGTGACCAAAAAAATGTCTTAAAAGAAGGCAGGTCTTCTAATGCAGTCAACACACCCATCAAAAATGCTCTGACTGGGCCAGGGAATACGTAAGGTATATGCAGAGAGGTGGTCTCGACCACAAGCAGCCTGCAAGAGCCTTGCTGAGCGCTCCACTTTCCAGAGAGAGGAGTCACCTTCCTCCTTTTCACAAGGCCTGCAGGGCATTCCAGATGATGGTGGGATGGGATGGTCATGCAGTATTTCTGAGAAGTCAAAACAGTCAGTGAATGAATTGTGTGTTTTGAGTTTCTCTGCCAATGCTCCTGTGAGTAAAAACGTTATTATAGCTAGAAAAAAAAATACTCTCTGAACTTCTGTTGCTAGCATCTGAACTGAAGCCCACTCCTGAGATTTCAAAGGAGTTTTTTAGCTTTTTAACTTTTCACTGCTCTTTGCATTTCCATGCCTGGACAGTGAAAAGGCTAAGTAGACTAATGCTGTTTTCACAGTGTGCAGATCGTGTTCAGCATCATCCTGGCAATGCCAGGCCTCTTGAAGTTCTAGCCTCAGCTTTCATGACAGACGTGAACTAATTTAAACACTCCAGTTCTGACTATGCTTTTAATCAAGTCCTTTGAGATCACCTTTGGGGCTCCCTGTCTTTGTTCTGCAGCCAGGAGCACGTCCCACACCTTTAAGCTGCTCTGACTTCAGCCATAGTCCGTGTCTCTTTTCAGACCGAGCAGCACTTCCCAGTAAGGACCAAACCCAAGGCTTCTGTGCTTGCTCTGTATGGTACCAGTTTGTCCTGCAATAACGAGGCCCCCACTGCATCTCTATCACAGCTCAGTTGCTGTGCATCACTGGTCCTCTAATGAGGATACTTCTGAGATAAGGGGGGCTGCACTCTGAAACAGCAATGACAAAGGTGGCTTTTTGCCTACTTCTCAGGATGTCCCCTATGAAGTCTGGATGTCTCTAGAAAGAGTTAACTCCTCCCACTGAACTTCTATGGTTTCACCCCCTCTCTGGGCTGGCACTCGGTGTCCTTTACAGGCCACTCACCTTCCCACCAACACCAGGGAAGCACACTCCTTCATATCTTGCATAGGAAGTGTTGACAGCCTTGTAATATTGATTTAAGGAAATATTCACCACTTACTACTTCCAAGTAGTTGGTACTTATTCTTACTGACTTTGACCACGTAAAAAATTGTAGGGGTTTAATTAAAATGGGGTAAAAATCTGGTGCAAACCACAGCAGAGACATCAAGTAAATCCCTAGCTTACATATATTTTTAAAGAAACAACATGATTTGTTCCTTGGTGTTCAAGCTACAAGGTTAATCTAGTATTAGCATTCAGATTTGCAAAAACCAATAACGTATTTAAGGGCTATCTGTGCTAGATCTGACTGTTGATCACCTTTTTAAATTTAAACAACAGTGTATTATGACAGGATGAGAGAGCTGGGGTTGTTCAGTCTGGAGAAGAGAAGGCTCTGGGGAGACCTTATTGCTGCCTTGCAGTACTTAGATGAGGCTTTGAAAAAAGAAGGAAGAGTGACTTTTTACACAAGCAGATAGCAATAGCACAATAGGGAATGGTTTTAAACTAAAAGAGGAGAGATTTAGATTAGATGTTAGGAAGAAATTCTATTGTGATGGTGGCAAGACACTGGTTGCCCAGAGAAGTAGTGGATATCCCATCCCTGGAAGTGTTCAAGGTGGATGGGGCTTTGAGCACCAGGAATAATACTGAAGGACCTTTCCAACTCAAATCATTCTACAATTCTATGATCACTATTACTGGAAATGGCTATGTAAAACATAAAAATGTTAAAGTATTCCCATCAGTCTTTAAAGATCACAATTATATTTTTAAAATTCATTTTGGTCTTAGAATCTGACTCCACATATCCATCCCCTGCTGCAAATTCACTCCTCAAATCAAATCTGTCAGTGGCATGGAGTTTAATTTGATCTTGTGACTCTCTCTGGTACTTGCTACTAAGCTAACCCATTACATTCTGGACAACACATTAAGCTGTGACATAACAGCAGGGTCACACAGACACGAGTAAGAAGCAATATGAGAGCCCATAAGCACCCTGATCCTTCACTGCTGCCTGTGCTCTGAGTTACTCGTATTCTGCAAGGGCAGAAAGATGATACAGATTTCTGCTTAGAAGCCTGAATCACAGTGCAATAATCAGAAGCCAAAGGTTAGGTTTAGTCCATCACAGAGGTGGCTGTTAAGAAATCACCCAGAAAACACTGACCCAGAGGGTTAGGGTGGAAAATAGAGAGAGAAAGAGGTGCACTTGGTTTTCAACTACAAGTACCTCAGCAGGTTGCACGTACAACCCTTTGGCAGCTCATAAAAAGCAGTCATCTACACATACGCCTACTCGTCCCTGTGGTGCAGGCTTCCAGATAAGAGGTAGTGCTTCTCTACAGCACAAATGATAGGTGTGTAGATACACACAGCAATGCATGCTAGCAGAGTGTACCAACACTGATACCTACATGCTTAAACATCATCCTCACCGGGAGACACGGGATCTCCTGCCTGCCCACACTGTTTCCTCCAGGAGAGGATGTGCTGCTGTGCCAGACTGCGGTGCCTTTGGCAGCAGCATCACCTACTGATGGGTGAAGGATGGCAACCATCCTGGGGTGGGGAAATGAACATTAGGCAGAGCATCTTCTTTCCTCCTTTCATGCTGCCCAGGAGGCGAGGGTGAGGAGGAGGCAGAAGGACCATGGATCCATCAAACCAAGTGGTCTCCACAGACCTGGCCTTGGACAGGGTAGCAGTGAACCTGCATATTCAGGAAACCAGCCATTTGACCTAAATCTTAGGAACAGAATCAACAGCAGGAGAGAAAACTTAAGGAGTCTGAGGTCTTTATGGTATAGACCCATCCATGCTGCAGTTACACTCAGATGGAAAGGCTGAGAGACAACAGCGTGGTACCACCACACAGATGGGGCTTTGCTGCCACTCCACCCTTCTTACTGTGGAGGAGAGGAACAGGTCTGAGTGACAGAAGAGGAACTGTACTTCTTTGCTGGTTTGGGGATAGAGTTCACTTTCTTCACAGTAGCTAGGATGGGGCTGTTTAGGATTTGGGCTGGAAACAGGCCTTTTCTATGCCTTGTCTCACTCCATCTGCCAGTGGGCTGGGGAGGGGCACAAAAGGTTGTGAGGGGACACAGCTGGGACAGCTGAGCTCAACTGACCACAGGTATACCCCACAGCACCCCACATGGCACNGGCCAAACCCCTGCCTGCCCATGGGAAGTGGTGAATTAATTCTTTGCTCTGTTTCATTTGCACCCATGGCTTTTGCTTTTCCTATTAAACTGTCTTTATCTCAACCCATCAGTTTTCTCACTTTTACCCTTCTGATTCACTCCTCAGTCTCACTGAGGGTAGAGAAAGAGAACAGTTGACTTAGTTGCTGGCTAGGGTTTAACCATGACAACATTACAAGGGGAATACCACTCAATTTCCACAAACAAACAAGACAGAGAAGAGGAAGCCTTGTCCTCAGAATCTACAGCAGACAAGAGTTTGGGCAAAATCAGGCTGTTAACTCCAACAGAAGTCTCTCTGAGGGCTCTTTCCACCAACTTTAATCTGGGATGCCTGCCCAGGAACAGACAGCACTCATACAGGTTCTTCTTCTCTCCTACAGTCACGTATTTCAGACTCTTCTTTGAACAACCTACCCTTTGTTACCCAAAGAGTAGAGATCTCATAGAGATCACCTCAATGCATCCTCCAGGTGCAAAGCCAAACCTGCTGGAGTCTCAAAGACACTACAGACCTCACATTTTGATTCCTGATTTCAGAGCAAGGATGCTCAGATCTGTATCTAGAGTAGCCAGAAATGTAGAGCTGTTGGTCTCTGGGTTGTCTTTACTGGACCAGCACGTGACAATACTGGGTCACTGCAGAATGAAGCAACCAGTGCTTCTGTGGCACTGGACGAAGCAACTGCTGGAGATCTGGGCCAGGCACTGAGGGACAGACCTGAGAACATTCTTTGGAGCATTTGGCACCTGGAAGTCTGAGAAAAAGACCTCTTAACAAGCTTCTTGTTAGCTTCTTCCTCATGGACATTTTTGGCTCTCATGAATGTAAAATAAGCTTTTTCTATAAAGATGCTGATGACACAGCTGGCAAAATCCTTCCTTGAACATGGTCAGGGAAAACTAAGAAAAGGAAAGAAAAAATGTTTCTGTGGGCTGTTTTGTTCCTCTTTGCATCTCCCACAGCACAGGACCTGGAGTGAGCTGCCCCACTTCCCCAAGCTCCAGCCAAGGAGACCTGCTCTGAGTGAGCAAACCAGAAGCAGCCTCAGCAGACTGCCCAAACCAGCTGTCCCCCAGAGCCTCCCCCAGGACCTTCATGCTCTCCTTCAGTGGGGAGAGCTTTTCAGCTCCTGCCTGAGCTATGCTGCAGGTGTGTGTCTGTCACGGCTGTGCCTGGCTGCACGTACCCTGCCAATGCACTTCAGGCCCTGACCCACTCACCATGCCTGTCTCATCCCCACTGACCTCTCCTCCTGCACATCCCAGCTTTTTCATCACCAGGCTGTGCTCAACCTGTGCAGCTGCTGTTTACCACTGACACCACATAGCACCGAGCCCTCTGGCTCCAGGCAGGCAGCTTGTTCTGCCTTCTGGGCACTGGAAAGCAGGACACTAAAGCACAGACAGACACACGTGCTTTCTGCTGCATTCTCCACACACCCTGCCAGATGACCACCTGCAGCCAGGAGGGAGGCCCTGCAACTTAGGCTTGGTGTTGCTCATCCCTTATTTCCAAAGGTGATGTCCAGTCTGGGAGTGGGCGAGTCTAACAGGTCAGTAAGGAATCCCAAGGTGCCTTCAAGAAAACAGGACATTTATAAACCAGAAGTGTGTGGAATATCAGCTGTACTGCACATCTTTGCACTAACTGCTACTTGCTCACACCTAGGTAAACAAAGAAGCCAAGAGTGCGCAGCCATTTCATTTTATTAATTAAAGTGACTGGCATTTATACAGCACCAAAGCACTTTGCAAATCTTAATTATGCTTCACAGCAGCTCTGAGAGGTGAAACGTGTTCCCATTTACAAACAGCAAAAAGGAGACATACTGAACTAAGAGACTTGCCAGTGTGCTCAGGAGCTCAGTGGAAAAATTAGGACAGAATCCTAGATCCTGCTGCCTTCCAACCCGATTCCCCAGCTGCTGCTCCCTACCCCGTGTGCTACCCCACAGCTCTAACCTTGGTCAGATACCACCACAGGGACCTCTAAGCTCAAGCAGCCACACGGGGGTGGGAGCAACATCATCACTGAAAGCTGAAATGTTCTGTTCTGCCTAAGAGATGCCTCAGGAATCTATAAAAATTTTATTATTTTTCATATATTGAAACAGGGGGAGAATCTACAGCCAAGGCTTCAGAATGCCTCCAAAGTTCATTTCACACTACCCAAGGCCACTGATTTTTATTGTGCTCACACTGGAGAAGACTAATACTGGGAGTCTTGGCACAGAGTTATTCCGACTGAGAAACACCCCCAGCAGCCAGAGGAGAAGAAAGGAGCCCCTGGTCTCCCCAGCCTGCCTGCCCTCTCCCTGGGAGAGAGCTCCCACATGTGCTTCCCGTGGTCACACCAGTGCAGGGGCAGCACCAGAACCAGGGGCAGCTGGCAGTGACCCTGCCCAGCCATCAGCACTGAGGAACAGACAGCAGGGGTGGCCGAGGGGAAAGGGGGAAGGCCACAGCTTGACACAGCATCAGGGGCAGTCTCTTTGGTTTGTGGGGAGGAGGAGGAGGAGAGGGGAACGAGCAGCTTGAGACTCCACAGCTGCAGCAGGGATCTGCTCCCATCTCTCTTGGGGTGGGACCTTGCTCTGCAAGAGCACTGCTCTGGAAGCGAGCGCCCGCCTGAGGGAAACAAGCCTGACAGATATTTTGCACAAATAATTGAATTATTTTTAGATGCTCAACACATCCACTTGCAAGACAGCTAGCCACACAGAGACGAACAGATCTCACAGCCCCTTGCTAATCCAGTGAAACAGCTAATCTCCTTAACCCTTGTAGCTCATGAATAGTGGCAGGCACAAGACTTCCCTTGAAAAGGCACTGCACCTTGTTCCTTCTACTCCAGACACTGCTCCCAAACGAAGGAGACCTGCTGCAGGTTTATGGGTGTTTTCTTTAAGCCTTATTTTATTAGGAGAAAGGCACATCCAGATAGGATGCCAGCAGAATCCAAGTGGGGAAGTGCCCTACAGCAGAGAGACCTGTCCTCTCTTCCTTCATTCCTTCCTTTGCTGTTTCTTGCAGCTTGACATATGCACAGGCATGATTCATCCCTGCCAAAGCAAAACAGGGTCATCAGCAGCCATCCCAAAAACATGATAGCTGGGTTGAGGGAGAAGAAGTTACATAGCCCCAAGCTTAAAAGCCAAAGGCGTGGTTTGGTTGAGCATGGAAAAGAAACCCCTGGAGTCACCTTCTGTTTTTCTTTGGCTTTTCATTACTTTCACTAGAACAATCTGAAGCATCTTAGTCTGAAAGACAGCTCAGCCTCAGTGCTCTGTGGATAGTGTTGTGCTCATTTCTGCCCTCACACCTCACAAGACCAAGGGTAGAGTCTGATCCCCACAGGCTGCATCATCACCTTTTTGTCTACAATTCATGCTGTAAACAGCAGGTCTGCAAAATCTTATCAGTTGAAGTAAACCTGTGAGATAAATAGCATACAGAAAAAAGATCCCTAAATACATGCATATACACATTCACACAAGGCTCAGGGGAGCCAAGGGCTGTATCTAAAAATTTGTTTTCTCCACATAGCCAGGACATGAAGATAATACCCTGATATTTCAGTGCTGCTCAGGAAATATCCCAACAAACATGAGTTTGATTGTATTTCAACTATCTCTATCAGCAAATCTGCAAAATTCATAGAACTGGGACAAAAAGGATCACACAATATATTCACAGGGGCAAACAGGTATTACTGCATCCAGGAGAGATGCAGGAACTGCCCAGTCACAGATGCCAGTACGGCTACATCAGTTCTGCTAACTGCTTTGAAGAAACTCTCAACTGAGACAGAGCCAAGGCTCCATAATACTTAGACATAATACATACCTGGATGAATTTCCAGCACAGTTAGGATGTAGAGGCAGTAGTCTGAGGAGAGTGGTATTTCCATATCTCATGAAATTTGCCTAATGGAGCCACAAAGGGTAATGATTTCTTTTAACAGCATGCCCTGACCTGAGCAGACCCCTGCTCTGCTGCTGGGAGAGCCTGTGATGAGTTTGGTCAGGCAGCTCTGCAGTGTCCCAGCAAAACCAGCAACAAGTCCTGCACTGTGTGTACTAGTGCAGAGGAAAAGGCCTGGCCCTTCCCAAGACCTGGCCACAGCACGGCCATCCTGCTTTATCAACAAACATCCACCAGAAAGTCTCAGTTATCAGAGTCCAAGCTTGGCCCAAGGAGCACTGAAAGGAATGCTAAAGTTAGCCCTAACTTCTGCAGACACAGCACAAGTCCCATCATTGGCAGTGGGTCTGCAGCAGCAAATCTAATTTACAGATTACTTTTCCAAATTCAGCAATATTTTCAACATAATTACAGCAGTACAAGACTCGGTGTTCAGGTCTTAGAAGATCTTTAGGGATCCTAGTATCCATTTATATCTCCTGTTATCTGTGCTACTGTGCAAAGTGCTATTTATGGAAAACCTGTGTGCCAACAAGTGGTTTTACCTACTCTGGAAACATAAACCTGCAGAAAACCCTCTGAAATGCTGTATCAACAAATTAAACTATTAACTCTGGAATGATTACAGCTTTTCTTCCTAAACTAGAAAAAAATAATAAAGCCACCACCAGAAGAAAGTGGTGGGTGGGTCTTTTTTCAAAAGCTTTTCTATTCTATTCAAAGAATCACCAAAATGCATGAACAGTCAACTGAACAGCATATTTTCCATGAGTTTGCAGAAGAGCATAGCAAAGCTGTGTTCTGTCCTTCCCATCTCAGTTTTGTAACACTAAGAAGATTTGGGGTTGTTAGGAGTGTCACAGTAGTACCTCCCACCAGTAACAAAGTCAAAACTAATGTTAAATTAGCATTAATATTTAAAGTAAGTTATTCTATTCCACGCTTCAGTGTTTGTGAGGAGATCAGGATAATCTCTCTGAGGATTTCCAGTCAGCTTCCCTGCCAGGGCATCTGCTAGATGACAACTGACACTTGGCAGTGTTTGATCTTGTTCAATATTCCCCCATCAGGAACCTGGTTGAGACGCATGGTTTCTTCAAACAAGTCCTTGCCTGGGACTTCTGAGTTGGATTACAGGTAAAAGTTACAGATTTTGGAGCAAGGAAAGGCCCTCTTTCCTGCCTGCCCTTTCCAGCAGCCTGCTGGGGGTGTTCCATTGTGAATCTTGCTTTCCCATCTGACTGCACACCCTGGCTTCCCTCTCCTCTCTCTTCTGTTCTGCCCAAACTATGTGACAAAAGCAAAGTCTTCCCCTGCACTGCCCTGCTCCCTGTACAGGGCTGCTTCTTCCCACAGCTCCCACTGACCAGGGCACCACTCACACTTTCTGACCTTGCCCACAGCTGAAAGAAATTGAAATTTAGAAGCTGCAACTCAAGGGGAGAGCAACTTGTGATGCTGTCTGCAGCTCACTGCTTTGCTGGCCTGGGTGCACAGCTGGGATCACTGGGGACCAAGGAGCTGGATGGATGTTTCCAGCCAGAAACCTTGCCTCTTTCACACCCACGTGTCTCCCCCGTGAGACCCCAATCTCTCCCCACTGGAAACATTGCCCCCTGCAACGTTAGTGCCAGTGCAGCAAGGGGAAGTAGTGCCAGTGCACAGCAGCCATTCTAAAAAAATGCTCTGGGGATTGTCTGGCAAAGGGACAAACAGTCCCAGACAAAACTGATGACTGGCTGAAGCCGTGCAAACACCTGTTCAGTACGACGGCTCAGCAGGATTTCTAAAATCCAATCTCCCCTGCATGTCAGGTCCCCTCAGAGGGTGTCCCAAAGACAACCTCACATCCTCTTCACCCCAGTCCTGTTAGCATCCTACAGACACTGTGGCCTGTTCCCAGGAAGGACCTCTGCCAGTGCTGATGGAAGACCTCCTGCCTGGGACAGATGTATCCTACATCTCCAGCAGCAGAGTGAGGCTCCACGTGTCCCCTGTGGAAAACTCCAGCCATCAGGGTTAAACAGCACCAAGCTACCAAAGGGTTAAAGCCAGACAGGCTATTGCAAAGGCAATATGAGACGGAACAGAGCTCAGCTTTAATACACCGGAGGGCAAAGGCCTCAGGGGGGCTTTTGCCGAAAATCTTAATAGGATCAGCCTATAGGATTCACTCCCATCCAAAGGTGGATGTATCAGCTAGCAAACAGGCTCGATGCCCTCCCTGCACCAAGCAGTCCCCTCATCCCTGGGGAGCTCTCTGACCTGCTCCTTCTCAGCAGCACCCAGGTAGCTGCTCACAGGCTCCTGGCTTTCCCTGCTCCACAGCCCAGCTGGAGACACAGATCTTGCCTTCACACTGCCCAACCTACCAGCTGGCCCTAGGATGGGGCACAAGTGAAATTTCCTTCATTGCAATGGCTGTTAAACAAGATCCAACAAAGAAGCTGCACTCACATTTCTTTCTCATATTCAGTCTTATTTTACTTCATGGAAATAAGCCTGTAGGGATCATTTCGTTTATGCTGCTCTCTACTACCAGCTCCAATAATGTGTTTCCTCATTTGCATCACCAAGGGATGTAAATTTGCCCCAAAGAGCCCATGATCCACCCACAAAACTCTCCCCTGAGCCAGACAGAAGAGGAGCAGAGGGAAGAAAATAATGGCTGGGAAAATCTAGACTAACAGGGAAAAATCCAGGAGGAGAAGAATCATGAAGGAAGGGAGCAGGAATAATCTTCAATACTACTTTATGGATTCTTCAGGTAAAAGTGAAAAATCATGTATTTCCAAAATGCCCCCTGAACTGGGCACACCTCTAGCCACTGCATTTTGCCTTTGGCCGCTCACTGCATTCACAGTGAAACACGAACAAAAGCATAGAGAAGTGGCCTGTGGAGCTGGGATGCTGGAGTGTCACAGCTCATCACAGGGTGGAGAAAAAAGCACCCCCGAGCTCTGACAGCTCAGCTCTGCATGTCACATCAGTGTCCACTGAGGAAAGCAGGCACAGGAGATGTCTCAGAACAAAAAACACTCTCCATGACAAAAGCCATGTCCGTGGGAAGAGGAAGGAGCTCAAGGGGCCAGTGGAGATATGGCAGAATGAAGAGGAATGAAAGGTTCAATTTCAAGCTACCTAGAAAATTAAAGTTTAAAAGACCATGTCTAGATGTACAGCTTCCTACCAAGGACTAAAATTCCTTTTCCATCACATTTTCCATAGTGTTGATAGCTAAAGTATCATGCATTATATTTGTGTTATGGTTAACACCCTTCCAGGAGGCGAGGAAGAACTCAGGTTTGGAGCAGCAGGCTCAGGCCCATGTACACATCTGAATGGTGACATGAAATTTTTGTGACCCAATCCTGACTTCCTGAGAGAGAAAAGGAAACCCTGGGGGCTCAAGCTCACACAGAGCTTGCTCCTGGCTAGGAGGCACTAAGGTGAGTGGCATCAGCATTCCTCTTTTGCACAAAACCCAGAAATACATGGTCCATGCAGAATCTGTTGAGGAAATGAACGGGAGAAAAGCTGGGATCATTTCCCACCATTTTCAATTTGGGGACCAAATAGTTACAGATCCATTACAGCATCTCTCCTCCTACCTGCATGACTAGGGCCATCATGACCTTATGACATGACCCACAGAACACTCTTCTTTGAACTTCAGGCATGGACCACATAAGAACCCACCATGAGAACCGATTGTTTTCAGGACAGTTTCCAGGGCCTGGGTAATTCAGGGAGTTGCCAGCAGATCTGGGGGACTTCAATCTTGAAGTGGCTGGTTCCTACACAAACTCCCTAGGAAGGCAGATTAATAGCTGATGGCCAACCTGAGGTTCATCTCACATACAATAAACAAATGTGACATCCCAGAAAAAAGAGCAAGCTTCAGACGTGCTGAGTGTATCAAAGATATGCAGTTAAAAATAACTAATGCCAGAAATGCTGTGTAAAGCAAACATTTCACTAAAATACAAGAGTTACCTTTTAGAAGCAGTCTTGTGTATACAGCCCCAGTGAAGTTTTGTGTAGTTCCCTATGTCTCAGAGGGGTGGGAACAGCCCTGAGTTCTCTGCCTGACATTTGCTGCTGTGGTAGTCTCTAGAAGCACCTCCTGAGATCTTCAAAAAGGCAGAAAGTGAAGGCATCCCAGGCAATCCCTCTACCTCTTCATCTGCAGTTCTCACCAACAGCTCTGCCTGTTTTTGCAAGAGCAAAAGCCAGCTGGAATTCCTTACTTCCCAGAGAGTGCTAGACAGACCCTGTCCTTACCCTACCTCCCACAACAGAATAGCAGACGTCTGCCATATCAAGCAGGTGACCTGTTTGATCCATCTCAACATCCTGGCAGTGCCCAACTCCAGCTGGTTTGGGCATGGTGCCTGAGGCACACCAACCTGTATCAGAGGTCTCTAAACACTCTTTGCTTTCTCCCGGCCCTGGCAGGCATTCAGTTCCTGTCTGAAAGCTTGAGGACTCCTTTCATCCTAATTTGTACAACTGGTGATGCATTTCTTACTCAGAGAAATGTCTAATTCATAGAAACATTGTTCACAAATGGAAGCAAAAAGCCTTGTGCACTGGAGGAAAAGCCTTTATCAAATACAAGGTTGCAGCAGAGCTCGAGCTGTCTCTTCCTGCTGCAGCCCCATCTGTCACAGCTTTGCTAACCTGATGGAATTGTCTGACAGACCATATCCACCTATTCCCTCCTCCCCATCCTTTTCCACCAGTCTTTTTCCTTGGGCTACCTCCAGTCCCCAAGCAGATCTGCAGACCAATCTAAGACATTTGGTTTGAGAAAGAAATATCTTCTCCCTAACTCCTCTCCCCAAGGCCCCAGTGCTCTCTTCAGTCTCTTTCCAATTACCTCAGTGGCACTTCAACTGACTGCTTACTGCTGTTGTACAATACTGAATTCAGATTTGGCAACAAAAGGCTCCTCCAAAAAATACCCAGTGCCACCACCCCACTCAGGTGACCACAGGAGAAAACAAGATACTCTTGCTCCTTTGCTTGTAAGATTTTGACAGCTCTTGGCAGCTGAGAGGAATTTTGGAACAGATTAGTCATATCTTCTACTGAAGGTACTCTGCCTGCACACAGCTTTTTGGGGATGGAGGATGTGGCTAAGGGATAGCATCCCTGTATGAGTTCTCAGAAGGCCTACACAGCTAAGTCCAAGCTGTGTCAGTAGCTCAACTGAATCAGAGGTGGGAATTCAGCTGCCTTCTCTAAGCTTTGTCTTCTCCAAAAACTTCAAGGATATGGACACAGACAAGCAAGGGTGAGACAGAGTGAAAGGAAAAGGAGTAGGAGGCAGCAATGTAGGATGAGACCCAGGAGGATTTAGGGATTTGCCTGGTGCTGTTCACTGAAGGGAGCATCACACTTGTCCAGGCCTATGGCACACTGGGAGGCAAGGCACAGGAAAAGAAGATAGGTGATGCTGGCCTGGCCTCACAGACACTCACCTCTATGGAGGAGTGCTGGCATGGGAACAAATTCCTTTGGTTCCATGAGCTGTGGGCTCAGGCATGAGCCTGTCTTACATGAATGGACAAGATCCCACAGCAAGGGGAGGCACTGGGAAGGGATGGACTCTGCCAAGCCTTGTGAGCGGGGCTGAGTGATGTGCCAGCATTACCCTGCGTGGGAAGACACCAACAACAGCTCTGCAAACACACAGGGCACCACAGTGTCTCCCTCCCCCTGCCACCTGCAGCCTGGGAGAACTCATTGTCAATGTGCAAATCCCACCCCCAGGTCTCCTGGGTCCGTAAGGGCACCAGTGCCAAGCCAATGCATGTGACAGCAATGGAGGGCACTCCTGTCTGATATCTCCCACTTGTCCTCTGTCCGGGGAAGAGCATACCTCTCTCCTTGCTTCATCTTCAAACTAAGGCTTGGTAGGAATACTGTGTCCCCTCAGACACACCAAGAGGCTTCTTAATTAGCCAAATGACCTTCCAAAAATAGGATCAAGATGTCTGCCCCAGACCAGCAGTGTATTTCAAATATTATCTAGGTATGAAAACAGATATTTTTAGAATGTTACAGATTTCACAGTTCTTCAATAAATTTAGAGAGCTAGACAGGCATTAGGGAAGTCCTTTCTCCCACACTCAGAGGGCTCATAGAGACACCTAAGATGCAATAGGAAGTTGTTAGTTTTTGCAGGGATAGAGTTGATTTTCTTCACAGTAGCTAGTATGGGACTGTGTTTTGGGTTTGTGCTGGAAACAGTGTTGATAACACAGGAATGTTTTCATTACTTCCAAGCACAGCTCACACAGCGTCAGGGCCTTTTCTTCTTCTCACCCCACCCCACCAGTTAAGGCTAGATTGAGGTTTATAAAGGCAGATGGAACTCCAGCAGCCTCAAAATAGACCATGGATTATAAAGCATGATGAACAGCCACCTTCTCATAGGCAAGGTGTGAAGTGAATAGCTCCTAGGCTCCACAGCTTGTGCTCAGCAGCCAGTGCAACCCAGCAGGGGCAGGAAAGCAGATATCCTGGAGGGCATTAAAAGAGGAAGAGGAGGAATTACAGTGGCACAAAGCTGAGAGGGAGTATGAGAGCCACAGCAGGTATGCCTTCAGCCTCATCAAACAGGGGAAGTTTTGCTGACCACAGTGCTAATTACAGAGACAGATGAGACCTACTTTTAATTGCTTAGGAAAGGAGACAAAAATAAGGGTTGGAAAGAATGATCTACCAGCATGAGCCAGTAGAACCTACAGAAGGTGGCAGAGATAGACATGAACCAGCTATCCTGGGACTAAATCCATCTCTCCATGCTACCTAGGACTTAAAAGGCCTCAGCTGGAGTACAGGTCCAGTCCAGGCTGCTGTACTTCCAGAGAGACTTGGATCAAGTCTGTGGAAAACCAAGGAGAACAACTGGATGGCAAGCAGAGCTGGTTTACTTAAAGAAAGGTTAAAGGTACTGGGATTACCACACAGAGGAGGAAAACACGAGAGAGGAAGTGCAACTTTCAGGCACAGCATTAAAGATGTAAAAGACTTATTCAGGAAGAAATAAAGAAAGAAAGGGTGTGGCAAAAATGTATTTTCCGTGTCCCTGATGGAGAGAATAAACAATACAAGGCTGGATTTGGAACAAGGCAAATTTAGCTCAAAAATCAGAAACCTCTTTCTAATGTGTTAGGATAGTGAATTTCTAGAGGGTATTGTACATGCCTCTGCACCAAAGATTTTCAAGAACAGACTGGGAAAATATCTGACAGAAAATACAAAGGTGCAAGTGGCTCTGCCCTAAACCAAGATGATGTTGCACCTTTTTTTAGATGGCTGCTTTATGGCCATGCTTCTCAGCTGAGCAACCAGTCATTGTGCTTAACTGGGACAGCAGAAGAGGATACTCCTCTCTCCAGAGGGATCATCCCTTGAATTCTGTAAACTGCTGGCCATCCTTGTAAGACTCCATAAACTAAGCTGCTTCTCCAGAGGGATTTCACCAAGAGCTGTCTCCTTGCCTCTCCACTCCCTCTGCAAGACAGGCACTGCATTGACTGCCATTTCTGGGAAGGAGGCTGGCAGCAGGGAAGCAAGAAATGTCTTCCAAGTTAAAGCAGGCATTAATGGTGACTGTTGATGGCAAACTACAAGAGCAGAGTAGTGGCATTTTCTATAAATACCAGAGCCAACAAAGGATGAGCAACAAGGCTAATTTGAGAGCTGGCTAGCTGGGAGATGAAAAAGCCCTTTGCTTACCCAGTTTGACCTCAGAATGCCAGAGCACTACACTACATGCACTGTGGTAGAGATGCTATCAATCACCTGCCCTGCAGAGACATTTGGCCCCACTGTTCAGGTGAAACAGACTATGAATTAAGGATGTGAGAACTGGTTTTACAGAGTTAAGATCCATGTCCATTTTTGTAGCATCACCAGTTTTAGAAGCATCATTAAGAATCTGACGTTTTTTAAACTTCCCCCCCCTATTTCTTTCCGTGTTCTCTTGCCAACAAACTGCCAGATCCTGGCTAGAAATTCAGTCAGTGTGCTGAAATCTAATTGAAAAGATAGTCTTGCTTCTAGCTGAATTGCTATAAGAAGTATCCAAATTTCACAAGAAAGACAGGAACATCCCTTCTAGATGTGGAGCCTGCATACAGGCTTCGGAGTCCAGCATTTTTCTGTAGGGCAGAAGAAATGAGAGCAGCATAAGGAGAGGACACAGACCTCTGTGTGCATCTTTCCTGTCCAAGGATGAAGATGCCAGACTGCAAAGATGCTTTCTAATGGGTGCAGAGCCACATTCTGAAGAGTTCCTTAGGGTGGTAATTAAAGGACATTAAAGCCAGAAGGATGAGCTACAAGCCACATCAATACCTTTCATGCCATGACTTATAAAAGCTGGGCTTTCCCGCTTAAAAGTCCCTTTGCAAGAGTTACATTTTGCCTCTCCTGCTCATTTGAATGACATCAGAGAAAGAAGTGACTGTCATTGCTAGAGGGGCCACAACCACTTCTGTCATCACACTGAGCTGTGATTCTTCTGCCTTTCAAAGAGAGCAGCAAAGAGATCACAGAAGCAGAGAGATGAAGATTCTCATCTAACCTGCTGGACTGAACGGCGGTGGGGTGGTGGGAAATGACATGCATTGAGAAATCCAAGCAAAGGATCTCCTAGAGGCAGGCTTCTTTATTACTGGTCTGACCTGGACTGCAGACTAGAGGGTTTGTGATTTACCAGCAACCAAGGACAGCACTCTAGCCCTACCCAAACAGCAGAATGTTGCTAGCTGTAGGGATCTCTGGACCTGTAGGGACCTGGTTGACACAGTTATAATGGGTCATGGCAAAAATGAGAGATGAGACACTGTCATTCTTCCCAGCCTAGAGGAATCTGGGTGACACACATCTCCCATTCTGTCCTTATCAAGTCTGAAATAAAATCAGAGGAGTATGTAATTATGTATGCATGTGCTAAGCTAAGAAGTGCAAGTGTTACACTGCAACCTCACGTATAAACCTGACAAAGTGGGAAGATCTGCATAGAGAACCTCGCTAGATTTAGCTTAATAGCTTTTTCTGAGAAAAGCTATTCATAAGTATTTAAAATACTAGCTGCAACGTTTTGGTGGATATTAAATACTTATTTACTACAGAATACAGTTTTCTCTCTGCAGCTACTGGAAAGGACTGTTGACACCTACGCTCAGACATCACATCCATGTGGTGACCCCAAAGTTTGACTGCATTAATGCTTTCTGAAAACAAATCCAGGGCCTTTGCTCCAGGCGTGGTGCAGGAGGAGAGCCAGGCTGCAGACCGACACATAACTCAGCATTCCCTCCTTCCCATCCCTCCAGCTGCCCAGCCTGGATCCTGCCATGCTCTCAAGAGTGAGAGCCTGCACCCTTCCAGGACACACAACCACTGATGCTGCTGACTTTGCTCCAGCCAAAACAGTCCCCTGGTGCCTAAGGGTAGGAATCTCACCGGGGAAATTTGGAAGACCCCCTCAGCAGCGCTGGCAGCCACCTCTTCCAGGCAACACAAGTTTTATCAGAACCACTCCTTGACACTGCTTTTGAGAAACACACAGGAAAATTTTTAACAGAAAAAAAGTCAGTAATCCTAAAAACAAAGATATTTGGGCTTTGGGGCTGTAGGTTTTAGAGAAAAAAAATTGGCTAAAATGACACAGCTAGCTGCTAACCTTCTGGAAGCCAGGTGGCCGAGCATTCCATCAGTGCCAGGCACTTCAGGGTAGGGTTTTTCTTTGTCAGATTTGTGTTGCTCCCAGATTGCTGAAGCTCTGCAAAGACACACTGACCCGAGCCCTGGAGAAGTGGATGACCTGTCTCTGTCAGCTGCACCACGGCTGGAAGCTCAGCTCCATCTTGAAGCTGAGTTCTGTCTGCTGGTGGGGACTGGGAAGCAGCAGTGATCCCATGGGGCCTGGGCTGGATCCCCCTCGGGGACTCAATGCTCAGCTCATCGATGCCAGCCCACCTCCCACTTCAGATTTACTGCTACTTCTGGCAGTCAATAAAAGCTTGCAATGCACTAGGCAGGAAACCTCCCCTCTTCAACCCTCCCACCCTTCCAGCTAGAGAAATCTGGGAAGATTTATTACAGCAATAAAAACAAAAGAGACGGAAAGCTCTGGGGGAGTCTCCAAGGCAGGCAGTGCTTCATTAAAGCCCAAGCAGGCTCTTGGGGGGATGCTGATCTCTGGGAGAGACCGCACCAAACGGCACTAAGCAATTCATCCACTGGAAAGGGAAATGTCAGCCCACGCTCATGTGATACCCCAGCAGAAGGCTAGGAGAGATAATTCAAACAGAAGGGAATACTGGGCTCTGGGCTTTTCAAGTCCCTGAGAGGAAGAGAAACCAGATGGAAAGGGAGATGCTCAAGCAGGGGAGCCAAGAAACAGCCACATGAGAGCACTCCCATCCTCCTACTCCCATCTCTTCATCTCAGGCTGTGGTGGTAACCATTACTCTGGTCCCAAAACTTCAAACACTCCTACCAAGGCATTGCACCCATGGCAAGGCACTGCCTGCTCTCCCGGTGCAGGGTGGCTCAGAGGGTCTGAACAGTTCCCACATCACCCTGTGCCTTGCACTGCTGCAGGCAGATCTCTGGAGGAGATCCTCTGCAGGAGCCTTTTGCTCACCTCTGCTCCTACAAACTGTAGTCCCTCTTTCCCAGCTCCCAGGTTTCCTTACTAAGGCCTCCAGATACATGATGGAGCATGAGATGAGGTCTCCCTGGCTTGTGGCAGGCAATATGCAGGACTTGCAACTCATTGCCTTCCTTCACATAGCCCCTTCAGGTCTGCATGCTCCCACCCAGGGACCTACACACTGGCAGTCTGAAATTCCCTGGGAAACACTGGCCACACATCTCTGTCACTCTCAGCACCCAGACTGGTCCTCATGGCCAAGGTGGCACCCACCAACGTTCTCCCTGGAGAGATGCCATGTGTGGTGTGATGTCACATTAAGAGCTGTGCTTCTGCATCTAAGGAGAAGGGAGAGAAACCCTTTAGGCCTGAGAAGAAAGAAAGAAAGAGAAAATGTATTCCTTCAGGAGGAAGAAGAAGGGGAAGCAGTGCAGCATAGAAGAGCCCTTGTAGCCCTAGAGACTTTAGTCCCATTCTTCCCCTCTGCAGAGCTTCATGGTTTAACTTCACAAAACTGCCTTTCTGCCTTAGTTTCATTGCAAAACAGGATACAAGATCTGTAAGGAATTCTAGAAGGTGCCACTGAAGAGCAAAGTTGCTGCTCTTATGAAGGCTCTAAGGCAGACATTCTGTCTGTAGCAGGGTCCCTGCCCTGTTGGCTCCTGACCCAGAGCAGGTGGCTTCACAGTGGGGCATCACACTGGGACTGGGAGAATTTAAGAATCCTTTTACTGTTTGAGATTTTCACATTCACAGAAACAGATGTTCCCTGAAGTTAACCATTTTAACTCAAGCTTGGATTTCCACAAAGTAAGGTGATGCACGAGTCCTGGTCAAAATTTTCTGCACCCCAAATCCTGTCTCAGATGCAGATATGCCTTCAAACCTGCATTTTATGACAGCAACACGTACACCCTGAAGGACTCTAAATGAAATGTATCTAAGGCTACATACTAGGGTTGTGCTGATCAGCCACCCTATCCTATCTCAAAGATCTCAAGATACAACAACAGCTTCACTCCAGGACCACTGCACTTCAAGAGAACAGGAGGGAACAGGCAGAACCTTGGAAAGTCCATCACAGTAATACTCTAATCCCTTCCAACACTGACTTACTTGGTACTGTTGACTAGACCAAAGCAACAACCAAAAAGCAAAGATTAAATAAAGGAGGAGGTGATTTTCAGTCCTCATTTTCAGTAAGTGCTCAAAGCTTTCTATGCTCTTAAATAGTTGGCTAGTTCTTTCCTCCATGCAAAGCTCTTCAGTTCACCTTTAAAAGAAAGAGATGGATGATTTAGAGCCCGACATTCCAAAAGCAAATCTCCGCTCCTCACACAATAGGCAATAATTCAGCACAGCTATGCTGCCACCAGTCATGCTTCTCATCTTCCCAGTGCACCTTTCCTGTCACTCTCTGGCAGGGGGAAATGGATGGTAGATGCTCCCTGCTATGTCAGGTTTCAGGGTGGGAAAGATAGGAAATGGGTGACCTTGCAAACACTGCCAGCAAGTCACAGGCATCAGGCTCAGAGATGACTGGTGGTTTCCTTTGTAACCTCATGGCTTTGCTAATTAGATGCTTTCAATACAAGAATGTTAGAGGGTGACACATTAAGTTCCCCAGACCATGGTCAGTGTTAGAGGGAGTCTGCAATTTTTTTGTTGTTGTTGCTGATATTTGTTTGCATGTTTGGGTTTCCCCCTCAAATGGTTCCCATATGAAACAAGATTGAATGAGTCAAATCTAAAGATTATAATTTTTATTTATTTACTTTTAACTGTCACTTCTGCAAACCCAGCCTAGGATCCAAGAGTCAGACATGACCTTGTCTGCTATCCCTGGTAATAAAGACATTGTAATTATAGAGGAAAGCCTGGTGCTGACAGACAAGCCAGAAAACACCCCAGTCTGTTTTTCCACAGCTATCCTGTTTGTGGAGGATGGGGAATAGTTTGCCCATGCTGCCTGCACAAACAGAACCAATTCCCACAGAGAAGACCAGGCCTTGGGAGACTTTAAAGCTGAGAAGTTAGTAAGAGAAAGGAACAGACACAATTTTTCAAGTCTGGTATCCATGGTGTCCCCTGTGTGCAGCACATTCAGGAAGCACACCACAGCATGCAGCCAGCAGCAGGCCAGCTGTTCTGCCACAGGCACGGGGCCATCTCCAGTGGGGAAAGCCCACCACCACTGCACAGAATGAGTGCCAGCCACCAAGCCTGGAGGAGCCAGTGTACCACTCCCCACCACTTTCCCAGCACCTCATGGAGAAGGGGCAAATCTCAGGGACCATCCCTTCTCCAGCAGGCTGGAGTAGGACACCTCTCTACCACGAGGGAATTCATACCAAAACTTTCAGGGTTTTTCCCAACACTTGAAGTTGCCACTCTGCTACCATTCAGCCCAATGCCAAGTGAAAGTTTTCTCCATTACCACTGAAAGATGCTCATCTGTGAGCTAATGTGCAGTTCAATGAATGTTACTTGAAAAACATCTTAGGTCCTCAGGAGGAAGAGATATTCAGTCCAGCGGGGGCCATGACCCTGAAGATGCTCGTCTGACATGAATTCAGTTCTGCATTCCCCTGACTGCAGTCCATGGCACTGGATATATGTAAGGACTTGACCCTATACAGAGCTCTGCTGAAGCCAGTGTCCTGCCATACAGGCATCCTGTGCAGGACAGACACCTTTAGCTTTATCCTTTTATCCCATGGGTCTTCTGAGTCAGTTCCAGTCTTCCTCAAAATCACTCTGACCCTTCTTTCATGTCCCCTCTTAGGGCAGAGATGCTCAGTCCTAGGTTTCCCTGGAACAGAGCAGTGCAGGAAGCAGTGACCAGGGACAAGAAACTTTTCTTGATATTGCAGTATTAGAAAAGGTAATGGCTGCTACATTACCCCCATTTTCCATGTGGGGAAACTGAGGCACAGAGCAGTAATGCAGCTTCCCTACAGCTGCACAGCAAATCAGAGGCAGGTCCAGGAGAACACAGCTTCCCCCATATTACATTACAAAGCAATGATTAAAAAAGGGAATCAGCCAGACAGACCTGAAGTAGCCACAGGCATTTCAGCAATGGATTGAAACACTTCCCTGCTTCAGCTGCCTTAGCTGCCCTGCAAATGCTCCCAGCTCACCAAGTCTGACCACTCAAACCACGGCTGCAGTCCTTGAGTTAAACTAAGAACCTTGGTCTTGGGCTGGACTAGATGCCCTTCATACATACTTTTACCATTTTACTGCAAGGATGGACTACTAGTAAGTGAGCAGAGATGCTTCCTCAACTATTCCACTTAAAGCTGCATCAGAGAAGGCTATTCAACATTGCCAGAATGAAAAAAGATGCTCAGCATCATTACCACTGGGGAAAAATCCCAACAGAAATTATGTCTAATCTAATCCTAGTCTATTCAGTTAGGGCAAAAGAAACCATAATAAAGGTGTGATTTCTCTTTTTGGCAGCAAGGGGTGGTTTTTGGGTGGGTGTTGGGAGCGCAATACATCAGGCCTGGGTCGGGCTGAAATCCAAACTCCAAGCTGTGCCTGTAGCAGGTGCTCCACACCCAGCACTGCCATGGAGCTGCACTGTTGCCAGAGCCTGGGGGTGCTACTGGGTGCCCCAGTTCGATGGCACAGTCCTAGACAGCAGTTCCAAGTGGTCTTTGCTGGCTTCTTTGAGAACTCAGGAGCTGCCACAGCCTGTCTTCTATCCCCATCTTCTATGTTTAGCATGAGGAGGTATGTGTGCTTCAAACATCATGTAAAAAAATCTAATCTAGCAACACTGGGAAGGCCTCATCTGCCTGGGGATGCTCTGGAAAATTAAACTGAATTAATTAGGAATGGGAAGTTGAGGCATGAGAAAGCCCTGTGTTGATGCTCATGCTCTGAAATAACATGACCTCAGTTCAGTTTAGCTTAATCTTCCTGTAAAAGCAATTAAGCTAGAGACAGGTCCTGGGAATGAGCTTACCCACACAAGGAGTTAACAGACTTTAACTGTGTCTGCAGACAAAGCCTCAGTTAATAACTAGAAGTGGTTCAGTCTGGTTTTGAGAGACTCAAGTCTGGCTGTGCTCGCGGTATAGCCACCAATCTAGACAGCAGAACCATCACACTGTGGTTTCATTCTTTTCAAAATTTTCCACAGTTTCTGCTCTTATCACCATCTCTATAGAGCCAACACATGCTTCCCAAAGAGCAGCATCACCTTAGCCTCTGCTCAACCACTCCAAATACACAGTTGGTACCAATACACCAGAGGGTGTTTAAGTAGCTATTAACCACTGCAGCCATGTTCTACCCCACCAGCTCTGGTCAGCACAGAACATTTCTAAATGCCAGCCTATCCCTATCATTTGAATGTTATTTTATTATTTTGTAGTGCCAGGATAAGCACTTGTTTCTTGATTGCAATAGTAAATCAAGAGAAAGATGTCTTTACTCAACCATTTGAAAAAAAGATCCCCACTTAGAAGCACGATTTGGCTTTGCTGTGGAAAGTGAAGCTTGAGCCTGCAGCCTTAGCTCAGCAGCATTCTGGACACACACTACATCAACCAAATTAAGGGGCAGGATCAGGGAGAACACTGTGATGGCAGAATTATTTTTTTGTCCCATGGCACAATAGAGATGCTTTCCCAAAAGTAATTCTTTCTCTCCACACACAGCGCAGACATCAACAACGCAGCCACGTCTCATTATTTAAATCCCACGAAGCCATAATCCATCAGTCAGTGCAATACTGCTCAGTACAGCACATCTCTATGTACTACAGAACAAACTTCCCAGAGTCCCTAATGAGAAAAGAGCTTAGTACACTACTCTTACACAACATACTAGAAATTAAATATAACAGCACATAATGAGAGAACCGCTGCAGGCTTATTTAGGCCACCAAAGTTTTGCAGCTAAAATAGCTCTGAAGTTAACTGTTTCACCCTCCACAGCGAAGTGCTAATGGACAGTGAATGGCATAATACACAGCCATTGACTTGGAAAGGAATTTTTGCCTAAAAGGCTTCGAGCAGTGGCTTTCAGCCTGCCATTTTGATGGCAGACTGCGGACTGCTCCTGAGGGATTCACAAAAGGTTACTGGAAAAAACAAGATTGCTGTACTCTAGAAGACAAAGTCAGATGTCTCTAAAGGGGCTCATATATTCCCCTAGAATATTTTGAAGGCAGCAAAAATTGAGACAGGCTGACAACCCCTGTATGAGAGAAAAACTCCTTATTTTACTTTGACTGGTTTACACCGGTGTAACTCTCTTAATGTGAAGGGAGCCTCTTCTGTTGTACACCAGTGGCTCAGTAAAAATTAAGAGAGAATTAGCCACAAGTCAATTCAGCTGCACATGGCAGAATGAGGATAATTAATCTAGTGAGAGTACAGTGGATTGCAAAAATCTAACAAGATGTTTCACATATGAAGCTCTGCATGTGGAAGACACAGAGTACATTTCATTATCAGATAAACAGTTTATAATCGTGTCATTAAATACCATTTTATAATGACACATACTGGGAGCAGTATTAATGTTCTGCTTGGCATTATTGACTTCTAGGACTTAATAAAGCAAATGGGATGCTCTCTTAACTAGATTTTTTTAAATCACCTCTCTTGAGCTTAAATGGAGAATGCACAAGACAAAGGATATTCCTCTCCATCCCAGGGAAGGCTTTCACACAAAAAACCTTTAATTGGACATGCCACATCCTTGCCCTGGACAACTGCAATCAGGAGGCCACTGGACAGAGCTGCATCCCTGCAGATCTCCTTAGCAAGCCCCAGCTCCCACTTCAGGCAGCCTGCCCAGTGTGGGTCACAGCATAGCCATGCTCAGCTCCATGCAGTTTACTACAGAACAAAAGTCATGCTAACAGTGGAGAGGCAGGCTAAGGACAAGCAAATCAGCAGTGGCTGCAACAACACATAGTGTTCATGACCCTCTGTATCAGAAAAAAGCTGTGTCCAAAGTCCGCCTTTCACACGGAGCAAAGTCATGTTCCCTGCGTGATACCAAAAGTGCCATCAAATGTCCACCCTGCTTCAGTGTACAGAACATTAAAAACCATTTATCTGGTCCCTGTTTGCAAGGGTCCTGTGTCAGAGTGCAGCACTCTGTGGTCTGTATGGGTAACTAGCAATGGCACGAGGTACCTTGGCCCTGTCCAGCATCAAGTGTAATTCAGGAATGAGCAAAAGGGAATGAGATGGTCTCCCCTCTGTATTTTGGCTCCCAGTCACCAGGAACTAGGGACCATCTGTGGCCCAGTCTGCATTCACCACAGGGTGCTGAACACATGGGGCTGTCTAAAACCTTAAAGCTCTCTTACTGGAGGTGACACCACCATAATGTAGGATGTTCCTCACCTTTTCTTGTTACCTGCCATTCCAGACTCCCTTCTCCAAGGACATTTAAAAACATATGAAGCAGAGGTGCACTTGGAGGTAAAACACATGTGGATTGAGAAATAGGGGGTTAAAGAAGAAGAGGAGATAAAAGATGCATATAGAAGCATACATAGAGAAAAAGAGAGAGGAAAAAGATTTTGAAACCCCATCTGGCTTCTATCAAGTAAAATGGAGGCTTGGTCCTATTCCCAACTGCACGAGTCCCTATTGTTTAATGAAGAATCAGTATTCAAGCATTAATCACAGTCAGCCCCATTGTACAATATTCAGTTGTTCTGCATCCTCTCAGGGCATGTTTGATGAATTCAGTCAATACTCCTAACCTTAGGCTGGAGCGTGGGTGGCTCTGTCACTGGATGGCACAACTTACACAGGGACAGTGCCAAAAAGTACTAATTTCTAGACTGATCCCTTAAAGTATTGGTCTGAGAGTACAAGATCCTGGTGTGCCATGCCAGAGCATCCCCTGTGGGATTGCAGGCTGCAATTAGCAGGTGAATGTGCCACGTTCCCTGGGGCTGATGGAAGCACCTCAGTCCCTATTGATTGCCAATCAATAGCCACTTCCCATTTCTCCCTCTCAGTTTCTGCAGTAGCAAGTGTTAGTAATCAAATAAGAGTGGCAGGCTGATAAGATCCTGTTATCAGTGCACCAGCAGAATGGGATTCTAGATCTAATCTCTTATGTCACATTTTCAGCCCAAATCTCAAAGCTGAGATTTAACCCTCTCAATAACTGAAGCATGTAGCCACAGCTGCTTGAGAGAAAATTTCCCAATTTCCATCCAGGTCAAGAAAGTCAATGGAAAAGCCAAATTCCTGCTCTGACTGAAATCCAGGGAGAGCAGGAACAAATACAGAAAGAGCTCCTAATAGTAGGAATTACTGCATCTTCTCATGGCTTCCTAACTGTGCTTCCAAGTCACCACAAGTAACAAAAATGCTGTGCAGCCAAAAGAGTATGAACTGCCCTTTTATTCTATTTTTCACAAAGAAACACTTCTAAAAACTGAGGTTCTCAAAGAATATTTCTCAGACTGCCCTTCTGGGCCTGTGAAATTTTCCATACCCTTTCAGCTAGGAAAATCAAGTCCTTCCACTCCATAGGGGACTCGAAAATTTCAGTTCTTACTTGCACTCCAGTCCTGGCAGACCTTGGTTAAAATCTCATGTAAATAGCCCAATTTCATGGCTATTTACTGACATGTCCTCATGGCACACAGCCATCTAGGGACACCTGGACTGCCTGAGAAGGAAGCTTTAAATAAGCTGTCATGACTGCATGGTTTGTGCTCTTCCAACCAATCAAGTCCAAATGACATGGAAGTAACTTGCCAACAAAACAGCAAATACCAGCAAAGAGATGGTTAATGCAGCTCCAACTGTAGGAGTCTTTCTACTACATTTGAGATGCTTGAGCTCAGGCCCTCAGAGGACTACTCTATTTAAAATTGAATGTTAACAGGAAAAAAAAATTCAACCAGACATCAGGGTTCAAAGTCAGCCAGGCTGGCTGTTGTGTACTTCACATAAAATACATATTATTTGAGATACTAAGAAAATGGTGCTTCTTCCCTCCTGGTCGTTAGCCCTTTTTTTGACTACTATTTCTGGAAAGCTTCTCCTGCTTTTCATCCCTTTCTGCCAAATCTGCTACACCAGTGTCTGGAAGAGAAACTTGCTCTGGGGTCGCCAGACAGTTTCACACATGATGTAGACCAGGGGAATTTATTTCTGCCCCAAAATTTCAATTTCAAATTTCAAAATTTGAGTGATAGACACTCAAAATTTACACCTGAAGGTCAAAGCAACAGATCACCAGCAGCCAACAATGTCTGTTTACACCTGGGCAGATGGAAAATTAATAACACGTGGTGAGAACATAATACACGTATCATGCAAAGGGACATTCTCTAACACTGCCCAGGGTTCAGCAAGAAGAACACTTGCCAGACTGGGATATAAGGTCTACTGCAGAGCTGTGCTCTCCCCTGCAACTCTGCTACATCTCTAGTAATTAGCACCTCAGCTGGTCAGCATCTAAGAGCACTCACCTACTTCAGATGGGAGAAAAATCACAAAATGGGCATTGGGTGGGACATTCAAGCTCACCAGCTTTGCCTGAAGATTCTCCAGACCAGGGGAGAAGATGGGCAGCCAAGGGAGATATTCCCCTGACATCCCAATGACGGCCAGAGCTGCTTCCATCTTTTACAGGGAATAAACCTCCACCACTACCTGCAAAATCCCAGGCCAGTAGCAGTGCCAGCTGTGGCTAATATCTAAGACATGCTGTGCTGCTGACTGATGTCCACAGGGACCACTGGGGTCTCAGGGAGCTCAGCCTAGGCACCAATAGCCATTGGGACAGGAACACCATGGTGGCACATTACTGTGTGTGGGAGGCAGTTACAGAAGGGCTCTTGGAGATCTGCAGTTGAACACCAGCATTGCACAGGTGTCCAGCACTGTGGTTTCTTCCCTGTGTTGCTGATATTGATCCTTCCTATATAGTTCACTGATTGCTGGTTAATTACATGTTGCTGATAAATCAATGCACTGATTCAGTCTTGATTTGCTTTAAACTGCATGAACCAAGCAGTTTCTCCCTGCAGCATGGCTCCTTCCCTGCAGAGCCATTCCCAGCCAGCCTGCCCCGAGCCTGCACCAGGGCAATGGCTGACCCCAGCCCAGGCACAAGACCTGCATTTCTCTCTCCCACTTTCCAAGGCCCATTGGCCCCTTTCTGTTGTACACCAGGTCCCTTTGGCCAGCAGCCCACGCTCCAGTGTACCACTCTGGGACCAGGGTGCACATGGGCTCACCAGGACAGGGCTGCATGTTACCCCATCATCCCTGGCATGGATTAACATGATGAACTGCTCAGGTTTTACACTGGCTTCTCAAGGCTGTGATTAGGAACTTGCTACCCATTAAACCTCACAGCAATGACCACTAGCTTTTCAGTCTGACCGACCAGGCAGCCTGTTAACCATCTTGTATCACCTATCAAGGCTGTGTCTTCCCAGTCTGGCTATAATGATGCTATAGGAGAACATATCAAAAACCAAAAGCCAAGATAAACATCACCTACTGCTCTCTCCATGGCCACCATCTCAGGCATCTCACTACAGAAAGCCATGGGGTTAGTCAGGCACGATCTGCTATAGTAAACTCATGCTGACTGTTCCCAGTCACCTCCCACGGCTAGAAAGAGTACAATCTAGCATATATCTACTCCCAGCTGGTTGTCCTTCATTGTAAAGAAGCTTTTCCTTGTAGGTTCTCAGTTTAGTCAAGGCTAAAAGCAATTAAAAGTTGCTAAAGCACTCAAACAGTCTCTCGTGAAAGGACTGAGTGAATAAGGACTTATAGCAGAAGTTGAGATGGGCATGTACCCACACCACACACCCTGACATCAGCTAGCAAACAGGCTGTGAGACCCTGCCACCTTTATGGATGGGACTTCAGCCTCCTCAGAGGTGCTCACCAGAGTCCTTATTAGGTCAGTACAGGCAGAGGAAACAGTGGCATCACCTTCTGTGCACAAAAACTGTGACATGCATGTGAGAGGAGGGAAAGGTGTGCCCAGTTGCTGCAAAAAGGCAGAATCAGATCAACAGTTGCACAGCTGCTAAGGGGTTAGCAAGAGGTTGATGCTTTAAATGGCAGGGCTCTGGTGAGACACTGCATCCCTGCAGGAGCCTTGCAGCAATAGCTGACATTCAGATCCAAGAGGGCTCCTTGGAAAGAGCTGTGGGAGCCAGGGTCAGCGGTGCCACAGCATGACATAAAGCCCAGCAACCTATCACTGTTCCCAAAGAGAATCAATGTGCCCATCTGGGCGTGGCAACAGAAGCATCTGAGGCCACCCTGGACAGGCCACCCCAGGGAGGCTTTGTCCCCAGCACGTGGTGCCCACGTAGGAAGGAAGCCTGTGATTTCTGCAGCAGATCTGTGTTCCTGATGCAGAAACTGCCTGGTTTCTAGTCCCTGCATCCCAGCCGTGCCAACCACTCTGCTCTCCAGAGCCTGTGTTTTCAAGTGAGCACCACACAAACTCTCCAGTCACCCCTCCAGCACTGAAGGATGCTCACACCCAGGTGCTCACACCTGACTCACTGCATGCTCCTCAGGAGCAGCACACCCCTCCTCCTGGGACAGGCACGCTACTGCTGACCGTGCCAGCCCCCAAACCTGCCCAGCACAGGCAGCTCCCAGACCTGAAAACCCCTGCCCTGTGGTACCTCACAGGACCATCAGCTGCCAAACACAGCATGCTTATGGGCACTCACTTTTCTCAGGAGATAAATTTACTCTGCTGCTCAATTTGTTGAGTAAATTGGGATTCCCTCCATACAAGGGAAAAAATAAAACTACAGCATATCTTTAATTGCTATGAGAAACTGCCCAGGGTAACTAAATGATATTACCTCAATATTCCTCAGGGCCTCTCAATGCTCTGTCTACAGGAGGTCAGATAACCTTGACCTTGCTACTGTCCCACCTCCTTGCTACAGAAAAAGCATGCAACTGCTCCTAAGCCCAAGAGAAGCATGAGCCAGCTGGTAAAAGGGGTGTCCCCAGGAACAGAAAGCCAAGGTGTTACACCACAACAAATGCACGTGAGCAGTGAGAGTTACTCCAGAGCTGTGGTTAAAACACAAGTCAAATGCAGCCAGTGAGAGCCTGCCCCGAGTGTTTGTCTAAGCCTCCTGTTCTGGACAAGGATATGGTACTCAAGAGCCACCAGGATTTATACAATGATCCAATGTTTTCTTTCATGCCAAAGCTCTTCCTTTGCTGCAATGTTTGGAGCTGGGGATCATCATTACAGATACCTAGATGCCAAGAAGAAAGAAGACAAACATGGCTTGTTTTCTCTTCACTCCAAGCCATGCTCAACAGCAGTGCTGCCTCAAAAAGAACAGATGCCCTCCCAGTGTGCTGAAGCATTCACTGGCAGTAGACAGTGGAAGCAGTTAGACTCCAAAGTGCTTGATTTCTTTCTGGGGTGGCAAAGTACAGACAGCAGAAAGAGCAGAGATCAGCTCTTCCTTTCCTTGTCTTGCCTCAGCTAGACTGAAATTTCCTTTCCTACCAGTTAGTGGAGAAGAAAACAGGAGATGAATTCATCTCCAAGACATCCCCACTGACCAAGGAGCCCTGGTTGAAGTACTGGCCTTGCAGAAGGAAATCCAGCCCCACATTAGAGGAGAAGACCAAGGCCCCATGGTTCTTAGCAAGGAACTCTGTGCCTTTCTTCAGATTACTTAGCAATTCATAGCAGAGCTCCTCTGAGCCCTGGACACACCCCCACTAGGGCCCTGATGGCCAGTGATTCCCCATGGAACTGTGGCCAAGGAGAGAATCACACAGAGATCACAGAATCACTTAGGCTGGAAAAGACCTCTGAGATCATTGAGTCCAAGCTGTGACCAAAGATCACCTTGTCACCCAGACCACAGCACTGAGCTCCACTGGCCTTTCCTTAAACACCTCCAGGGATGGTGGCTACACCAGCACCTTCCTTGCCCTTTCTACTATTCATTCACCATTTCTGTGAAGAATTCCTTCCTAAAAAAAACGCTGCACCCTAGTGCCATCTAAACAAAACTCAGCTCCACATTTGGGGATTCACCCCCAAAACACCAGTCAAGGACACACTGGGACTCAGATCCATTGTCTTCAAGATCNAGGTTGATGCTTTAAATGGCAGGGCTCTGGTGAGACACTGCATCCCTGCAGGAGCCTTGCAGCAATAGCTGACATTCAGATCCAAGAGGGCTCCTTGGAAAGAGCTGTGGGAGCCAGGGTCAGCGGTGCCACAGCATGACATAAAGCCCAGCAACCTATCACTGTTCCCAAAGAGAATCAATGTGCCCATCTGGGCGTGGCAACAGAAGCATCTGAGGCCACCCTGGACAGGCCACCCCAGGGAGGCTTTGTCCCCAGCACGTGGTGCCCACGTAGGAAGGAAGCCTGTGATTTCTGCAGCAGATCTGTGTTCCTGATGCAGAAACTGCCTGGTTTCTAGTCCCTGCATCCCAGCCGTGCCAACCACTCTGCTCTCCAGAGCCTGTGTTTTCAAGTGAGCACCACACAAACTCTCCAGTCACCCCTCCAGCACTGAAGGATGCTCACACCCAGGTGCTCACACCTGACTCACTGCATGCTCCTCAGGAGCAGCACACCCCTCCTCCTGGGACAGGCACGCTACTGCTGACCGTGCCAGCCCCCAAACCTGCCCAGCACAGGCAGCTCCCAGACCTGAAAACCCCTGCCCTGTGGTACCTCACAGGACCATCAGCTGCCAAACACAGCATGCTTATGGGCACTCACTTTTCTCAGGAGATAAATTTACTCTGCTGCTCAATTTGTTGAGTAAATTGGGATTCCCTCCATACAAGGGAAAAAATAAAACTACAGCATATCTTTAATTGCTATGAGAAACTGCCCAGGGTAACTAAATGATATTACCTCAATATTCCTCAGGGCCTCTCAATGCTCTGTCTACAGGAGGTCAGATAACCTTGACCTTGCTACTGTCCCACCTCCTTGCTACAGAAAAAGCATGCAACTGCTCCTAAGCCCAAGAGAAGCATGAGCCAGCTGGTAAAAGGGGTGTCCCCAGGAACAGAAAGCCAAGGTGTTACACCACAACAAATGCACGTGAGCAGTGAGAGTTACTCCAGAGCTGTGGTTAAAACACAAGTCAAATGCAGCCAGTGAGAGCCTGCCCCGAGTGTTTGTCTAAGCCTCCTGTTCTGGACAAGGATATGGTACTCAAGAGCCACCAGGATTTATACAATGATCCAATGTTTTCTTTCATGCCAAAGCTCTTCCTTTGCTGCAATGTTTGGAGCTGGGGATCATCATTACAGATACCTAGATGCCAAGAAGAAAGAAGACAAACATGGCTTGTTTTCTCTTCACTCCAAGCCATGCTCAACAGCAGTGCTGCCTCAAAAAGAACAGATGCCCTCCCAGTGTGCTGAAGCATTCACTGGCAGTAGACAGTGGAAGCAGTTAGACTCCAAAGTGCTTGATTTCTTTCTGGGGTGGCAAAGTACAGACAGCAGAAAGAGCAGAGATCAGCTCTTCCTTTCCTTGTCTTGCCTCAGCTAGACTGAAATTTCCTTTCCTACCAGTTAGTGGAGAAGAAAACAGGAGATGAATTCATCTCCAAGACATCCCCACTGACCAAGGAGCCCTGGTTGAAGTACTGGCCTTGCAGAAGGAAATCCAGCCCCACATTAGAGGAGAAGACCAAGGCCCCATGGTTCTTAGCAAGGAACTCTGTGCCTTTCTTCAGATTACTTAGCAATTCATAGCAGAGCTCCTCTGAGCCCTGGACACACCCCCACTAGGGCCCTGATGGCCAGTGATTCCCCATGGAACTGTGGCCAAGGAGAGAATCACACAGAGATCACAGAATCACTTAGGCTGGAAAAGACCTCTGAGATCATTGAGTCCAAGCTGTGACCAAAGATCACCTTGTCACCCAGACCACAGCACTGAGCTCCACTGGCCTTTCCTTAAACACCTCCAGGGATGGTGGCTACACCAGCACCTTCCTTGCCCTTTCTACTATTCATTCACCATTTCTGTGAAGAATTCCTTCCTAAAAAAAACGCTGCACCCTAGTGCCATCTAAACAAAACTCAGCTCCACATTTGGGGATTCACCCCCAAAACACCAGTCAAGGACACACTGGGACTCAGATCCATTGTCTTCAAGATCAGCACGATGCTCTCCTGCTTCTTAATGGGAGCAAACCTCACTCATCCACTGTCTCCATCATCTGTGAAAGGTCCTTGTCTTATATTCTAGAGGTGTCCAGCTCACTCAGAGCCCTGGGATCTGAGGGCAAAAAGACACTTTGAGGCTGACAGACAGCAACTCAACAGTACCCACAGCAACCACAGTCCTGTGACAGGTAGATGAGTTTACTCATGTGGGTGGATGAACTTTCTGTGAGAGCCATCAGAGGCTGCTGAACTACAGCAGGACGGGGGGCAGCCCAATCTTGGCAGAACATCATCAGTCCTTTGTAGACTACAAGTACTCTTCAACCACAAGGCAGAAAACACAGTTTCCCAGCTGGCTTCTACTGTGGGTCAGGAAACTCCTCCACATGATTTCTTCAGGTACTCACACCAACACCCCACCCTGCTCTCCCTCTCCAGTTTTCTGCAAAGTGATTGAAGCTGATGCCTCTTGTGAGAGTTAATTGGAATTACAGTATCCCATGGAAGTCCTCTACACAGGGGTCAGTGTTCCTCGCTTCTAATCTGAAACCATTTCAGCTGCTGCAGTGCTGTGGTTCACACCAGGGGGTCTGCATTTCAACTGGCAGTACAATTGCTCCTCTCCCCAGAACATCCCAACTTGTATTAAAATCTAACAAACTATCAGCAGAAAGCTAGGAGACTGCCTATTATGGAGCCAAATCCCTTCAGCACACTCTGTATCATTGGCTATTACTACACAATAAGGGGCAAAAAGACAAGTTTAAAGGCGTACAGAAAACTTGCCAATCTTTAAAATTCCCAAGAAGCTTTAGAGAAGATGGCAAAGGTGGAGGTGAGCAGCCCTGGCTGGAGTGGCCTGAAGGCTGGGAAGAGGAATGCAGGTGCAGTGATGCTCACATGCTGCTAACAGGTTTATTCTGCTGGCAGGGATTCCCTTCAGAAGCATTTGGGTAAGTACTGTACACCACCGAGTTCAATCTGTGCTAAGCAGATTAGTTCCTTACCGGTGAAAGGTTCTGGGCAGCAGCAGACAGTTGCTCACCATGTGATATGAGGGGGCTGTCATTATGTTTCATAGATATGATATAATTATATGCTCCCTGGAGGGTACTTCTAATTGAATTATAGGGTGTCTCACAAGTATTCTGGGCAGCGGTTCGAGGAAGCTCTCGCCGCCCAAAACAAGACAGAGATACCCTTTCATTCCATTAGATGTTCTCTCCAGGGAGCAGGCCATTACCTTATACAGCAATTCACTTTAAAAAATCGTCTCCCCCATCAAATTGGAAGAAAGGCAGTCTTAGCAGAAGTTTGTTGATGCTGCATATTTGTTCCTCAGGCCTCTCCTCCACAACCTCACAGCCCTGAGAAACTCCTTTGCTTGCCACCAGGACAGCCCTGCACCACAAGGGAGAAATCCCTTGCCAACAGCAGTCACCATTCCCTGCCCAGGTAACTCCTGGCTCCATTCCCAGCGTGAGGACAGGAAACATGGTGCCACATGAGGTATGACACATCAGGCTACTTGCATAAGGGACTCTCAGCCTCCTTCAAGTAGTCTATTTCAACCCTTGGATTTTGCTCTCCATTTCAGTCTGGACTCATTCGGTTTTTCCCTCATGAACCAGATCTCTCCAGGGAAGTTGCAGCACCAGGCTTGCAAACCCAGCTGCTCTGCTGTCTCTGCACCATGGCACCTCACCTCTTCCAGCTCCTGCATGGCCAGAAGCACTGCACAGGAACACACAGGGGATCTACTACTCCCCACAGAGCTTGGAGAAGAAAAAACCCACCTGCCACTTACTGATGTTCTCCCAGCACTAAAGGCAGCAGATCCTTTGCTCTTTACCCTCTCCTGTGCACACTGTGCTCCAAGGAAACCACTCTACACTTCTCTCCTGCTCTGCCACTGCTGTCTACAACTTACTGTCAAGCCAGGGGAGATGTCACATCTGTTATGGTTTTTTTGCTGCCCCATACCATATAAAGGATGGGTTAATCAGGCCTCTGAGCTTTTATTTTTAACAGTACCTCAAGGGAAAGCCAGCACCAGCTGCCCACCACAGTCCAATGACCTACTGAAGCTGCCATCAGCTCTGACTCCCACACACCATGTCTAGCACTGCTCCACTTCTCAGGCCACAAAAAGAGCAAGAAAGACAATTATGTCAAGAATTTGCTAATTATAGAAAATTAAGACTTTGCAATAGGACAGGCACCACGGTTGCCACTGAGACAGTGTGCTCAGCTCCTCATGCTTTCCCAGTGCTACAGCCTCTCACACCAGCAGTAGCCAGGCTCCTCCAGCCTGCCACAGCTTTCAAATATTTGTCTGCAGGATCCAGCTGATGAAACCCTGGGAGCCCAGCTGCTAGGCAAGCAGTTATTGCTCATACATAGTCTGCTCACTGTGCTTCTGCATTATTCAAAGTTCTGCCCACCTCTGATGGTGTCAGCAAACAGGACACAACTGGGAAAAACTGCCAATTCTGTTTCCTCTTCCCAGCTTCACCACAGAATGAGAAAACTACTGTGAGCTACCAAAGCCCACCACAACCCACCCCAAAAGTAAGCATTTACAATGTCTTAGAAAACAGAGCATCTGATGCCTTGCAAAGCCACTGGTCCTGGCACATTCTTCCTAAATAGCACTGTGGTCTAGTTGTCTTTACTGAGGGAAATGGAGATAGCAGTATTAAACCAAAATGCTCAAGGAGATGAGGTAAAGGAGACACCAGCCCAGGAGGGAAGACAGGCAAAACACAGATAAGTGGTGCAAAATTTCTACATTAAATATTGATAGTTTTATCATACTTTTTTCTTTAAAGGATAAAAGTGAAGCAGCACAGTGCTCAGGCAGGTAATTTTCTGAGGGCAAGGACACATTTGGCTTGCTTATCTCATGGAAAGAAAAACAAACAGAAGCACAAAAGGTAAGTCCTAACCCATTTCACTTTAACAACATACTTTTACATAGAGCACTAAAGAGGCACAGCAGCAGATAAACCACCAATGACACACTCAGCCAAACAGCTGCAGCACAGGCAGGAGCAACTACTTCTAGAAACTCTTTGGAGAGGTGAACAGGGAGGAGAGGAGAAGTCTCTTTCCTCCTCATTACCTGAAAACACCAAAGGAGATTTTCTACCATCTAACAGAAGGAGCAGGAGAACAGAGCCATGGTCTCATTGCTCACACTGAGTAGAGCATCAGGTCCTGGCCTGCTTTTAACACCCAGATGGTCTCCACATGAGGATGTGGAAGGAGAGAGGCAGGACAAGCAGAAGCTATCAGGAATGTGCTGTCCAGAGGAAGGTTTCCAATCATTGCAGTCCAGCTCTGGGGCTGCACCATGCTCCACATGAAGATAAACAGGCTTTGTGGCACCTCAGCAGATGCCTCCACTGGCCTCCTAAGGTAAATTCCTGCAAACCCTGGCAGGAAGAACTGGTTCTATCTGATATTCAGACTTCCACCTTGCTGCCCTTCCAGCAAAATCCACCCAAAGGGTTGGACCCACCAAGCAGCCAGTGCCTGCTCAACACCAGGACTGACTTCAGCTGAAATGCTCACAGCAGTACATGCTGGCACCCAACACCCAGGCAGAGACTTGAGGGGCCTCATCTGTCAACAGCCCATCTGCTAAGACAGCTGTAAATATGTACCACTCTGCATTCCTCCCAGCTTTAAATCTGCTGTTTTCACTGAAGCTAAATGGAGGATGAGCTTGGTCCCTGGTGCTTCAATCAAGCTAGCATAGCAAATTCTTTTATCACCTTTTTTCCCTGACATGAGGTAAATAAAAAGCAAATCAAAATGCTAGCAACAGGTAAATCAGCTCTTATTTGAAACAGCTGCCATCTTGCACCAGCATGAGCTGCTTCTCTTTAATCACATCAAAAACGTGTTGAAGGACCTCTGGGTGGGGAGACTTTAGACTCTGTTGTTCTCCTCATCTCATTTACAGAAGCATAAGCACATACTTGACTCAAACTTTACTGGCAGTGTGATTTGTCAGAAGTCACAGACACTTTGTAATGATGCTATAAGTAGCATTCCCACTGTTGGCTTAAAAAAATAAAATCCCATCATGTACTTGGTCCATCAAGCTTGCCACCAGCATCTCTTCTTATCCCCTGAAGCTGCATCATTCAAACTGTGCTTTCTCCTTCTTCTTTACGTGTGGGGAAAAAAATACAGCCTGTGCCTCTGAAACCCTGTGTGTAAAGGGCATGACCTCTAAGTTACTCATTTTGCAAAGGTGCTCCACTCAGGCATGAGTCAGTATGAGTAAAGCCAGCAAAACCGCAGTAAACTTGTTTTATCTTGGATCAGTTCTGGTCTTTTGTTCGTTTTTAAACCCCAAACTTGGTTGTGTCATTTGAAAGGGTGAATTTCCCTGTGTTTGCCCTAAACTAGGAATATCACTCCTATACCCTCTCCTATACCTTCCAGAATGTCCCTTTGAAGGGCCTTCTACTTGAAGAATCCATAAGCTTCCCAGGAGCTGCTGAAGAGCTGACCTCTGCCACATGCCTCATTTTTGAGCTGGGGTCCATGGCCTCTCCTGTTCAATGCTGTCACATAATGCCTCCTTTGATGGGCAAGAAGTCACAGTCCCTGAGACAGGATGTTGTTTGTCCTTCAAGGACAGAGGGCAAGTATATCCCCCTGACACCTGCCAACAGGACTATCTGGGAAGGTAAAGGTCAGCTCAGGGCTTCTCTTCTTCCCAGACTGGTGTCAAGGTCTCACATTTCTGCAGGCTGGTTTTACAGACACTCCACAAACAGTCCCCTGACGCCTTACACTAATCCCCTGCAGGTCACATCACCTAGACCTCACAGTGGGACAGACTGTAGCAGAAATTAAAGCATCTGTGCATGTATGTAAAGGAATTCAGCTAAATTAAACACTGTCGAGATACTGCTAAGAAAACCAACAGGAGAATTTCACAGCAAAATGCAAATACAACAGCCTTTCACCACTGGCAAAATAGTGGGGGCAAGTTTGCTTAACTGGAGGGCAGCTGCTACTGTTTTCCCTTAATGTGAATTAAAATACGGATCAAGAACCTCTAATTCAAGTGTAGGAGCAGGAAAAGAAAGCCAGAAGGTGCTTATCCACTAATAGAGACAAACTAGAGAAAAGTTTGGAGGATTCAATCTCAACAGGCTCTAATGGGAAGGAAGCATGTCCTGAGAGAAGGAAAGCATCAGCCTCAAACAACAAATTCTCATTGCCTGGAGTACCACTAATAAGTCTTAATTTTTTTGAAGGCTGTCTTCTCAGAGCCCAGAGCCTTAGGGTCAGTGTATGGTGTATGAGAGCTATTGAATAAGATTTCAGACTAGACTACCAAAATAATTTTGTTATTTCCTTGGTCATTAATTGCAGTCATCACAGCTGATATAAATAAAGCAAAGTCTGCTGATGCAGCACACCTCCGTGTTATGTAGCCAAAATTTAATTTAGGAAAATGAGCATCCAAAACTGCAGCTCCTGTTGTCAGCTTGGGGGAACAGTGAGATATTTCAGTTACTGCCTACACCTGTCCCATCCCAACTCCTAATGGCTGGAGAGAGGTCAGTGAATCTGCAAAAATTCAATGTGGTCCTGATTAATGGGAAACTATAAGCTTGATATACACAGACCTTCCCTGGGTAGAGCACAGGTCAGCAGTTCCAGGGAGATCAGTTTTTATTCGTGTCTTTACCTTTACCTTTGATCTGCTGGGTAATCCAGAAGGAAAAGAAGTCACTTTCTCTGTATTTTTTCCACATCTGTAAAATGGGAACACTGTCTCCCAATCTCCTTTGCAAAGTGCTATGAGACCTACTGATGAAACACCAAGCAAAAGAGCTAAGTATCAATAATAGCATTCCCCTCAAAATGGCACAACCACGACCGTGTAGGTGATCAAATTCAAAAATTAAGTTGACAGTTTCCTCAAGTTCTACATGGCAAAAAGGAAGGCCAGCTAATGATGCTAAGCCTCAGCATGACATCCTTCAACCAGAAAACCACCACTCCCTTTTCTCCACTATCATCTTCACCAGATCTGCTGGAAGAAGCCAACAGCCATCACGGCAGGAGAATGAGCAAGGGTTAGGGCCCAGGGCCTCTGTGTTCAAGCACTGGTGGACAGGAGGGGAAAAGGAGGGGGAAGGGATACTGACCTTCCTACCAAACAAGGGTGGCACAACACACAGGAGAGAGGGCAACAGCACCAGCATGTGCTGTCTGTGCTGGGGCAACTGTTCACCAGCAGCCTTGGGGCACAGGGACCTCGATCCAGACGGGATTACCTCTAGCCACCACTATGACACTAAGACACCCATTTCATGAGCCCCCTGCCAGAAAGTGTCTGAAGCCCCCAAGAGGAGGATGATTTCTCACTGTGCAGTGCCATGGCAGCCCTTTGGAAGACCAGCATTACCAAACTAAGCACATACTGGAGACAGCCCAAGACCCACAGTGACTCCATGTGCAGACCCAGCCGTGCACACAGCAGCCTGGGGGATTCTCTGGGGAGAAGCAGACACGGAGAGGCAACATGCAACTTGCACAATATCCTGCCCAAATCCTGAGGGGAAGGAACAGTATCTCACTGCCTGTCAAGGCAGGCTTAATATGTGTGTCTCCAGCAGTCTCTGTATGGAAGGAGTGGACAGCCCTTCTGATACTCAGCACTCTGCCTAACACACACATAGATAAGGGACTCCAGGGTGCCACGTGTTACCAATTTAGCCACACTGACTTTGCATAGAGGCTTTGCAGGCCACTGAGTATCAGTCCAACCCCACGGCATCTCTCAATAGCCAGCTCCTTCCCGAGCCACAGGCAACACTCTGTGAAGGCTTGGGGCAAATGGCTGTAATTCCAGCAGCCTGCAGGTCCTGCAAGTAACTTAGCAAGCAACAAAGGCACATACCAAAGTAGATCTCTTGGCCTAAGCCTTAACTCAGTACAGCTGCTGCAAGTGACAGGGCCACAGCAGAACTTCATTGTCTAGCTGGCACATCAACTAGTTACTTGTGTATCAAGTAACTTGTGCATCTTCCCAAACTTTCTGAAACATGACATAGATGGATTTCCATATGAATTTGAACAGTTTTAAAGAGAAGAAGCAATTTAAACAGAGAAAATGTAAATTAAATTTAATGACTTGATAGGAGTTCTCTTTCTAATGTAAAAAAAAAAAATCCTTTAAAACTCAATTCTTTTTTTGCTTCTGGCTCTTAATGATTTCTTTATTGCTTAGACATGATAAAGCAGCAGGGTCAATCATTCTTCTACATTTTCATACCTTCAAGAACCTAACATTTATTTCCATACCAAATCATTTAAAAGAAACGTATTCAGTCATCTTGCCAAAAAAAAAAAAAAGCAGCTTTGGATTTGATTGATCCTTTTAGTCAACAAGAGAGCTAGAATTCCACTTCAGCTGCTTAGGTTATATCTGGCCCTCACTGGGGCAGGAGTTCAGAAATAATAAATGTATTGAAAAGGAGGCAGCATAATCAAATATTTGAGACCTGATCAATTCCCTCCTCAACAGATGATAGCATTCCAGATTACACAGCTTGATTCATAGCTATCCAACACTCAAACACACCCATACAAACACACACACACACTCTGCATAGGACCATATTTCAGTAATAATGGCATTGTTTCAAACCCCCTCATCTCAGCCTGCTTTCTCTTGTGCTCCCACCCAAAAGTGAGTAAGGAAACTTTGACTGTGTTAGTCTAGAAAGAATCACAGAGGCAATAAGCAAGACCCGCTGGCAGGACCCACTTCCCTCTTGTTCTGTAAAGCTCACATCAACTCAGCTCTTTTTGGTCCCACATATTTTAGGGAAAGCCTCTCAAAAACAGCCCTGAGACAGTTTATTTTATCTTGTTATATCTCAGTGAAGACCTGTCCTCCATTTAGTTTCCAGGGAAAGTGCTTATCCTTGGCCCTCTGTATCTGGTAGGTGGCTTGATCTCAGGGATGCTGTGTAGCCCAATGGCTCTCAGATTAATTTCGCCATTGCTACACTCCAGGAGACCAATCTACAAACTGCTTACAGATCACCTGCTGCTGCACACTGCAAGAGCAAGGTTTTCAGTTTGTGTGGTGGAGAACAAGCTGAGAGCATCAGCTGAAGCTTTGCTCTCCTTCAGTTTACACAGACCAGTGTTTCTCCGTGGCTGCAGTTCTACAGATCCTCAGCATACATGCATCGCCACGGCAAAGCTTAGCACTGTTTTACATGTTTGCAAGATGCTGTTAAATAATTTCCCTCTTCCATGAGTCACAAAATCTTACCAAAGTGACTCCATGAGAAGACTGAGGTGGGCATGCTTGTGTTAGAGTTTTACACCAGCATGGAAACTAGAGCCCAAGCTCCACTTTTCCCAGGCAAGAATCTAATCAGTAGGCTGAAGTGGGGAGCACATTAATTTCTCACTGCTTTCTGACTCCCTTAGTATTGCCTACTGATCATCCTAGCCTCCCTGCTTTCCTCTCTATTCTGTACTGGGCTTGGTGAACTCTTGGTCCCCTCTCCAGTGTGCAGAAGATGTGTGTACCTTGTGGTGGATCCCCCTCAGTGGCAAGGCATGTAAGAGGCAGAGACTCAAATATTCAGCCAGAAAATGCTCTAGCTATTTGGTGACCCAGTGTCTTCAGACAGCCTTGTACCAAGCAATACTGTGACTCATACACTGCCCTCTGGGTCAGCAAAACTGCACCAAACACCCTATCCACCCATCTTCCCAAACTGGGCTGAACAAACTGCTTGTTGGAATAGCAGCATTAGGGGTCTGAAGTCCAAATTCAGATCTAAGTTGCTTCAACTTTGTTTGCAGCCTAAATATTTACTCAAAATCCTTTTTCTGCATTCAGATTTAGAAAGCAGAAAAGGAAGAAAATATTAAACCCACCTACTACTGCTTCTAGGTTTCTACACCTGCTACAACCTGCACCTCAGAGAGGAGCTAGCAAAATGCAGCAACTGACCCGTGTTCACTGAATTTCTTTAAAGCCAAGGACTGATTACTGAAAATTACCTGCATGTTTCCAGGCTAAAACTCCATTCCTATAATTCCTGGAGGTATGAATAAAGGAGTAAATATGGAGTGAATAAAGATATGTGCTGGCTGATATGATCTCCCTGCTTGTTAGGCTTTTTAGTTCGATTAAGCGCTATGTTGAGCCACTACACTAATTCTAGCTTCAAAAGAAATTAATCTCTGCTAGCCACATGATCTACATGGCCACTGTGGCTAGTGGGCTTTGTTCCCAGCAGGCTTCTGATGCAGAAGTGAAAGTCTCATTGATGCATCAGGTGTGGTCACCATTTAAAATACACTGCAAATGTCTTGTCTGTGTTCTAGGCCATCACTGGCTCAAGAACTGCAGCGTTAAGCAACCGACACATACTTGTTTTCTGGACTGCCTTTTTTTATTAGAGTCTGTGCCACAAGGATGCACCTGGCTCTGCTGAAAGTGATTTGTTTTAACCCAAGTGAAGCAACTATATAGGTATGCTCTGACCTTCTGTCACACTTTTCAAAGACAAAAATAAGTCTTCCACTAGCCAGCGCAAGAGAGAAAAGGAGTATACTTGGAGTACTCTCTGGTAGCCCAAATCTGCTGGCCTTTCACTGATGGGTCTTCTTCAAGCAAGGAAAGTCTCTCTGCTTCAAGACCTGGTTGAAGCAAAGTAGTACCCATTACATTTTAGGTAGCCTGCTCACAGGAGACTGTAACCACAAACCTAACATTCTTCTTCACTGTCTCCACAGAAATCAGCTTGCAGCTCAGTTAAGGAGACTCACCTGCATAGCCCATCTTCCCAAAAAGGCCAGATTAGGACAGCTGATCCCCTTCCAGCTCTGACAGTGGCTGAAGCCAGCCAACAGGAGCTTCTCTTCCTTTAATAGGAAGAGCACATACTTATAATCAGGCATCAGGACTGTGGATATTAGCTGGATTAAATGGTTTAGTGGGCTAAGACAGAAGGTCCTATCAAATTAGGATATCCCTACTTCATAGAATTTAATATATTAACATCCTTCTGGGCACAGTACTGGGAGGCTTGGTACAGATACTTCACTTCTCTGATGTCAGATACAAGCCTGCACAATTCTTCCTGTGATAGGTCAAGTGATTAGGTTTTAACAAAAGGAACCTAGGAACTTAGTACTCCAGAGTTTTAGCACCAGGCTCACACCTCTGTCCCTGCTCAGCTAACAAACGTTCCTCACAAACGTTAACAATAGGTACTTAGAGCAATTAGATATTATCGCCTCTCTGGTCTTTGTTACTTCCTAGCTTAGCATCAGCTTCTTAGTATGCAATAAAAAACCATGAATTAATAGGATGGGTGCTCTTCCCTTCTTTATTCTGTATGAAAACACTGGGTCATGGAGCCACATGGGCAGGCTGTGATCTGCAGTGCTTTAGACCATTATTGCCATTTGCCATGGTATTTTATAAGGGGAAAAACCACAGGTAGTAAATGAACAGACGTACAGAGATCATAGAGAAGGTGATGTAGGGAATATGGGTAGACCATAGAGTCATAAAGGCTGCAAGGATTTCAGGTCCAGCAGAATAGCTTTGCAGCTGTGCCTGTGCTGTGAATTAGCTGCCACACAGACGTACCAGTTGCAAAGGCAGGCCTAGGGACACAGGTATGAAATATTGCTCCTGTGAAAATAAAACCCCAGGACTACTGAGCAGCTCTTGCATGCCTAGGAATAATTGTTGTGAACCTTTCTTCCAGGGACTGCAACAAAGTCCTGCGTTCCCTATGCTTGGTGTTCAAAAAGAGGCTTTCCTGTATTTGCCCAGCCAAGTAAAACCTCATCTTTTTCTTTCTCTACCTTAACTCTCCATTAACCCTTAGCTTTAGTACAGGACCTCAGAGAATGATATATTTTCTTCCTATCCCCTGGTCCACAGTATTTCTAAGCCTCAATTTGTCATTCCCAAGAGGGAAGGGACAAGAGCTTTGAGCTCTTAAATCCTGCTGTCGGCTCTTGCCTGAAAAAGATAAGTAGGGAAACTGATGGAAAGCTGAAGAAAGGAGCCTGTCCCTTGTCAGCATTCACCTGTAATGGACTCAAAATGTGGGGTTAAATACCATAACGAGACCCAAGAACAGAAAGGAATGGGGTACTTACACAGTTTCATCATTCTTGAACTCCAGCTCCCCGTAAGTGTCTTCGAAGTCTTCTCCACCTCCTTTCGCTGTCCCTTCCACTGTCCTAAATGGCACTATGACTGTACCCCGCGCACCTGATGTCCTTAGGACTTTGACTTCCATCACACCAATGCTCTCACTGACATGTATAATGTCACACTCAAATGTGAAGATGCCAGCATGGTCATCATCCAGGATAGTCACTGTGGCCACACAAGGAGAAGCCAATATGGCCTTTGGGTATGGGGAGTTACTGAGCTCTGGAGGTTCCTCGCTCTCCACCACACGGAGGTTACTGAGCCGCACGAAGAAATGCTCATCTTCCTCAAATATGTCATCATCAATAATTCCCACCGAGAACTCCTTCTGCGTCTCCCCAGACTTCAAGACAACAGTCCCCTCTGTGAACTCATAGTCAGCACCAGCATTGGCAGAACCATCCTCTGTTTTATAGTCCACATAGATGGTCTTGGACATGTCCCCTCCTTTCCGCACCACTGTCAGGAGAACGGCACCACAGTTCTCAAGACACTGGTAGGAGCATGGGTCAAAATAAATTTTGGAGATGAATTCCTCGGGCTCCTCTGGCCGCACCTCATGCAAGCTAGTGGTTCTCTTGGCTTGCTCAGCTGCGTGCTTCTTCAGAATATTGCCAGCTCCTGTCATCATTCTGGTTGCTTGAATGCGATAAAAGGCTCTGCTCTTCTGCTGATGAGACAAGGCATAGTAGTTGGCCATCTCCACCAGCTGGTCCAAGTCCTTTTCTGGGTGCTTTTGCTTCAGGTCCTTTAGGATCCGGATCATCTCTTTGCGAGATTCATCCACCTCCTTCCCCTCCACAGTCACTAAGTTCCCATCCAGAAAGTGAGAGTTCATCATCTTGCCATCCATCTCAATTCCCTTAGGGTGATCACCTTCTGATTCGATGATAATGCCCCTGTGCTTGTCGGTACGGTACTTTTTGTGCATATACTTATAGAAAAGCAGACGTCTATCTGCTATCCAAGCCAGAACGACACAAAGTGGAAAGAAGAAAAGCGTGAGCAGGCCTTCCCAAACCTGAACCACACCTGGAGAGAAGACAGCAAGGATCATGTACAACCAGATGTAAGCAAAGATGCTCCATGCAGCTGTGACAAAGAAAACCCTCAGGTGTTTTATCTTCCTGGTTTCCCCATCAGGGATCACATAGACACAGATGGCAATGATGATAAACATATTGAACGCAGCGCTGCCAACAATTGTAGATGGCCCCAGGTCTCCAGCTATGAATCCATGCCCACACACTTCTATCAGAGACAAGAGGATCTCGGGAGCTGAGGAGCCCAGAGCCATGAGGGTCAAGTTGGAAACAGTTTCATTCCAAATGCGAATGGTGGTCGTTGTGGTCTCTCCATTGGGTTTCTTAATTGTTATTTCTTTCTCCTGTGACGTAATGACCTCTATAGATGCCATGAAACGATCTGCAATGATGGAGACTCCAAGGAACATGTAGATCAGCGCTACAAAGTATACGATAACACGGGCAATTTTGTCCCCAAGGGATGGGTTTTCTGGGTACCATATTGGCAGGATAACACCCTCCTTGCAGTCAAAAGATCCTGAACACGAGCTGTTTTGTACTGTACTGGTTGAGTCTCCCGTCAGGCCAGCATCCACCTGCAAACCATGCAAAAACAGCACAAAAGTAACCAGCCCAAAATGGAGGAAGGCCGAGGTGACAGGCTGCAAGCTTAACCACGCCATACACAAGATGCAACTTCCACTGTGTAGATCCAAAAAGGCCGAGAACCTGAAACAAACAAAACAGAGAGGGGGGAGGGAAGCGTGAGAGAGAAAGAAGATGCAACATTTACCCCAACGCTCTTCAGTATCTCACCACTGAAGAGTACTGGTACAGATGCATGGGTTGTTTCTCTGTCACTTTGAAGAAGGTATTTAGCAGGGTTTCTAACAAACTGCAGCATTTACATGCCCTGCAGATGAAGATCAATTGCTAGAAAAGTAATTTAGAGGAAAAAGGTGTGTGTATACATATATGTATGTATATAATGGCTCATTCCTGACCTACTGGATGTGCAACAGGAGAACTGAGTGCTCAGCTGCCACTCACCTAGTGATGCCATGGTGATCCCCAGCACACAGCACTTCAACTCAGCACAAGCAGTCAAACCTAAGGACCCCCCTGCCTCAGAACCCAGGGAATAAAACAAGTCAAGCAATCTCTAGCAACACAAAAAGTGCCTTTTAAGGCCACTGAGCAATCTCCAAATGAAGTCCATTTGTAGGACATAATTCAGTTATAAATTATGGAGTACCTTAGTGGCCAAACCATCCCCACAAAGAGCCCCTCCTAATAGGCTGCAGAGTCTGCAGAAGTGGCCTAGGGCTCCCCAAAGCTTCTGATGCACGGGGCATCCATGTTAGAAGGTAAAGACATCAACTCAGAAATAGGGCAGAAGACTCGTGCTCGGCAAAGTGCCAAAGGCCATTTATCACTAGCCTCTCCTCTGCCATCTGGACAGTCACATTTTACATCAATAACCATGCTTTTAAATGGTCACAGAAATCTACAAAAATGCCATATTTAGGAAAAGTTGCGCTCATAAAACTCAGAAGACAGAGCAAAATGCATGTACCTACTAACATTCCCTCTGCATCCCTAAGAAATTGATATATTTTCAATTATCTTCTAAAATGAAAGTAATCTCTAACCTAAAATATCATATAAAAACAATGGAGCTGATCAGTGTAGCACACAGATTTGGCATATCACTGCCCAATAATACCTTCTATTACTTACAGACTACATCGCTGTAGGGCTTGCACCACTTAAAATTGGATTCTGAACCCTTCACATTATCATGGATCACACTATTCTCCTTCCTTCATAACAGGCCTCTAGAAGAATTTGATCTCAGGCTTAACTGACAAATCACATTTGTGAGTCCAGACACAGGCAAGTATCTCACAGGAAACATCAAACTTAATAGTGGCATTATCTACAGCACTTGGAAGGTTCAAAAGCCTTAACTCCCACTAACTTTCATTGAGGTTTGTACTGCCAAATGAGCAGGCCTGGGATTCATTTCCCCTACTGTAACTACCCAAATCTTGGGCAGCAAGTCAAATGAAGTCTCTCAGGCTCCCTTTGTAGTCAGAGGAAAGAGACACTCATTTCCAGGGGACAATCCTTCCTGTCCCACCCTATGCTGACACAAAAGTTGTATTTAAGACCCACATCTCCAGAAGGGATTATGTCCCTCCACACCTCTCTCTGCTGTCTCAAGAGGGTGCCCAGTCAGGCAGTTTAGAGCAGATGCCTAAACTTCAGATGACAGCAGTTCAAAGAGATGAACTGGCTCCTGAACACTTGAGGAGATCCACCCCCCTCTTTGAACTGTAAATATTCCAGACAACATTATTGTGTTATCAGCAGTAATAAATGCATCTCAAATGGCTATTTTATCATCATGTTGTGTCGCTTGCCTATTTCCAAAAGCGGGCACAATCTTCCCAATATCAACAAAAAACATATTCAACTTTCAGATAAAAATCTATAAAGACAGCAAAACAGGAAGGAAAGCGTGAACACGGACTGCAAATGAACAAAACTGTTCCTGACAAAGCACAGCAGAGGGAAGAGAATTGATTATGCAGTATCAAGATCACAAATCCATATCTGACACCCTTGATATTAAAAAACAATACAGTTCTTCATGCTGTGTGGACTAATTCCGAAGAGTGAGATTCTCCCACGTTCGCCTGCATACCTTCCCACTCCAATGCCTATTTATCTATCCTCCTGTCTCCCCCAGCCCCAGTGCCTGACTGAACTCCCAGGGATGAGAGGGACCCCAGCCCCAGGGAGGGCTGTTAGACAGCCCCAGCCCCAGTCCTAGCCTTGAAATCTCGCTGGAACACCCCCCTGCCTGCACAGCTCAGGGTCATAGCGAGGACCGAACTGCCCAGCACGTACGATTTAAGATTCAGTTTGATGCTTCCATTTTGTCCTCCTTCCCTCTCTGCACAGTATTTGCCTAGATTTCTGGCAGCAGGGTGTTGGGAAACCCCTGAGAAAGGGCTGGTGAACACATGCAGGGGGAGGGTGAGCTGCGAGCCCAAGATCTCTGGGCTGCAAGGTGGATGTGTGCACATGACAGCAAAGATGACACGTTCCAGGTGCCTCTGATGCAAGGTGCACTCAGAGACCAGCTGCACGAGCCCAGCAGCTCCAAAAACTCCCCAGGCACATCAGATCATCCTTTTCCATACTGCAGCTGCTGGCAGGTAACCACCAACCTCCTGACACTTTGAGCTCCCAGCTCCTACTTAACTGTACCACAGCCAGTGGGTGCTGTGACTTCCAAGATCAGCCAAGTAGAAAAGGCTGACAGAAAGACAGGAGTAATTTCAAAACCATACCCGTGACTCAAGGACCTAAATTTGGTTTCAAAAATTATTTAAGAGTCTAAGTATCACTTAAATTCAGAGCCTTGTCTAGGAATAGTGCAATGACTAAACTGCCCTCTGAAATAAATCAGTGCTACCACCAACCTCCTTCTCTGTGGGACAAACAACTTCTGTAATTAACACTGTCTACCTTCTGTAATGCCATGATGGTTTCTATTGCTAGGCATTCATCGACACACTCCAGGACCTTGCCAGTTCTGCTTAAATTTTTAATTTGATTTTAAGCAGAGGATAATTTTTCTATTATTTATCAAACTAATGGCATATTATTTCAAAGACAATCTCTACCAGGGTAGCCTCTGTTTATGAGTAAGGATCTCCAAACTCAGGCTATGTGTTGCAGAGTAAAATCTCAGAATTTGGGAACATTTTTCTTCGCTGATTTTCATTTGCTTTGACCTCAAGTGGAGGTCACAGTCATTTTTCTAAAATGATACAATAATGACCTGATCCTGCAATTCTTTGTCACAGATAAAACTTCCCAGTGGGATCAAGAGGAACTTTGCTCACAGCCATGTTGTCTAATAAGATCTTAATATATGTTCATTAACATGAAAAACAGTAATCTAACCAATCTGAAAAATAGAGTGAAGCACTCCTATGGTCATCCTCCTACTGAGAACTGCTGAAAAAATGCTTTATAACAGAATAAAAGCATTAAATTTTAGAACTGCTCTTAAGAAAAATTGAAGTAACAGTCTGACACTCAGGTAACAGAGGACAGAAGAGTTAAAATTCACTCTCTAGCTCCAGGTCAACAAGGTTGCTTACACAAGGTGCAAGTTCTCCCTCAGATATATCTACTAAACTCAGTCCAAAGACCAGTGGAGGGACCTCCTGGCCTGCCCAGAGTGCAGCAGACATGTCCCCTACTCCTCCTCTAAGCAGCAGCATTGATCTCAGCAGGGCTGACTGTGTCAGGAGCCAACCTCCAGTGTGAGACCTGCTCTGAGCACCGAGCCTGCAGGTGGGCTTGCAGCTCAATCCTGAGTCACTCCCAGGCACTCAGGAGGCGTGGTGGTGTCACCCCTCTGACAGCAGTGTGACAAAACACATCCACATCTGGCGCAGAGAGGCGTCATTCCAGCACTGCCACCGCCCTGCCCCACGGGATGCGAACGGCGCGAGGCTGCAGCTACAGCAGGAAGTTAGTTGGTACTGGCTGACCAAAAGGATCTTAATTTCCACTACCTCTTTGCTATCACACATGACTTTCTCCCACAGGTCTCTGCCCTGCTAGTGCTTCCAAACTGAATACACACAAATCAGGGCATTGGCAGTGAGGGGACCAGAAAGTGTCCCCTGTCTGGTAGGGTGAGTTCAAAGCAATCAATCAGCCCAAAAGAGAGACAAAGTGCTGTGAGCATCACTGCACCAGGGTGAGCCTAGCATTCAACAGCAAGGCTCTGGGAAGGCACATGAGAGGTATTTTACCAAAAGGAACTCTTTCTACAGGAGTTGACACTGGCCACATGATCTATAAATGCATAAATACAATCCATAAATAAAAAGATGGGTCTTGAAATATTTCTGAAGACAGTCCAGAAGGCAGTATGGACCATGCTTGTCACAATTAAGGTCCCTACCAACCCAAGCCACTTTATGGTTCCATGAGACAATTCTATGATATTTTAAAATAGCTGAGTTTCATAAGACTGATGGTTTGTCTGCTGTGAATTTGTATTTGGCAGAAAGCTGGCAAGGCTATACTGATCCCTTATAATTTAGCTTTTTGTATACAGCTTCTCACATGACTCTAAAGGTAAAGATATTTTCAAAAGGAAGCATTTACAAGAAATTAAATCAAGAGGCAATATAACACAGTGATGGCTGATCATAGGTAACCTCTACATACCAAGTTCCCACCATCACTGCTCAGTAAGTACAAAACCAAAGGCAACTCCCTAAGTCTCTATCAATTTCTGACTTAGGCAAAATTCCCCTTAAACCATCACAAAAACCTTTGGATTTGACCTACAAATAAGATTAGGTTTTCTGGCACCAAGCTCTCCTTCCCCTCTTCCTCCCACTTCCCAAATAAATGAGACATGGGAGTACATCTGTGGCCACACATCCTCTCTCCCTGACTTGTGACTAGCCAGGAAAGGCAGCTGATTAGATCTCAGTGCAGGGTGAGCCCCACTCAGGCGTGGGTGCTGCACTGGGGCCAGGCAGAGACAGCTCAGGATGCACTTGGCAAGCATCTGTCCCAGCCCAGAGCAGATACAGCACTGCTATCAGCATCATCTCACAGCCCCCTCCAAAGCTGGAGGAGACAGAAATAAGGCTCAGGCTCAGCTTAATAACATGACTTCACATTCCTCAGTTCCAAAGCACATAAAAGCTTTTTGATTGAACACACAGGGTTTTTTATAACCATGAGCAAAAATTGAAATTATAGCCTTTCTGCCAAAAAACACAAATAACTGAGTTTTCACAGAGGAGGCATTATACCTAATGCAAGGTCCTCCCTCCCCCAAAATAAAAGCACAGCAAAATATTTAATACAAAACAAAGCCTATTTTTCAATTGTCTCCATTGAAATGCTATTGAGCCCTTCACTCATCACTACCAGAGTAGAATCCAGAATGCAAGTTAAGATTTACCTGCAAGCCAAAAGCCACAGCAGAGTAATTAGATCCATTTTGCCTGACAAGTACAAATTTCCAACACAGACCAGGCCTTAAACTGTCAGACTGATGGCACATGCCTGCCCATGAAACGAGCACAACCAAGGAGCCCAAGCTGACTTCACACAGGTTATGACACAGCAAATGGGTAGTTTACCTCTGTACCACTGCACCAGCTAGGTTTTATGAGGGAAACAGCACCATAACTCACATCTAGGCCATGACAGATCCCCAGAGTTCGGCTCGATGGAAAAGTTATAGCAGGGAGCTGTAGGTGCTTGTTGCTTTGCACTTCACAGTAAACATGCCAAAGCCCAGAATTAGTTGCCTATGGATTAATCCCCTTGGAATCTGTCAAAAGCAGCCTTTTTTTCCCTCTCAAGATGGTGCAAAAAGCTACCATAAGAAAAGCTACCAGCTCTCTTAGCAAGTCTTTAATATTTACAAGCTGATGTCTCTACTAATTTGAGCAGTACCCACCATTCTAGTGTGGTAAATGGGTGTTAATTGACATAATGACTCAAGTCTACTAATTCCTTATAGAAACGCTGCAGTGATGAGATCCAGTTACATTTGGTGATCCCAGGGGCTGGCCCAAGCAGAGCACAAGTCTGTCTACAGCTAGGAGCAACCTCCAAACACTCAACTCGCCCTGGGGAACCAGTCCACACTGGTTTTTCTGTATTTTAGTATCCATGATGCTCCTGGAAAAGCAGGGGCATAAATAGCTAACTCATAAAGATGCCTGTACTTAATTATCCCCTTCCAGTACCCCACTGACTGCACTTGACTGGCCAGGCATTTTATTTCCTTGCTCACACCTGACCTGAAAAACATCTGTACAGGATAGGCAGATATATGGACAGAGGAGCTGCAGTTTATGCTCTGTACACAGATGTGTACAGGAGGTGGCAGACACTGCAGAAAGCCTCCAGTGGGCAGCCACAGCCACACTTTAAGAGCCATCCTTATTTGTGGCGTGGGGTAGCACAGCCTCCTTCAGAGCCACAGTGTGTTTGCTCTTCCACTCCCCATACACATCCATGTCTGAGATTCCTCAGCCTGAGAGACAGCAAGAGTTACTCTTTTCTTCCCCAGAACAGTAGCCTTTTTTACATTCAAAAACCAAAACCTAGTATTTAGGCTGACATACAGATTAGTAGTGGGCACCCTCCTGCTTAAAAGGCAGTATTATCTGCTCAGATATAGGTGAAGGTTTTTTTCTTTTCATGAATATTACACAATCTCACTGCTGTTTTTCCAGGACTTTAAAGCAGGCAGTTCACACAGGAGGTAGCAGGGATCTCTGGAAGCCATCTAGTTCAACCCCCTGGCTCAAGGAGGACCACCTAGAGCCAGTTGCCCAGGACCACATCCAGCTGGCTTTTGAATATATTCAAAATATAGTCAAAAATATATTTGAGGAAATTCAAACACAACCTCTCTGGTCAACCTGTGCCTGTGCTCAGCCACTCACACAGGAGGAGAGTAAGAAGCACAGCCATGGACTCCAGGCCTGCTTGTGACCACCCCATCCAGCTGTTAGTGCAAACACAGCCTGTGTACAAACTGCTCCTGGAGCTCACTGCAGTGCCTCACTGACAACCCCATGTGCATTTGGCAAAAAGTCACTGCTGTGATCTTTCTGAAGTCACTGGGGATCCTCCATTGCACGTTTAGAGACAGATCTTCAATGATCAGTCTTTTCAATGCATTTAGAGGAATTTCCAAACACAGTTAAAGCCTTTAGGTGCTTGTATCCCAGTGCAGGTGAACACCCCATTCTTCCCAGTATGAGTGGCCCCAAACCGAAAGGAAGGGTACTTTCAGCCACATTTTCCAGACTCTTATTTTTATGCTCATGATGTGAAAGGCCCAGTGAAGATGCTGAAAGTCTTTCCTTTTGGGTTTAGGAGGCTGAGGGAAATAAAGAAGTGGAGTTACTTGGTCACCCAACTCAGTGGTCCCCCTGCCTCTTCCATGGACTGCAGCTTGAGGAGACAACGTGGAGCACCTGACAACACACAGGGCTGCACCAGGCACGGGCTCCTCTGCTGCAGCCTTCAAGGCACTGGTCTTCATCACAGCCTTGCTGGTCTATAAAGAGCAGGGAAGACCATTTGGGGAGCAGTGGGGGAAGGGGGAAAAGAAATTTCAGCAGTGTGAGGAAAACTTCTTGTCAGTGAAAGCCATTTTATGTACTGCCCGTGGCAGCACACAGGGTGTGTTATTTACTGCTCCTGCTCCACAGACATATTACACTGCTGGTTCAGGTGCCACCATCGGTGCAACTTATCACCTAGTGACTCACAGCACCCTACAGATGACAGCAGAAACTCTGACATTTCTTCAGCTTTCTGCTGACAGATCTGCAACTGTTACACAATTAAAGACTCTAGGATTTGTTGTCAACAGTGCATTTGTGCCGCAGAGCCCGTAGTTACTTGCACACAGAGGAGGGCTAAATGGTACATAAGAAGAGAAGAGGTGTTGTAGTCATATCTCACCTTTAGATCCAGACTTAGTTAAGAAAAACACGAGTTTTCTGACAAAAACCACCTATTTGAAGCAAACAAAACAAATCATGTGATGTGCTGGATTTGATGGAACAAGTAGGCAGGCAGGGAGCCCTTCCCTGGCTGGCTCATGGGCTCTTGGGACAGCCACCAGCCAGCCATGCTGGGTGCTAATCCCAGGAGCTGGGGCACACTCTGTTCCCATCCTCCAGAACAGCCTGTTTATTCCTTAACTTCTCTTTCAAGGAAAAATAAAAACAAAATTAATGGGGCTTCTGTCTATATACAGAAAAAAAAAAGTTTTTACCAAAAATGCCACATCACACACAAGAGATATTATAAGCCTTCCACAATTCTGTTCAGAGGGGGCCATTCCTGGCTCAGTAATAAAGAAAATATTAAAAAAGTGAATGGAGGCAGAAGCAGCAAATGGGGAAGTGGGAGACTGGACAGAAGACCGAGAGAGGGGAAGGTTACACTTGAGAAAGCATCTTTACTACTGCAGCAAAAACAAGTGGTTGTTGTTTGTCATAATAGAGAGGAAAAGCCCTCACTTAGCCTAATTAGCACAGATTTCACTTATTTCAGAATTAGCTAGAGCAGAGACAGTGGAGTTGCCTGGTCCATGCCTCAGGGACTTCCACTGCATTGTTCCCCTTGTGACCATTATTTCCTAGTACTCTGTCCTGCCGAGTTTTAAATTATCCAAGTGATGGCATTTCCACAACTTCCCATAGAGACTCCGCCATGATGTAATTTATCTTGGAGGTTTTAGCCATCTTCCTTATATTTAGGATGAAATTAAGAAAATTTATGCTGCTAGTTCTCATTATCGTGTCCTTGGAGCACTCTCAACCATTCTCCTCCCTGTCTGAGATTTACATGCTTCAGATACTTGTAAATAGCTGTTCTCCTCCACAGCTTTTCTTTGGCCAAAGCACACAAATTTATTTTAATCTTTATAAATTAGCCCAGGCTGCCCTTTAATCGTTTATCTTCATCTCCTCTTGATTCTCCATCTTCGAGGCAGTCGGGAGCAGACGGGTATCTGAGAGAGCCATAGCTCAGTGCCTGCTCCCACCAAAACCAGCAGCACATCTGCCCTCTTTGGAGCAGGAAAGCCAAGCCTGGGCAGTGAAAACCTGCCTCTGAGCTCTGCTGTACAGCAGGTTTTCACGGGATGCTGGACTGTTACAAAGGTTAAATCAAGATTGATAAACAGAAACTCGCTGTGTTGCTCACTTTTTAAGATCTCTCCACCTGTTTGCTGTGTGTCCCCAGCACAGTGGGGCTGTCACGAGCAGCACAGTGCTGACTGGCATGTGTGGAATGAAAGCAGAGATTTCCAGAGTTTCAACCAAAAAGTCAAGGTCTCCAGCTGAGATGAGGGAAATACACTGTAACACGCCCACTGCTTCTGCAGATCTGAGCACAGCAGGAGGCATGAAAAATGCACTGAGCTATGGGTTATCCTCAAAATACCTCCCACTTCACTTGGAAGGTGCCAAAACCTGTAAATTTGCTCAATTTGAATACAGTTATCAAATAAGATTCCACACAGCACCCTCACCCTTTACTGCCATATATCCCGTCTCTCTTATTGACAATTTAGATATATTAATCCTTCGGTGTTTTTTCAGCTGCTAATTCTGCAACTGCTTTAAAAAAAATGAGCCTTCGCATCCACCATGATTAATTCATTCTTCATAAGTCCAGGCTGTTTATTGCTCTTTGTTCACTTATGCACTGGCTGTTTACAGATTCTCTTTTAATATTAGCTCTGTTATTTGCTAGAGACTCAAGTCATATTTACCATATGGTAATTGCAGAGATGACATGGACAACAAACAGTGGAAGCAGAGCTGCTACAGCAATTACAGTAAGTGGCAGAGTCTCCAGGCCATCCGCTGCCCCACCTCTGTTTCTTCTCTCCCCACCCTCTGATGGCTTTCCCTGGAGGCTGGATAAAGCCATATGCCACTCTGATCTCTACAGCAAAGACAGGCAGAAATTTGTTCTTCACCACAGAATTACCAGACAGGTTGATTCACCTTTTTCCTCTCAGTCTGTGTTCCAACTGCAGGTCTGCCCTCCCTGGCTGGCTGCCCCGCTCTGTCCTGCCAAGGGCAGGTAATCTGAAATATTGTCTGGAGCTAGACACCCTCAATACCCACATCTCCTTTCTCACCATTACAACTGCACTAACTTCCTCCTCTGCCTCCTCCACGGTCTCAGTGTGCCTCAGATATTGCCCCAAAGGAGTTGCAAAGGACCACATTTGAAAGGGTGGTTGGAAGCTTAACAGAGCAGCTCCTTTTAGCCCACTTGGACACCTGGAACCCACTGAAATCACAGATTTTCCACTGGACACCTAAACATGATTTAAAATTCCTGCAGAAAATCAAACAGATGACTGTGAGAGGCTACTGCTGTTTTCTCCAAAGAAAGACATGAGCTTATGTCTTGATTCCCCCCAAGAGCACCAGGTAGATTCCATACCCAGATGTCATAGGGCTAAGCCAGGTAAATACTTGACTCGGTCCATTAAGAAGATTCAAAAAAAATCAAGATTACCTATAGGTGTTTGCCAGCCTGGGGGCAGTGCATACAACAAAGCACTTTGTTTGAAAAGTATAAGACTTCTCCCCTGTCATTTCAAACACACCTGCAATGATATCTCCCACTTCCCAGCAGTCAGCAAGTCTTAACTTAGATACCAGTGCAGAACATTTGAAAACTGGATGCAGGGCATCATGCATCAGAAGAATCTTCTAGCAACATATATAATAATCATACTGCTGTTTATCTCCAAAGTGAAGAAATAGCATTTTCCTGGTATTCAGAGCCCTTACTTACACCAGTTTCCTCCTCTCAACCCTCCCCTCCAAAAGCCTGTTTTTACACAAATTCATCTTAAAAACTAGAACTATCTTTCCAGCCTAGTCAATCTGCATACCATCAGCAGAAGGCTGGCAAGAGAGAAGAAGGACAGAGTACTTAGGACCAGATTTTCTCTGGCGTAAATCAGCATAGGTCCAGTGAGCCCAAGTCAGCAGAGCCAGCTTATTCTATTGCAAGAGCTGCCTGAGGAACTTTGGCAACATTTCATACAACAGAAACCTCCAAAAGGAAAACTTCATCTATTTCTTCTTCACAACCCACGTCACACACAGCAGCTGGGGGGCATCTTCCTACTCCTCCATACAACTATATTCCCATCCATCCTGCCCTGGTTCCTCCCTCCTCCCAACATTCCATGCTGGCCCCAAATCTGCTACAACTAGTCCTGCCAACAGGAGCAGCAGCTGAGTCATGGGAGATGACCACTTCAGCCAAATGCACTGAAACCTGACAAGAGAAGAAGAAAATCATCCTTCCCCCCACAATCCCAGACTGCAGCACACAAGGCTTGGAGTCTCTCTCCTCCACCATGTGCCCAGTGTCACCTTGGACCAGCACATGAAGTGCCTCATCCTAGAGGTAAAATGACAGGAGTCACTGGCTTAATGTGTGTGCTTGGATAACATACTCATCCCATGCAGCACTTGCTGTACAATCTATTTAAGCCGCCAGGGCAAAAAGAGAGGACAGCTTCTATCCTGCCACTGAGGGGCACAGCCTCCACTATGGATGCTAGTAGTCTCATATCTCCATCAGTTTTACTCAGGAGCTTGAGTCTCCTTCAGGGACAGGGACAGCAGAAATTACCTTTTCATTCTTTTCTTCAAAGAACAGATTAAAACTGAGATGCATTTAACTTGCTTTCAGGTCCAAATCTCTCCTAAGACCCTGCTGCAGCAGGAAAATTGCAGAGTCCCGCTCTTGCTGCAAGTTTCAGTGAAGGACTGACTTGAGCAACAGCTGAGGCAGGAACAAACAGCCTGTTCTCAGACCCTTACTCGACAGTCACTCCCTCCCCCCTGCCTCAGCCCAGAAGGCCTCTCGTGCCCAGCCATCCTTCCATGGTGGTGTCCTGAACCCAGCTCTTCCTGACATTGCTGGTGACAGCAACTCCTGTCCTCTGGGAAACCCATCACAAATCACAGGCTACTGCTTTGCCAAAACAGAAGCAACAGCCCCCCAACACCAACCAGTGAGGAGCAATGAGATAGGAAGGGTGTTATCCCAGGCACAGCCACGATTAGCGTTGCGTTCAGGTCAGTGACACAAACACGTAAGCGAACAAGCACAAAACGTCTTTGAAAAAATGATGATCACAAACAAAGCCTTGAAATGAATTAATTTTGCAGTGGGAGTTCAATGAGCAGACAAATGAATAAAAGTTGGTACTCAATGAATTTGAGATGAGAAACAACCCTCCACTCTGTAGACATCCTTCTTCTGACCATTCTCCCCAACCTCTGGTCTCTCTGCAGATACACACAGAAACACTTCTGGATCATCCCCCTGACCCCTCCTCTCACAGCACCCTTGTGGCTCTTCCCAAACCCAGCTACCAAGACCACCACCCCTTTGTCTGGGGTGATTGCAGCAAGCCCACCATGCCTAGTAGCTGTTGGCTCCCATACTGATACTTGCAAATTATAACCAGACCACCTCTTCATGTTCTCCTTTCAACAGTAAGTAGATGAGGCTTCTGGAGTACTGCACAATCCAACATAACTCCCACATCTCCCCCCTCAGCCTTTGTTGGGAAATAAGCTTTGGCCTGAGGGATAGAGGTGGTCAACCAAGCCAAAAGGAGCTCGAGGCCAACACCAACAGAAAGCTCCTAGACTCAGGTTATTCTGTCTAGTGAGCACTGGAAACTTCTTCAATTCTAGGCTGTGCATTTGCACAATCTGTGGAACACAAAGCTGCAAGAAATAAATTAAATACTCTAAGAGCAGAGGAAAAACAGATGTGCAGGGAACACTGAGAATACCCATAGATCCAGCAGACAGGATGCATCTCTCCTCTTTCTCCAGCACATATTTCAATCTCACTGGTGTTTGTAAAAATTGCTAATGTGTGTGTACAGCAAGAGCTGGAAAGGCCCTTCTTAGCTGAGCATCTGCATCCTGATTGGGCCAACCTCTTGCTTTGTCCCAGCAGCCAAGGCCACATGGACCTGAGAGAAGGCAGGAAGGCACAGAGGATACACAGGAGATTGAACCTGTGAGCAGTGCTGTTAGAACACTAGGAAGCTAGAGGGCATGGAGTTTTTGAGGGAAGTCAGGAGTTGGGGCACTTACTGAGAATCATGAAGAAAACTACATATTTAAGAAGGAAAAGCAGAGGCAGGGAAAGGCCTCTGGGCTAGGGGAAAGAGAGGTGTATGTGACTCACTAGGATGCACAAAGCAGCAAAGAGATGGATCTCGACAGGCAGCAGGCAAGCCGGCAGATTTTGGGGAGTGACGTAGGTGCACCAAGTGCAGCGGAGCATCTTCTCACCTTCAGTCTCCTGGTGTGATTCCCCAGAGGGGAGGCAGCTCCATCATGCTCTGAAGGTTAAGCTGTGCCTTCTGCCTGGCACAAGAGCACATTGCAGCCAATGGGTAAAACTGCCTACCTACCTAAAAGCAAACCCCAACACTGCCAGGAGGGACAGGCTTTATTTTTAGCTGGGACACCAGCAGGGTCACTGCTGGTGCTGCATTTCCCCATGGAAGCCAGGGTTTCATGAAGTGTGCTGTGTGTACAGGGTCACTGCGGGGGAAACATCTGTCAGGTCAGCTTTGGGGAGATGGATTATTTAAGTTAAGAGAAGAGGAAACATTTACTAGAAGTAGTGAACCTGAAACTACTCTGGAAGGTTAAAATGAAAGGAAAAAATGAGGCTTAAAGAATCCGAGGGGGTGGTAATTTATGTGAGGCCAATGTCGAGTGCACCCATCTCCAAAATGCTCATACAGGGGAATGAATACCCCACCACGGCAAACTGCAGCAGCATCCTACGACCCAAGCTTTGAAAGGCTCATTCTCATCTAGGGGCTGCCAAAACAAAAGCAGCAGCAAGTCCTTATCCCTCCTCAGAATCCTTCACAAAGGAAAAGCACACAGAGACCCACCCTGCCTCACACCTTGACGACACTGAGAGGGCACTGAGAGCTCCACCTCAGCGAGGTGCCGAGGTGTCCCCGCAGCCTCCCCGGGACTCCCACGGTGGCCAAGAGCAGCGCCGCGGCCAGCACAGGGCAGCGGCACGACCTGAGCCCGCGGCGGTCCCGTGAGGACAAGGAGTCAGGTCCTCCCTTGCTAGTGGGTTTCGTGGGTGCAAACCTAATAAAACACTTGGCACTGCTCCTACTTGCACTGCCAGGGAATGCAGTCTGGAGGCTTCAACATGGAGAGATTGCTGTTGATGAAGTGCTGAGTGCTAGTGTGAAGCTTTCAAGGGACTTGAAAGAATTGAGTGCAGAGGGGAAGTTCTCATTTTATTCTCTTCTTGAAAAACCTGAGTCCATTTGGCATGTTGCATCTGAGAAATAGCTTGGCCTAGACTCTCTAATTTTTTTTTTTTTAATCAGGATCGACCCCTGTGCATGTTCTTGGGAAGATTTTATATTAAAAATTATTTTGTCGGTTTTTTTCCTGCTTTTTGTGCCTCTTAATAGCTTAAGAAGTGCTTTGCAGACCCCATCACTCTTAGATTCTTTGCAAATAATTTGCATTCAGTATTATCCGTTTCATCAAGCACAGACTTCAAGGCTGAACCAACTCCAAACCTTAACTGCTGCAGGCAATTCTGGCAGCAGCTTCACAGGTGGAAGCAGGACTTCTTAAGCCAACCTGAACATTTTCCACCTCTGGTCTTTTGTTACCACTCTGCTCTAGCTCTCCCCTTTTTTTTGGCATGACTGTTTGCATGGCTAGGGCATGAATAAGGAGCAGGGATCTATCTGGCAGAAAAGCAAGCTGAACCCACCACCTGGGCACATGTGCCACTGTGCCAGTATCCTGCAGGGGTGGGACAGGAGTGGAAACAAGCAGCCAGGGTGGGAAAGTTGTAGAAAACAAGGTGCAGATGACAAGCGTGGCAACTGCATTAGCTGTACGGGCAGAGGCAGGTTTGCCTCTTGCAGCAGTGAATCCTGCAACACCTCCTGGACCACAGAACAGCCTTGTCCTGCAAAGCAAGGGCAGAGACACATCTCTTGTCTCCATTTTTCCCAACTAATGTGTGTTCAAGAGTCCCTGCATAATCCCAACCAAAACCAGAGAAGAGAATAAAGACGCTTGTTAAGGTGAACTTAAAGATCAACATCAAGATACTGCTTCCCAAAAGGAAGGCCTCCCTCAAAGTGGTAAAACCAAGACATCCACGTCTTAAGGACCCAAGACAAATTTTCCTGACAGTAAACAGTATGGAGAGCAAAAGGACAGGTTTGTCACAGAAAGCATTATTCCAAGTACCCTCACCAGTGCTGCCTTCGCTCATTTGTGTGTGGGGAGCTGTGGCTCTGGGGCAGTGGTGGATTTCACAGCCTGCCTGGACTCTGGTGACAAACTCTCTCCTAGTGCTGCTCGAATTGAAGGGAGCTAGGACACATCCAGGGTGAGCTGCAGCCTGACTGCAGAGCGAGGTGCAGACTGGCTCTAACCCTCCCTGCCTCTGCCCCTACTCTGGGGATGGAAACCAGCTTCCACCAGCATGCAGCATATGAACACACTGGCAGGGCACCTTGTGTTGTCAGCACTGGAGTCCCACGTTCACTCCTGGACATGTCACCTTCAACAGAACCTCAGCAGTCAGATCTAAGTGCCCTCCCGCAGGTACATCCCTGCATCACTACACTTCTTTTGATTAAAACTGTATTCTGCGATGCTGCTGTTTGCTTTGAGACAGCCTCCAAGTACCAGCCTAGGAAAGGGGAGATGAAAGCAATGGCAATGCAGTCTCATCTGTCTATAGTTTCTAAAACTCTTTGGCACCTCACTGGTTGCAAAACATGCCCAGCAGCATAGGACATTTAGTATTTCTGATTGCTCTTGACCTGGCTGTCTCTGCTGCTGTCCTGAGTTAGGAAGCTTAGGTAAAAAGACAGCAGAGTACAGGAAGGCAGCAAACAGAGCAAGCTCAGTTTTGTAGCCTTGAAATAATCTGCTAGTGAATGGAAACAGAAGATTCTCCCTAAATCTGAGTGCTCTGGAAGAGCTCCCTGTTTTATTATGATGGAAAATCCTCACTGGAGTGTTTCGTTAGAAAACAAGCTATCATAAAAGAAATGTTAAGAGCCCTAAGCTCCCTTCTCTCCCATGATGTCAACTGTCAGAGACATCAATGACAGCTCGGCTGTGTGATCAAAGGCTCCAGCAAGCGGATTTAAAGACAGAATTACCAGAAAATTGAGAGTTGAAGGAGCATAGGGGCATGATCACCACCTATTTATAAATGTGTCTTATGGGGTGAACTAATTACTTTATGATGCTGTACTGCAGGAAGAATGGCACCGGGGTCTCATTGTGCCACTGCCAAGATGGGGTGGTGGTGCTACCTTCAGAGTGGCGTGTCACATCCCTGCCACCTCGTGCTTTGCTGCTCCTGCAAAGCCTGTGACAGGAGTGCCTCGTGGGGAGGTTGGGAGGCCGGCATGCTGAACTTCACGCGCTCACGTCCGCGATGGCCCTCAGCCACAGCTTGCGGCTTAAAGCATTAAGGCAGAGGGGAAGAAGAGAAGCCAGCTACAGTCTGTACTATGGTAGTCCTCAAGCAGCCCAAAGCCCCCTGAAGCTGCAGGAGACTTGAGGTGGTTCCTGGATCTCATTCTGCCAGTAAGCAGGGATATGACCTGGAGCTCCTCTCCAGCCCCAAACCCCACAGCCCCATGTCACTGAAATCAGCAGATTCACGACCACAAGCTCAGCAGCACAGGTGTTTTAAAGGTTCCCCAAAACCAGCTTATCATCTCATGTACCTCTCAACGCATGAAACTCTTCAGGACAAAGACTGTCATTTACTAGACATCTGTATGGTGCTTGGAAACGTGGGCCCCCAACCAGGCTGATGCCTTCAGGAGTCACCGTTATCTAAACAGTAAATCAGCAACAGCATTAATCTATGCCACAACACCTAAACACAGTGGGTGATGGTAGATGGAGCATCACAACTATCAATTTCCTGGCTTCAAAGACTTTTTTTCCCTATTAAGAAGATGTTTTTGTCATTGTAATTTAATTTCCTTCACTTTTTTTTTAAATATAGAATTAGATAGTACTGCCTGGTTTATAAAAAAAAATTGGCCAGCAATCAAAGCCATCTTTTTAACTGTGAAGCACATGAAAGGCATCTGAAACATGACAGCAACAAAGAACAAGGAACTATTTGTCAACGCCACTTGGTCATTGGGGAAGCTTAGGGGAGGAGACTGATGCTGTTTGTTTAAAACAAGCAAACAAAACCCTGACAGACAGACCATTTATCTGTATAGTGCTTCACTAGAAAATATTGGCAAAGGGAATACATCTTCACTTGGTTTCTAATAAAAGTGCTGACACACGCCGTTGTGGCCTTGCCCTGCCTTGGGGATGGAGGGTGCCTCTCACAGGAAAGACCCTTCAAAAATAAGGGATCAGGCACAACACAGCAGCAGGTCAGCCTGGGCCCTTAGCAACCTCTCTACCTGTCCAACCTGCAACACCATAGCCTCTGCCAAGCTCAGACCAGTCTCCTCTGACTTCAAACCCACCAGTTTCAGAGGAAAGTGGAGGAAGCAGGAAGGGTGGATTCATCCATGGGTAGCCTCTTTCCTTCCTCCAAGCCAGCCAAGCCGAGGAGCAGTGCCTTGAGCATCCTAGGATTGCCATGCAGAACAAGTGCCCGTGACTCCCAACGACACAGTGTGCTCCAGTCTGACTGGATCAGACAGGGCAGCTCCTGCCCTACACTGGCCCAGCAAGAGCCTGTGGAGCACAGAACAGCTGCCTGACCCAGGCTGTGTTGGTACTGCTCCACATGTGCTTTCCTGTTCTGGGTGCTGGGTTGAAGACTGCTTCCCACAGTGCCCAGGGCAATGGAAAGGACTGTCCCACCTGATGATGGCATCTGCCATCCCAGGGGCCATCCTGTCAGGTGGAGGCTTTGCAGAGCAAGAGCACGATCTCTGCAAAAAGAAGTGCAACGCAGAGGGGTGTTAGGATGGCTACACATCTGCCTTCCCTCTCACACCCTGTCACCCACTAGGTATTGTAACCATGTCCTCACCAAATCCCCAGGCAGGAAGAAACACACCATTAACGACACAAATGAGACCCAGGACCTGAAATGTGCCTCAGGGCACACTGGAGGTATGCAGAAGGCCAGAAGCTTACTCGAATTTCCACTATCCTCACTTAGGACCCCAGCAGTGGGATTACTACAGTCTGTTCTACCTTGGGCATTTGAGCAATGCTTAAACTACTCACTTATTAGTAGAGCAGGCTCCTATTTGGCTTTAAGGAAAAAAACCCAGACTGCTGTACTGCACCTTATGCCTAAGGCTCTCTATACCCATCAGTCGTCTCCCTCCCCACACTGGTTGATACTACACCCTTCTGTTTACAACTCGGGGTAGCCAGTTTGCCTCATGTTGCACACTCATGGCAGAACAGAGGGCTCCTGGGCTGCTCCTGCTCCTCCCCAGGCAGCCCTCGGCAGGAGCTGGACGTGCTCTTTTCCAACATCACTACTTCTATTCAGGAAGCAAGTCTCGTTCCAGTTGAACACAGAAGCACGAACATGAGCACCAAATGTGACTTTCTCAGCTAAACCACGATCAGGGAAAACAAATGCTTCCAACAGCAGTGGATGGAGCAGGATTAGGGACTCCCTAGAAATGCTTGTGCCGCGGGGGAGTGAAGCCTCTCCCCGCTGCACCAAACCTACAGAGCACCTTCAAGGCCTCTGTGTCCCCCCACTGTGTCCTGTGCCCCCCTAAGTCAGCTCCGATGCCCTCCACCTCCTGCCAGTCTCCCAGGGAGCACGGGATGAGTGCTCCTGAATGGGAAGGTGCTACTGACTGTTACCTAAGTCTTCCAGAAATAACAAAACAGCTCAAGAAAATCACCCTTTTGCTTTATAAAGAGATGTGTGGCATTAAAGCAACATATATATAAGCATGAAGAGGGGGGGATGTGTGTAAGGCACCCTTTCTCTCCCTAAATTTGAAACAGATTTTTAGAGTAAAATCCCCAGAACAAGCTGAGGAACAACCCATGAAGTCAGGAACACAACCATTACACTACAGCTCCATTGGAGGGGGCAGAGGGGGAAACGGCCATGGCCTCACGTTTTAGAATAATAGTAAAAAAAACCCAAAACCAACTGCAACGGTTTCATCTCTCACCCAGCGTGATCGATACTTCCGACACAGGTGAAAAAAACAAAGCCCTGAAGCAAGGCTAGGAGAGAGGTAGAGCATGAAACCAGCCCACATTTAGGTCAGCTCTCATGCGTGTGCAAGAGTGTGTGTAGAGTTCCTGTCCCCCTGCCGTGGGGGGCTGCGGGGCTGCCGGCGGCCCCGTGCCCTATTTAGGGCAGCGCCTGGCGCAGCAGCTATATTTGACACCCGGGGTAAACAAGCCGGCCCCGGCGGACGGAGCGCGACAGCTGCCCAGGACGGCGGCCCCGGCGCCCCCGCCCCACGGCCGGGGATGGCCCGGCCCGGCCTCTCCCGGCGGAAGAAAAAAAATA
>VZRX01009825.1:1395-171993 GCA_013398075.1 Notiomystis cincta | reverse complement strand
CTGGCTCCCCAACACAAATCCTTCCGGTTCCTAAAGGGAGCTCATCGCATCTCCCGGTGATTCACCGACGGTGTGTGCGGGTACGGGGGGGTTCGCCTTTGCATGTCAGACCAAGTTGCCTCGCTCGCTACAAAACCTGTGCTCCCTTTTGCAGCTGTCAGGGAGAGCGGGGAGGTGCATCTGGAAAAGGGGGTGGGGGTGGAGGTAAAATGTTGATAAATCCACCAGCCTTGATCTTCAGCTCCGTGTGGTGGAGTTTGGGGAGGGAAGGGAGATGTGGCGAAGAGGGAGGAGGGCGAGGAGGACGGAGATGAATGGGGGTCGAGGGAGGGGGGAAGAGAAAATGGATTGTACCCCAGATTGCCACTGAATGTGCTGGGCTTCCCCCGCTCCCGCGCTCACACCACCGGGGCTCGGTGCAGGTTTCCCAGCATTACGGTGCACGGCAAAGCGCTGAGCCTGATTTCTGGGAGCCAGCGAGGTTTGCACAACTGCAGCAAGAAGCCAAATCAAAAAGCCAATCTGCGAGCCTCCAAACTCCACGTCACCTATCAGCTGGGAGCGAGCGCTGCAACAGAATTACAAGCCATGCATATTTATTCCTCTGAATCCTGGGGGGGATTTTCGGATCGTTTAAAGCGAGGCACGGTGAAACCAAGGCAAACCCTTTCCAAAATAAATAAAGGCAGAGCACGTCTTGCATGTAACACGCGCACACACACCTCTACGAGGTCTCCATCGGTATATACAGATAGAAATATGCACTCACTGAGCGGGGATCACTCCACCATCCAAGTATATTGACTTGACTTTGTGTATTTCAAGCAAGGGAGGGGAAGAGCACGGTAGTTGCGCCTCAGAGAAGATATTGATTGCATATCTGAAATTTAAAGCATCTGCCAAACACTTCTGAGAGATTAAATATAGGCAATATAATTACACAGCCAGAGTCGGTCCTGGTATCCATTTGAAGCTGCATGCTTTAGTTTGTGCTTGCAGAAACCACCCAGTTATTTTTTTTAACCAAAGTCAAATAACAAGTTGTGAGACAGCAAGTCATTTTAAGGGAAAAAAATACACATTGCCTCCAAAGTTGCTATTTGACTTTGGCAGAAGACTCCTGGGGGCTGGTTTCCAGGACCATGGAACAAAGCAATACGTTTATGCCTCACACAAGACACATCATGGATTTGCATACATGTTTGTCTCCCCTTAGGATCCCTCTGCTTTTGCCACAGCAGTTGTGGGCAGACATGTGCCTCCAGGAGATTTACCTTCTGGCATAGCTTCTCCCTTCTTTAGAGCCCAGGGTACTACAAGGTAACAAGCCCTGACACCAGGCTGTGCTGCCAAAGAATGGTCTGCTTCATCCTCCAGAGAGAAGCTGTCCCCAGCCCGTTTGTCCCCAGTGACTCCCCATAGCCCCTGAGGTGATGAAGGCCCAGAAGCTTTCTGGTGAGACCCGAGCACATGTGCAAGTGCAAACCATCCCTGTCAAAAGCAGCTGAATAAACTGCCACGAGAAACCTGAGCCTGAGTCCTACGCTGGGCAAGAACTTTTACCTCAGCCAGGCACAGGCAGCAAACATACAAAGAGGGAAGAGGAAAGGGCAGAACAGTTACTGGGAGGGTGACATGTAAGAGAGCTGCATGGGCTTCATGCTGCCAAAAATGGGTAAGAAAAGCTGCAGATGGGCTGTGGTCCCTTGCAGAATAGCACAGACCACTAAGGCCCTGAAAATCAGCTGGTATATTCTAGTTATGGCTCCATAATAAAAGCAGCCCGTGGCCCCACACCTCAGCCCAGAAGGGATCCAGAGACCTGGAAGAGCAATTATCCATTCTGGTCTGGCCACTCACTGTTATTAATTAGAGCAGGGCATGGAAGTCCAGGACAGATGGACAGCAGGAGAAGGCCACAAGGGGACAGAGTTGCTACAAATAAGTACAAGATGGTGGTACAAAAGAAGGTGGCAGAACACCTTGTGGGTCCCAGACTCAGCCTTTTATCTCCCCAAATGCCACCTGCCACTCCTGGTGTCCTCAAATAACCCAGCAAGGCAGCTTACCCGGTAGGAATGTGGTAAGGGATGCACATGAGCCAGGAGATACAGCAAGAGCCAACATATAAGGAGGTGGCTGACCTCAGGGTGCTGGCCAGCTCTGCACGGGGCTGCAACCCTGAATGATGCTCCTGGGTGATGTCAGGGAGGGGAAGGGCTTCCCAGTGCCTGGGGGAATACCGTGTGCATGTGTGGCACATGGCATTAAAGTGCCTGGCAGTCTCACCCAAGCTGCAGAAGAACCCTGAGTGACATCAACACACAAAATCAACAGCACAGCATCAGTGGCTGAAACCCAAAACTGTGTGGATGCAGGGACTGGCACTGGCCAGTGTCACCCGATCTCCAGGTGGCCACCTCCAAACCTCACACCCCTGCCAGGGAGGGCAGCCCCCAAGGGTGGCAGCTCTCCAGTCACCTCAACACCAAGCAAAGGAAACCGCCCCACTTGGCACAGGGAAACTCTCCCAAGCCACAGCTCATCATCAGGCAGTTCCAAACAACTGCTTGTGTTTAAGGCTCAGCAAGAACGGGTCTGGAGCTGAGGAAGTTGAGTACAAAATGCTCGTCAGCAGGAGCAAGCCCTGGGGGCAATACACAAATTTACAGTTGACAATAACTTAAGACAGACAGAGCTCTTTATGGTACACAGATGTTTCATTTCACCTCATCCCAGTACATAAAATCATGCCTAATACACTTAAGAAATGCTCCCAGGCATTTCCCTCTTTCCTTCCCTTCCATATGGGCCTGATCTTACATTGCTCAGCTCAGGCAGAAATTTTTCATCACAAGAGGGAGTATATGAAATTTTTTATCTCCTTAGTCTTAAAGGTGTGCTTGCAGAGCACTAACCTGAGATGAAAGCAACCAAAATTTTTTTAAAACCCCAAACTTCACAAAAACCCAACCACATCTTGTTTATATTAGCTTTAACAATTAAAATACAAGGGGTTCAAATTCCTGGACTGTTTAGCACAATCTCACTAAACAAACATGGATATTACCTTTTAATGACTACCAAGATCTCTTGATGTTTCAAGTGCTACCTCACCTAAGGACCAGAGCTAATGGTTTTAAACTGATGGAGGGCTGATTTAGATTAGATATAAGAAAGAAGTTTTTCACAAAGAGAGTGGTGAAATACTGGCCCAGGTTGCCCAGAGAGATGGTAGGCACTGCATCCCTGACAACATTAAAGGTCAGGTTGGACGGAGCTCTGAGCAACCTGATCTGTTGAAGATGTCCTTGCTCATTGCAGAGGGCTGGAACTAGATGACCTTTAAAAGATCCCTTCCAACTCAGACTATTGCATGATTCTAACCCAAAACACTGGAACTCTGCCAAACACTGATATATTAAAAGAACACAGAATGGGTAAGGTTGGAATGGACCATGGGAGGTCATCTGCTCCAACCTCCCTGCTCACAGAGGTCCCCTAGAACACGTTACTCTCAGGACTGAGTGCAGATGGCTTTTGGATATTTCCACAACCACAACCTCTCTGGGCAAGTGATCCAGAGATCAGTCACCCTCGCAGTAAAGAAGTTCTTCATAAAAGTGCAGGGACTTTTCCCATGAACAATCAGGACTTTAATATTTCTCTCAAACCTGTCTCCAAGCTCTTGAGATTTGAAGCAGAACAAGAAATGGAGGCTTTGCTCTTCCTTTCCTTGTCTACCCGAAACTAGAAGAGATTTTTTCAACTTAATCCATAGTTTCAACATCCCATAATTTCAGCCTTCTGCTGGCAACTATGCTGATAATAAAGATGCTGATAGCAGAATGTAGTCAACAGCAGTGCTGTTGTTAAAGGCAATGTGCCTAACAGGCATTGACTTGCTCTGCCAGGCCAACAGCATCTATTGACATAGAAACCTGCCAGTGTCCTTCAAGTTCCAGAGGAAACTCTGGGAGTGTGTTAGCTGAGTCTGAAAGGACCTGTTCTTTCCCCTTCATTCACCAGCTATGCACTTTGCACATACAGATAAAAATTTCACACAGTTGCCATCCAAAATTTCAGGTGAGTAGGGCAATATTATTTTTTTATTATGGAAGACATGATGAGCTCTAGGTTTGGCTCTTCCTTGGAAGATTTCTAGCTCAGCAATGCCTTAGGAATTGCTCCCACTATTGCTGTCCTCCTACAATTTTTTCAGCCCTTGGCCTAATGACCCAAGAATAGCTGATTGAGTGTTTGTGGCCATTGTTCCTCGAATACAAGCAGACTGACAGTTCCTGACCTCAGGTTTGTACGAAAGGGCCTGGCACAGCCCCCTTCTCTCATTCAAGATTTGGTCTTGGTGAACCTATGTTATGTTTTGGCCTATTTTTCCATAGCTTTGCTTTTCCTCCCTCATCAACTTTCATCAGGTTCCTGCTCACATTTGTGTCAGAAGGGATGAGATAATGTGACATTTTATTAGTGTGATGCATTTGCAGAGCCTTGAAATGAAGTTTAAAATCTGAGAAAAATTATATTCTAGGCAAAAGAGGAAAGGAGCCACAATGTAGAAGGCAGCTTCAAGCCTATCCATGATTACAGAGCAAATGAACCCAGATCAAATGTAAAATTCTGTTCTTTACTTTTTTTTCTCCCATGAAAACCTGTTTTGCAAACACTGTTAGAGCTCCAAAAGCCAGCCTGGGCTTTACACACACAACAGTGTGCAAATCCTTATCAAACAAGTCATGGGACACCTGGGAGAGTCTTCATGGCACTGCCTCCTAACCAGGGGATGACTCCTCCACAGATCCCAGCAGACAGGGAACTTGCCACAGATGGGTAAGCATTCTTTGTGTATCCTTTGTACATTGCTCAGAAAGGAATAAAATATGGGTATAAACCTTCTGCCTCCCAGATATGTCTGTGACAGCTGTAGGTTGCCATAAGATACTCCATTCTCATTGCAGAGCTTCCCAAGAGGTGAAGTCTGGGGTCAGAGGCCACCTTCCTCAGGTCTGGCTTATAAGGAAGGGCAATTCTTTGTGCAGTCATCTTCAGTATCACAGTAATGCAGAGACAAGCCCACACACAGGTGACTGATACCACAAACAAGTTCTGGCCTGGGCTTGCCAAGGGTTTTGTATGCAAGTGAACACAGACCTAAAGAAACTTTAGGCAGCATTCAGACACCATGTGGAAACCCTCAAAAGAAAACCACCTAACTAAGGATAGCAACCAGTCACTGGAAGTTCAGGGCAAGTCAAACTCTTGAAAAGTTCTAATGAGAAGTGACATCTTCCAAAGAATCTTCCTGACAATGGAAAATGAGGGTGCACCTCACAACCAGATTTTGATCATGGTGGAATCCAGGACACATGTTAATTCCAAAGTTTTCCATTTTAGCATTGGCTTCAGAAACTGCTGATCCAGGATTGGCCACTGCAGGTTGCAGAGAAGTGAACACCTGAGGTGGAGCATAGCTTCCTCTCAGGACAGACACCCTGGGGCTTGCCTGGCAAGCCACTGTGTCCTGGGGCAGGAAACAGGACTCATTGAAAGGGGATTTTTTCAGCATTTTAACTGCCATCCATGGGTGGTGGTCAGGGTGACCTTCTCAGGTTGAGGAGCTCTGAGACTTTCCTTCTTTTTTGGTGTCTGAGAGGAACAGCTTAATAGAAACTCTATTACAAACCAGGTTATATGTTTTTTGTGGGTTTTTATAAGAACAGCTTTTCCCAGGAAGGACCAATGGGACTCTGTGGCTTACAGCAGTTTATGTGCCAGGCCAAGGGGCACATTCAAAAAGGCCATTTCAACTGCAGTGACTAGTCATGAGCAGCCAGCACCAACAGTGCTAGAGATACACGCATTTTTTCAGTCACAGAGCAAGAACATGAGGCTCAGATTACAGCAGTGGGTTAGGTCTGCTCCTCCCCCACTCTCACTGAGGACCAAGGAACCTGGCCTCAGAGAAAGAGGTTTGCTATGACAGAAGACAGCAACAAATATTAACATGGCAAGAGGCCTGTAAGCACATCAGCACGTTCTGATGGGCTCTCACACGTGTCTTACAAAGCATAGAAGAGGATTTAGCTCACAAAGTTGTCAATTCATTTAACAGCTTCCCAAAATAATTCTGAATTCAAAAAAATCAATGGGAAAAGTTCATAAATCATTGATTTTGAAACCCAACAAAGACAAAAATCAATTGCACCACCACCACTCTGGTTTCCCTGTTAAACACTGGCACCAAGGTGTTTTTTTCTGCTTCTTGCACCACATGCTGGCTAATAGCATGAAAAGAAAAAATCCATGTTTCTTAAACTAAGCCAGTTCTTCATGGAGAGGAAGATTCACAGTGATTCTAAAGCAGTAGTTGGTGCTTCAGCCATGCAACTGCACACAGGCTGGTTTTCTCACCCCTCTTTCAAATCCTTCCTTCTGCATCCTGTGCCTTCACATTCTGGCTAAGTTACTCCCTGGCCAGCGTGTTTGCTAGCAGGTTAAAGTGTGCTATGATGAAAAATGGCTGGGGTTATGTTACACTGTGGATAGAACAGTAGCAGGAACATGTCATCCCCTGTACTGGCCTCCAGTTCCTCAGGGTCTTCCACAGCAATTCAGACTCTCTCAGCCATCCTGGAGCTGCCCACCTTCACGAGCAGTGGGGTTGTGGGTGCTCAGCTCGTGGGCAGCAAGTGCTGGTGTGGCTGAGGGTGCCCCTCCCTTAACCCCACAACAGGCTCTGGTGGGCTGGCAAACAAGGCTTCATGCTATGATTTGTCTCAAAGTATGCAAAATGCCAGAGCTGAAGGTCCCCAACTTCAGGGGATGTTACCAGATAGCACAGCTACAGACCTTGATAGTGCTGTCCAGTGGGGATAGCAATAAATGCCAGGTAAAGACAGAATAAAATTTTACAATTCCGCTAAGGTCAGTGTAATAATTTTCTTAGCAAAACAGCTGAGACCTACTGAAAAAAAGTCTCCTATGGAATAGTGTGTCTTCCTTTACAAATCTGGGACAAAGTGGAGAGTGCCAGATTGTCTCTTCCCCCTGAGCAGTTAGAAGAAAGCCGTGCTTCCCTCCAAGAGAATCTGATCTTGGTTTATAAAAACTGGGAGGGGGGTGTGCATGTGTGTGAAAAAGAACTATAAAATAAATTAAGATCAGCTGTTAATGAAAGTTAGCAGTTTAATTAAAGGAGTGAGCAGCTTGTGCATGGAGAGATGCATCCATCTCTAGGATACACGTGGCTCCTGTCCAGATCGGGCAGAATCCAGGAAACACATATGAGATGAGTGCTTCTGGTGCAAAGTCTGGCCCCAGACTGCTCTGATGATGGTGGTGAGATAGAGACAGTTCCCCTGGGAAGATGCCTGTCATCATGACACCACACAAGGCCTGCCACCTCCCTCAGCACTGAAGACTTGACTTTAAATATCCGGTTGTGTTGCAAAATCATCCTTCTGATGTGTGTCATGTTTTGAGATTAAGTGGATACTAAAACACTGGTTATCTCTTTATGTATTAATTTATTCAGTTTCTCCTAAAAGTTGAATTTACAAGAATATTATGTCTTGCTTTTAAAAAGTGCACAGCCACAAAAGGACTTTGGCACATGCAACATACAGCTATCACAGAAAGGGTCAGGTTGGAAGGGACAGCAGTGGATCATCTGGTCCAAGCTCCCTGCTCAAGCAGGGTCATTCTAGAGCACCTGTATACCAATACTTGCTTAGATCCTGCTGAACACAATCCACCTGCCCTAGACATGCCATCACCTGAAGAAGTCCCACAGGATTGCACCAACAACAGGATCCCACCCTCAGAGCAGTCAAAAGAATTCAGGTAGAAAGAAGTTAATTTGTGGAGAAAGACACAGCTGTGTGCAAAAGCACAGGGTGGTCTTTCACAGCCTGGGGTTTCTTTCTAAAGGGGTTTCTTCTACACACAATGTGTATTTTGTCCTGTACTTTGTACAGGGTCCTACATTCAGTCTCCCTCTCTCTGCTCCATTCTATACACTGTCTCCCACCTATACGTACCTCTTGCCCTTGCTCCTCTCACCACACACCCTCTTTAAGCTCCTCTTTGTGTTGTCCTGTGAGGACATGGGTTTAGCTGTTGTTCTTTGCCCACACTTGACATAAACTCCAAGCTTGGACTAACTCTCCCTGATGATTGATTTGTATCCCAGGATATGCAGGAGTTGTTTTGCTCTGGAGATAACAGAGGGAATAGCTCGGAATGGCTGAAGAACTCCAGCCTGGAGAGTCTTGGGCTGCCTGTCTCTGGCTGCCAGGGTGCTCCTGGCAGAGGGAGGCTATGGCCATTTTGCACAGGCTCTGGTCTCTGTGGTTTCTCACATTCATTTTTGCACTGCTGACCATCTTGCAGCTACAGAGTGGTAGCCTCCAGAAGTCCTAGTCACACAAGTGGCTCACAGCACTGTTTACCAAACACACCAACCTCACCCCAAAGGCCAGGAACAGAAACAAGGTAGAAAACCCCACCTCATCTCCCTGTACCACTCAGAGATTTATCAGGGCTCACTGCTGTACCAGCCACCTGAGCCACACACAACAGGAGTGACCCAGCATCACCAGTACAGCTGACAGCAGACAAGACCCAGCTGGCAGCACTCACTGTCTCACACTAGAGCCCTAACATACCATGTACTTCCCACAGACTGGCCATTCCAAGCCTCTCCTTCCACCTGCCTAATTGCTCACAACAGGAAAATTAGGATTTTGGAAACTGCTATCTGGCTACCAAATCTCCCTGCAGTAGGTTAGCAAGTCCCAGAACTGTGGGAGGGACAGACCTGCTGGTCCCAGGCCTGCCCTGGCTTTCTTCAGACGCTTCAGCAGTGCCAGGCAACTGCTCAAGTGCAAGAGGCATTACTGATCTCCCAAAGCCACTGCAAGGGCTAATTGCTTGAGCCTTTTTCGCAATGCTGCCCAGAAGATGAAGGTGTGGCTCAGCACACTCATTCTGTAGCTCATTCCAGAAGCAGCATTTACTGGGCAAGAAAAATGGCATCCCAGGAGTGGCAGCATTGCCAAGCAGCCTCGTCCCCCAGCACCACAGGGTTTTGCTCACACTGCAAGAGCACTGACCCTGCAGTGCTTAGATTCCCTTTCAGCTGGCTCTGCTGTGAACCACTGCTCTCCCCTTTCAGCTGCTGTCCCTACTGCCATCATCTCACTGCTTTCAGCTGCATCTAGAAATGGACTGAGCCCTCACTCTATATGGTTATATTCCCATGGTTTTCTATTTAACATCTTTCTAGGGCCCCCTCAAGGGCTTTTTTGAGAAGGAGAGTGTAGGGATGGCTCCCTGTCCTACAGGGCACAGACAGCACTGTGACTGCTGCTGGGGAACTAGGGACAGAAAAGCCATCAGCTGCCACAGCCATCCCTGGGGAAGAGACTAATGCTCCCCTCATCTCCACTGGCTGGCAGAGCACTTTCCCCTTGGCATCTCCCCTCTGCCCAACACTATCCCATGGATCACCATGCCTCTGGGCATCCAAGCTGCCACCTGTCACCTACTACCCTCAGAAGCCTGGCAGCAGCTCCCTGGCTCAGGTCAGTGACAGACCCGCTGTGTTCCCAAGGGAGGTGAAGGCATAGCTCCCACTTCACATGCTGTAAGGATTTCAATCCCATCCCTGTAACAGCAAGCAGTGATAAAAGCATGCAACAGAGCCATGAGATGAGGCTTATTTCATCATGCCTTCAGAAAGGCAAAACCCAGAAAACACCTTTTATCTAGCCTCTGCATAGACAGCTTCCTCCTCATTTCTTTATTGGTGGTTTTGCAGTTGTTTACTGCCTTGATGAGACAGAGCTGTTGCCATGTGGTATGGACAGGCTGCAAGAGCAGCTCCCTTCTTGGACTTGTTTGGTAGGTATATTGAGAATTTAAGTCCTCTGTCGGTTTCCATGAACAACGAATGCGTGTTCAGAAAAGGGAAAAAAATAAAAGAGAAAAAAGATATTATTAGAAGGAGCAAAGCCTCAATGAGTCCCATCACTTCCCCAGCTGCTGCTGTGCCTAATCATTTTCATAGTATATCAGGAAGTGTGAAATCACTGATTAATTTTATGACAGAGGTTTTCATCACAGAAGGTGGGGATGTGAAGCCACCTTCTGAATGCAATTGCAGCTGTGGGTTCATTCTCAGGCACCGAGTCTTACCCCAGGTACCACTGGGGAAGGATGAGACAAAGCTATCCAAACCAGGTCACCAGTTCTCTTGGATGAAAACAGGCAGATGAGTGCCAGTCCTTGCTACAGAAATGTCTCAGGGTGCTGGAGATACTGAGCAGGGGAAGTTTCCCTCACAGATTTCTCAACAGCACAGAGTAAATAAGACACATTCACATTTCCTCTGACTCTTGCACATCTCAGCAGCAGTGAGGGCAGAGCTCTGAGCCCTAAGCACCCAGACTCAGCCTCCAGGCATTGTTTGAGCATTCACTGCTCGTGGCCAGGACAAGGGTCCCCACATCCTGTAAGACCAATTTAGGAAATGCAAACTCATGAACTTTGGACAGCTGGAGGACCTGCAGACAATCCATCCTCACCTGCATCCACTGCTGCCAGTGTGAGACCTCCCTGTCACCCTCTGCACTTACAGGGACAAGAGCAACAAGGTTCCAACCAGCCTGGTGTTACTGCAGCACATGGAGGGTGGTGCAGGGAGCTTCCAGTCCCTGGGGTAGAGTACAGATGAGATCAAGCCAAATCCTGATCCTGTGGAAATCAGCTGGAACTTTTTCACTGTGAGAAGTATAGTCCACACCTCTCTATGAGAGCTGCTGAAGAGCCAGGAGAGGCAGTGCAGAACAGCAAAGGGCAGAAAGCAAAGCATGCTGCATCCAGCTCCTTCCAAGGGGAATTCACAGAAGCAGAATGACATCTGCACTCTCATCAGAATGTCACAGCCACCAGTCCCCTCATGGAGCACAACAGACCTTTAATAACAACTGCTTAGTTGATGCCTGCTACTAAGGCAAGATCACAGGCAAAGAGGTCATTGGTTTGCCCCTGACCTTGAACTGGACTGTAAATTATTGCAGCCCCATAGCACTGCCTGACCCTCTCAACAAGAAGAGTACAACATGCATGGAGACTTCCTGATGCAGCCTACATGCTCCTTGTGTGCTGCAGGTCCTTCTCCTTCACACACCAGCCTGGCACAAGGTTGCTGTCCTCCCTGGCATTTGCATGTCCCCTTTGACAGTTTGTTGTTTAATAAACCTGGAGGGGAAGTGGCACAAACCTGGGGCAGCAACGACGAACCTGCTTCCCTGGCATGGAATGGTGTCAGCCAGCATGAGTGAAGTGACAGTCCCCCAGGGCACTTGCCTTGACCCAGTCCAGAAGGGAAGGGTAGCTTGGGCCAGGTTAGCACACGTGGGTGCAGGTACTGCGTGGTTTTCACCAGGGTCCAAACCAGCCTGATCAGATCAGAACACTGGGACAGAGAAACCCTTGAATCAGGATACAAAACTAAATCAAAGTTTTATGGGCTAGGATGAAAGGGGAAGCACTTCAAAGTCTGCAACACATTAATTTTCCTTTCTGCTCTGGTTTTTCCTTGCCCCTTGTTTTAATATGATGGATCACTTGATAATGACAGGAGGTTGCTCTGACTGACATATACACCCAGGATAAAGGGGAGCAGGAAATTGGATCTGAGGCTCTGTACTGTATTTCTGTGAGTTCTGGAGCCATCAGAAAGAGACCCTTGGTCGGGTTGCTAATGCCATCCATTCCCCACAGCTGCAGACAGGCAGTCCTGTGTTCAATTTCCTGCCATCACTCCTTGTGCCTAGTGCACAGCCAAAGAACAGGAGTATGAAGTGTATCTGATTTAGAGATATACACTCATCAGGCACAAGCTCTGGCTACAGTAGGAAATTGAACTCTTGATGAAAATGGTTTTCACCAGGGAGCCTCCTTGTCCTCTCACGGCCTTCCTCATTCTATATTGTCTGGGCCTTAAGGTCACAACTGTTGCCTCTTTCACCAAGAGAACTGCTCTAGTATTTGCTTTTCTAGCCCCACTTTTTCTGTCCATTGTGAGGAAAGCTCTTTCAGTGCACTGAGCCCCTTTCCCTCCCTATTCCTCCTGTCCCAGCTGCTCTGTGCTACCATGGGGGTAATACACTGAGCACACCACCTTAGTCACCTCTACTCTGCTGCCTCCTGCCTCCTATAGGAAAAGCTGGTTTGTCTGCTGAAGGGAGTGGAACCACAACAGAGCAGGGGGAGATTTTCTAACACAAGAAAAAATCTCCTTTGGATTCAGATCTGGCCTTGCAGGAGATACCAGAACATTGGGAATCCATTCCTGTTGTGGGCTTTGCTGGATCCTCAAAGTCAAATCCCATCGCTTGCTTCCTCAGTTGTTGGACAGTCAGGAGGACACTTTTCTACAGGGACCATGAGACTTGCAGGTGCAAAGACAGCCCTGACAAGGCACTGGGGCCATGTTCTGGATCCTATTGATACTTTGAAGGAGACAAAGGCTGTGAATCCTGGTTTGGGGAAAGGCATTGCTACTGGTGCCTGTTTCTGAACTGGATTCAAACAGCTTCATATTCTAGAGGCTTCAGAGTCCAAACCTGGATTCACAGCCTTCACTCATCCCTTGCTATGGACAGCTATTTGTACTTCTAGACTGCAAACTGAACAAAGACAGATGTAAAGAAATATTCAAGGTCTTTGCTCAAGTACAGCCATGCAATCTTAAGCAAAATACCCAAAATATTTCATCAAAACAGTGTATTTTTATTTTAGGTCTATGGGTTGGACAAGCATCTGAACATACATGAGTTTATTTTGCTTCCCAGCTTCAGGTGCTCTGCCCTACATCCCCCAGGAAAGCTATTTTAATTGCCACACCACCTGGAAAACTACCCAGCAACAATATTCTTTGCCTTGCTGCCCCACCAGGCTGGACTGTACAGACAAGATATTGATGCAGCAACCTGATGTAATCAAGAGCTATAAAAGGCAAAGCAGTAAATCATTTCAGATGCAACAGTCTGTCTGTGCACTTAGCCATTTTTTATGTTTTCCAAAACATCCAATAAACAAAATTGCATTTAACTATTAACAGTCACACAGCAATTTTCCTTGCAAAGCTTGTGCTCTCACAGTGGGTAGTGGTGAGGAAGGAACATGGCTTGGAAGTAGGTCAAGAAGTGTCCAGAATTAGGAATTATTTTACTTGTTTTTATCTTTCCTGCAGGTGAATCATCTGAAACTTCTTGCTGTTGAGAGCAGCTTTTGGGAAAAGTGGCTCTCGCTTCCCCTAGCGTTAAAGAGTCAACCATATTCTTTACTGAGCTTTCCCACAGTGCTCTTGTGACTGACCATCGAGCGACCTAAAATGAGAGCTACAGCTCTGAGGGAAGCTTGAGCAAAGCTAACTTTGCAGAAAGGAAGAGAATGGAGGGTTAGGTTGGTCTCCTACACCACAGTTAGAACCATCAACCCTAAAGGGCAAGAGTTATCTGGGCAGAGGCAGAAGTGCTGCTGCAGCTTTCCTCCTTTTCTCCTAGCAGAAGCTGCCATTCCCCAGAGATGCAAGTTCAGGGGAGCTGAAGAAAAGCACACAAGGGCAGCAGCAAAAGAGCCTCTCTCTAAAGGAGCAGGAGGCCAGAGTCCTCTCCACAGCACAGAAGTGGGTCATGGTCCCCTCACTTCTCAGGACGTGGTATTTCGATACAACCCATAGAAACACAAAGCCACCTGACAGATTTCAGATATTCTAAACTGAGTTTCTGTTCCAGTCCACGAGATGAGCTTTGCTTTTTCTTTGTATCTCAAGACTCCAGTTTCCAAATAAAGAATCAGTCAAGCTATAAGGAGGGTAAATGAGATCAATAATTCCTATCAGCTTTTAAAGTGACTAAAAGACAGCTGAGAACCTGGAAAGAACCATACATTAGGTAAAAACAGAGGCATTTTCTCATTTTACCTTCATCTACATTCCTGAGATGCAGAGGAAGACAAAGCCTCTTTCTTCACTTACCTGGCCTCAAAAAATAAGACAAACTCTGAGGCCTCAGGAGAGAGAAAACCATAGCAGCATTTCAGACCTTCCTCAAAAATTGTATGCCACCTGAGCAGCCTCCTCCCAGCAACTGATGGCAGATGAGTGCTATTGAACCAGCCATGTCTGCAGGTGGGCGGTTGGTGGCCGAGTGCCCCTGACAGCTGCAGAGCTACTTTAACTTACCCCAGCTGAAAATTTTCCCCACTGGCTGACATTTAACTGCCCTGTTTTTCCCAGGATTTATCAAGAAGTCAGGCACTCAAGGTGACTCATCGCCAGCTAAGCCGGAGCCAGCAAGAGCTGTCACAGCGCGCAGTGCTCTGGCTGCCCAGGGGGGCTGTCAGTAACGCAGTGACCGGATCCTCCCCTGCCTTAACGACCTGGGCATCGGCCCTGTGTGGCAGGGCACCACCCGGGATGGATAAACCCCTCCTGTGCACTAGAGGTGTGGATGATGAGGAGCTTCTCCTTCTGTATCGCAATGGGGCAATGCAGCAAAATTCAGTTTCACCAGGGCACGTAGTGAGCATTCCAACTGGCTTGCGTGCAGCTACACCCGGATAAATAGGAAGAAAATCCCTAACCATAATCACCTGTCAAATACCTTGCCCCTTCCCCCACTCGCTGTCAGCCTGCTCTTGATTTTCAAAGGGTTTGCAGTCTGTTTAGCCTGAGGATAAAGCCGAGCAGGTGAACTGGAGGCAGCAGTAGCCACAATGCCTGGAGCAGGAGGTGATATGGACACCCAGAGGAGCTGGGCAGCAACAGATTTTCCCCACCACAGCCCTGTCAGCACAACAGCCCCTGGACTCCATGGGCTCCCTTCTCCTTCGGGTCCCAAGTGCCGGGCTCGGCCCACGGGCAGCTCTCACGAGAGGGCAGCAGGAGCCACTTAGAGATGGATGCTGCAGAGGCAGCTGGGCCAAAAGGCATCCAGCCCTCTGGAGAACGATAAACAGGACAGCACACAGGCTCTGCCTTGGATGGTGCCACCATAACAGCCCACACATGGGGCCATGTGGGGAGGAGCCAGCCCAGAGAAGCGCTGGCCGTGTGGGCAAAGGGAGCGGTTTATATTTGGAATTATGCCGAGGGATCCAGGGCAGCTCTGCCTGACATTAATATGTTTGGCACGGCATTAAAAAAGAGGAGCAAATGGAATAGGAGGCCAAAGTAGCAACCTTGATGTAGGACATGAAAGGAGACATTTGCTATCAGATCAGAGACAAGGAGGCGCCTCTGGAAAAAAACAGCACTTGAATGGCTGCTGAACAGCTGTGTGATGGGCAGGAATTTGGAAAGAGCTGCTTCTCATTCAAAGACCCACACAAACCTGCCTTTCCCTGGCTTATTTCACAGAGGAGTTACGCAGGAAGGAGATGTGGGATGAAGCAGTGTTCAAACAGTGCTGCTAAAAGCTGTGGAAGACTGAATTGAGTGCATAGGATGAACAATAACAATGAAGCAACACAAAGTTTGTCACTGGGATCTATGTACTGGAAAAAAGAGTGGAAATTACTCAGTGTGGGCAGGTAATCCTCTGTTTGGAATCTGCATTTTTAGGTTTACTGTGAGAATCAGATTAGTCCAACAGCACTGAACATAGCACTCATTTTGTGGGCCAGGATCTTTCATTCCACTTTAGGCTGTAGTGAGTGCCTGCTCCGAAGACATATTTTTAGATCTATGGTTTGATTCTCCTTAGATACTAGACATACTGTAGATGACACCATTTAATTATTGTTCAAGCTGGTTAGCACTTTAGTACAGAGAAAATAAACTGTAAACAGCTTGTTGCTGCAGAAACAAGGGTACATACCAGCCATGATGCAGTTCATCTTCCAAGAGTCAAAGAAAAATCTTCAAAAACTACACAAACCACCTAGAATCAATCCTTCCACCACAGAAATGAAAAGGGGTGAAGGAGCACAGCAAAAATTTTATTAGCTATAGCCATGCCACCATGGAGAAGGCAGCATCCAAATACCACTGGGGAGTATGTTTCTGCAGAAAAAGGGAGGTCACCATCACTGGACTTGCCTAGGACAAAACTCCTAGGGGACCATGGGATTTTAGACCTGGAAGCAAGTGCACAGACAAGTGACATTTGACAGCAGCCAAGAACTGGATAGAGTCAGGTCACAAATGTTGAGTCATGGCAGCAACCAGCTTCTGGTACAGCGCATTCTGGTATGTGGCTTGCACTCAGTAACTTAAGATGTTAAAATTAATATCTTATATTTTTAACTGATCTACACTATTTCAAGCAGAAGTTTTCGAGCCTGAGGCAGGGATTACTCAATGTGTTTAGATAGTGTGGTTTGTGTAAGAAGGCAGCCTGGAGGAGGTACAATGCTTTTCCAAGGTTTTGTGACAATGTTAGTATCAGAAGAGAGGACTTCAGAAGAGAGGACTCCTGATAACCCCTGCTATTGGTTTGTACAGCACATGCACAGGATGACAACTCTTTCAGCTATATTCAGATGGTTGCACATCTTTCTGCCCCTGCAATGTGGGCAGAGGAAGAGCTGCCCACAGGAACCGTGCAGTAGTCCTTGTTTACCACCACATCCCACCTGCAATAACACCTTGAGGACCCCAAAGGGGAAGAGATGGTGGTGCAAGAGGCAGCACAAAGCATCAGGTCCAGTCTGAGCAAGGGAGAAAAAAGCAGAGAGCAAGCAAATATAATTAAAGTGTTTTAAAACCCAAAAATAAACCAACAAACAAACCAACAAACAACAACAACAACAAAAAAGCAAAGCAGACCTTTTCCGAGCTGTGGCAAATTTGCCCTGGAAAAGCAGTGCAAATTATTAGAAGGAAAAACTACCCCCCAAACTGCCTCTTGTATTTAAAAATCATGTGAACACTAGATGTGTTTTAGCTCCCTAATCTGCATTCTCCATCTTTACAGATAGAGGTCATGGAGATAAAGCAACTAAGGTGAGAGGGGTGACAAAGAAGCACAGTGGTGGACATCAAAGTACACTCCTTTCCTTAGGAGGAAATACAGCTTTCCTCTGCCTGCTGTCAGGCCATACCCAAAGCTTGCCAAAATCACAGAGGGGCTAGGGAATCTCTCCCTCTGAAAAGCACTGTTGGGAGACACCAGCATGTAGGAGCTGATGGATACAGGGCATTGCCTGTGACTGTTACTGGTTCAGACCCATTCCTACTCGGGAGCTCCTTGCTTGCTGCTGCCTGGGTATCCAAGCAAAATGGTCTTCCTGGGCTCATTCTGCACATGGGTGTCTCCAGGAGGAGGCTGTGTTGCAGAGCCCAGTCAGCCCTCTTTGCTCAGAGCCTTCAGTGCTGGTTTAACCACAAGGGAGGGGCAGCTTGCCCTGCCCCAGTGCTGTCCCCTGGGATGCTGACAGAATTGGAAGAAAGCACTGTCGGGGAAGATGCTCAAGGGCTTTAGTCTGCAAAGCTGAGCTTCCTAAACACCACACAGAGTCCTTGGCCAGGTGGTAGTTCTGGGACAGAGCCCTGCCAGCAGCTTTGCTGAGGGCAACCATGGCCACCAGTTCCTTCTCAACCCACCCACAGAGGGAAAGATGCCTCGAAGAAAGACTTTGAGTTGGAGGACAGCCAGGATTTGGCCCTGTGCAACATTTAAACAAGCTTCTTCAGCTGTATTTGGACCTCTGAAATGCTCCAATGTTTTGAGATGGTTTCCCAGAGTAATGAGGTGTTCCTATGGGTCTGTATGCTCCATCTCTCCTCCTGTCTCCATAACTCTCTGATCCCAGCAGCTGGAAACATTGCCCATGCAGAACCAGACAAGAACACAAGTAACTTGCCTGTGTTGTTAGGGAAATGGAAGCAGGACTGCAAGCCCCAACCCTACAAATGGTTATCTTTGAGTGCATAATTCTTAATTATATACTTAAGCAAAGCCTAGAGTAATTTAGTAAGTTAAGCATGTAATTCCACTTTAACTGATGGGTGAGTCCCTAAAGCAAATGCTTATGTGTACACAGGGCTGCTCCCTAAGTCAGCCCAGACTCACTGGGGAGCCAGAGAGGCCTTGCCTGGGTGGCACTTGGGATGCTTTAGCAAGGTACCATACTGCTGTGCACACAAGTGGATGAAAAATCCATGCCCCAAATTTGTACCATGAAGCCAAGTCACCAAGAGAGCAGCTCTGGTGCAAATAACCCACTTTTACTGGAAGAAGGGAGGTGGGAGGACAGATGCAGGCTGAGGAAGGCTATCCAGTCCCATTTACACTGCAGTGGGCAGCCCTAAAGCCTCCCCACGAACTCTGCACCTCTCCTCCTGCTGGCATGGCTCCAGCAGCAGCTCCAGGGGCAGCACAGAGGTTGTGGGACCATGATGCTGCCCAGCCCAGATCCCCCCACTGGTGCCTGCTGGACTCAGGGAGTCTCCACACTCTTAGCATGAAGTTTCCATTTCTACCTTCAGTCAAATCATGAAGCTGGATATCAAGTGAAAATATACAAGAAAGAAGAGAAAGCCAGCACCATGGCTTAATTAATGTTGTGGGTGGCTGCCATGCAGCAGGAGGACATGTAAACATGAGACCAAAGACTTGGCACACTGCAGAAACAACACAGTTCTGGTGCCAGTACAGTGGGGAAGGGATTTAATACAACACTCAAGGGAAGAAGTGGAGGAAGGAAGGGGAAAAGATGAGGATTGCCTGACGCTTTTGGGTACCTAAAGGAAGTTCTCTAACAACAGGATCTGTTTAAAGGATTACAGCACTAATTGCACATCCACCTTGTTCTGTAAGGAAGGTCACCTGAGCCACAGATGACACCTTCACCAAAGCACAGAGAAGTGCAGTGAATGGCCTGGGCATGTGGCAGCCGCCCTCCTCAAGCACTTGTATCCTTCATGCTGCATTGCCTTGCAGGGGCGAATACCCAGCACTGAATAATGTGCTAAAAGCTAGTGCCAGCCACTCCTCTAATTCTCACAGCTGGTGCTCCTGTTTCCCTGCCAAAGCTGAGCCAGGGGGCAGAGAGTGAACAGCTACAAGTGACCTCTAACCACTTGAGCTGCTTGCTAACAGCACCAAGGAATTCATCCACTGCAGAGGCTCGTTGTTCTGGGTAGTGTGAATTAGGTTTTTCTCTTCTTACCAGTATATGAAGGCTAGGCAAAGGTTAGGAATAAGAAGGAATTATTCCCTTTTGTATGTAGCAGAGCAAAGACATGATGTGTCTAATTACAAATGGAGACACTGACAGACTTTTTCTACCTCCTTAGAAAGTAAGGGACAATTTCATTCAAGAGCAACGTCAATAATTTCTCCAAGGCCAATAGTCAGTTCAAACTAGACAGCAGAAATGCTCATTGGCATTTCAGAGGTGAACAGCAAGTAAACATTCATTGTTGAATAGATACCCTGCTCTCTTCCTTGTGTTAGATATGACTTTTTCATAGGCAAAAAAATATAAAAGAAAAAGGTATCTTCCATTAAGGCATGTAACATCACCTTGCCAGGGCTGCCAACTCTCTGGGCAGGAAACTGAGTGAACATCCCAAAGCATGTTGCATGTGCTGGGTTTTATTCCAGCTGGATAGAGTTGGGAGGGTAGAATCACCTAGGAAGAGATATGTGAGGAGACAATCAGCAGAGATGCATGAAGGAGGAAGCCACATGAAACTGAGGAGCTGGAAGGGGGAGGAAGTGTGCAGCAGGGAGGAGATGGGTCTGTCCTGGTTGGCACAAATACCACTCAGTCAATGTATGACTCAGTCAATCCACCCTGAGCTTGACATTTCTCTTGGTAGAACATGTCCTCTCCCCACTTTCCCCGCTCTAATGCACTGATGCTTTCATTTCAAAAGGTGACAGGATTACAAGGAATGCTAAAAATACACATGGGCTTTCATTCCACTCCCCATTGCTGGTGGAACAAAATTTCCAGCTTTCCTGTTAGCCACAAACTGATTTAATCTGAAAGGTATGTGGGGGGACAAGACCTTTACTTTATTTTCATTATCTCCTCCTTTTACACAACACTATCAACCAAGGCTCAGGCTTAAGAGTCCAGTCTAGTTCTTTGGATGACCATTAGTTAGCGTTCCCTTAGTCCAGACAAAGAGCAGAGAACCTTTCTCCTGCCATCCTTCAACCTTCCAGCCCTTCAGCACAATTAAAGGATACTCTAGCTCAGTAGCATCCAAGTTGCCCTTGCTCTTGTCCACTTCTGCTACTCTCTGAGGTCCTCACAGCCCCTTCCTTGCCATAAGGCTGAGGATACAGCAGACACACAGAGCCCAGGTTAACCACACCTGCAGCAGCCAGGCACTCCCCCAGAAGCCTCCCAGTAGCTGGGCACCACAGAAGTCCTGCCAACTGCCTGACACCCCAGAAAGTCCTGGGGGCCAGTTCTCAGGCTGGGTAAAGTTGTCCTTCCTGAGGGAATAGGGCACGTGGGTGCATAGATCAGGTGCTCCAATATTCATTCCAGACCAGAGACAAATGCCCAGTCAGTCTCTCCTACACAAAGCCAGCTGAGCATTTAAAACCAAGAGGGTTTAAGAAAGGAAAGAGTTAATTAAACAAACATCAAACTTTCCTTGCTGCAAATGCTCAATGCACTTGCAATTCTTGGGGGGAAAAAAAAATTAAAAATCAGCCTATGGATGATATCAGACAGACTTTTTGCAGGGGAGATCTTCTAAAGGATGGGAAAGAATTTAATAAAATTATAGTTTATTCATATAACATTAGGTCACTATAAACCTTATCTAGCTTTAAATGCTTTTATGTAACATCTGAAACATGTTTGGGTTTTTTTTGCTGTGGTTTGAAAGATATATCAAAATACTAAGTTATGGTAATTCCTGCTTATGCATTAGGTATTCAAAATAGAAGCCTTAATTGCAAGCTGCAAATGCTATAAATGGCAGGCAATAAGCCTCAACAACAGGGGATCAAAAGGAAAGAATACCCAGTAACATGGTTGTTTTTATCTAAAACCAGGACACATTAGTCTGGTACAAGGCCTCAGTTGTTAGAGAGAAAATTTTCCCCTCAAGTGACAGATACTATGAAATACTTCTGTATTAGGACAATTAAGAAAATACAAACATTTCTACTCAGTATCACTGTCAGTATCCCACAGCTCAGAGACTGACATTGGCTTTTCTTTGTCTTTTCAAAAGAAAATGTCTTTATGTCTCTGATTTGTACAGACAAAAGCACAGGAATATTGAAAGACACTTGTTTAAATACATACTCCAAAATTTTCAAAATGTCATAGAAGAAAAGGGCGACCAAAAGCATTTTTTGTTGTCCCCAAGTTTTGGACTCTCTTAAAATCAGATATTTACTCATACACAGGAGAAAAGCTTTTTGAAGTGGACATTTTTAGCAGCACATAAGCACATAAGTTTAACAACTCCATAGTGAAGACATCTTTATATACAAATCCAGCACTTTCACTTTATGTTGTAGTTATTGATCAAGAGATCGTTTAAATATAGAATTTGTATTAAGGGCTAAGGAATCACTCCTTTGGGAACAGAGAAGCAAGTTCCTTCGTAAAATCAGAAACAAGAATTCTCCCTACAGAAAAATTAAGCAGAGAGAAGATGACCTTTAGCTTCAACTACAGGATATAAGAATTCATTACTTCAAGAGATTATTTAAAGAACTTTCACATGTGCTTGAATCAACTGAAACAGTTTTTCAGCTCCTATGAAACAAAGTCAAAAGTGAACTGACTATAGGATATGTGTGCGTGTGTACATATATAAATAAAAACTAAGTTTAACAGAGCTCCGAAGACGTTCTGCAGAGCTGCTGCCACAAGGGCGGCACAGCCCCCGCCCCTGAACAGACTGCTTGTCTGAGCGCTGCCAGGACCCAGGCACTGAGCTCAGCATCTGTGACTCTGACAGCGATGCTGCCAGCCCGTGCTGCACGGTATATTCCATCTCTGCAGAAATGCAGTGCTCCGAGCAGCCGGCAGTGCCCTCCCAGCACAGGCTCACTGCTCTGCCCCCCATGGCTTACCCCGTCCTGCCCAAGGCTCTGCACCGAGCCAGCCGTGCAAGGCAGCAGCTTCCCAGCCCAGCTCCATTTCCTGACGCGGGGACATCCCCTGGCCTTGGCATCAGGAGGGGCGAGCGGCCGCAGGCTACTGTGACACTTCTGCATTCCGCTTCTAATGGGATAATGAAGCGCCATTTCAGGTAGCAGCAGCTCCTGCGCCACATCGAAGGCCTGAGGCCACAGAAGAAAGAAGCTGTCCTGGGTAAACAGATTTCGCTTGGACTGAAAATTTTCAGTGTTTATTCACCGATTTTTTTTTGGGAAAGTTGTTTCATTGGCTTCCCTGCCATTATTGATTCGAATATTTCTGCTAATTATTTGGAGCACAGCTGAGATTTGCCCAGATGCTGCAGTTATGTGGGACTCACCTCACAAGAGTCACCAACTGGTAAATAAGGTTCTTCCATCAGAGAACTTGCCAGGCTCCTTACACTGGAGCAAGGCTCACTGCCATGCACAGGAATGAGGGCTTTCCTACCCCTAAGGAAAGCCCAAATGCTCCTAGGTCTGCTCAAAGCTCTTCAAAGAGACAGAAAGAGAGACAGAGATTGCCTTCAAATTAACTGAGGCTTATTATTTATTTCTACCTTTTCCTTTTTTAGTAGCAAACTGTTATAATTATTAATCATGATTGTTTTGAGTGAATCTAATTGCAGTGTTCCCTAAAGCATAGCAACACTCCTTCCACACCCAGCCAACCAAAATAGAAAAATCACATCCCAAAAATAGCAGCAAGAGACAGTGAACAAAACCTGGCCTCCCACAATTTGTGTCATTAGACCAGACAGATCTTTGAGACAAAATCAGCCGAGGGACTAACACTCTGGAAGATATTGTAGCCTTCCTATAAAAGCCAGCCAGGGGGTTTTTGCAGCAGGAATCCCCTACATCCCTCTCTATGCAGAGCTGGCTGGTGCTGCCCCAGAAAGTGGCTTTGGAGGGCACGTGGCCAGCTCTCCCTAGGTGAAAGACAAATTCACAGCATCCTACACATATCTCCTCTACAAAGGACATCTGCAGAGACAAAGCTGGAGTTTTTAAGTGATCTCTGCTGACACAAAGACTGGAAGAGATCCTGTAGTTACTGTGTTTGATGTAGGAATGCCACAGTGAAATACCTTTAATTGAGTTACACACGAGGTTCCACTATATCATTTTATGGTGTCTTCCAGAGATAATATATATTATTTCCAGTTCCACGAGTCAGTTAGGGAAAAACATAAAACAAAGCAAACCACCCAGATCAAATTAATAGATCTGTGTACAAAAGCTAGGATTAGATAAGGTTTTCAGGCACTAAGTCTGGTGGGCAATTACTGCATCCCTTGTGGATACTTAGCTCTGGATTTGGAAGTTTAAAAACCTAGACAGACACAAACATATTATCACAGTATTTTAAGGTCTTCCTACATCAGAGATGTTTCTGCCTGGCCCCAGAACCACATTCATGTAAGGGTGAAAAGCTCTCAAAGGACTTAACTGTGGTTGTCTTCCAAAAATGCTGGGGTTGTAGATCCTCTAAGCATTAAAGCAATCTTTAAAAAGTGAAGAATCAGCTGTTGCAGATAAATGTTTTTAGTGGCTTTCAACAGAAGGAAAACCAGCTACACTGCCATTTCTCCTACTCTAGAACAGTGAGACCCACCTGCCTTTTGAAACAGAAGTAATTCAGTGCAATGCATTTCAGCTGTACTTGCAAGGCATGTTAAATGGGACTTGACTTCTTCAAGCTGCCAGGTCTCTTAAAAAGCAGGAATGAAAGTAGTTACAGATGGGTAAGAGTTAGGAGGTCACTGAGCCCAGCCTGTTGCCAGGCCAGCATAGAGTCCCCAAAGAGAGTACAAGCCAAGACTCCAACTGATCCTACAATTGATCTTAGCCAAAAGCTCAAGAAGTGAGGAGGAGGAGGAGGCTAAGTGACTTGCAGCCGCCTCTATGTCCTCTGCAGAGGAGATGCAGGCAAACCTCTGTGGAATAATACTTAGAATTTATCATGTTAGGCAGATGGTATTTGACTTGCTGCTCTTAATACATAATCCTGAAAGGTCTGTTGCAGTTATCTACTGTAATAATAATGCTGTTTTGCATGTTAGAAGAAACCTGAAGCAGCATCAATAAAGTGGTCTCACAGGGCCAGTTTGCTGACACTCTGTTTGTGCCCTTGCTGTACACAAGGTTATCTTTAATGGCAGAAAGTATTTTTTTATTGCTCCCTGATGACTTAGAGGAGACTCTGGATCCTCTGACCTTAGTGCCCATACAACATGAGCTTTGGCTGAAGAATGGTCTAAGAAAAGCTTTGCTTTTGAAGTAGGAAAGATATATTTCCTTATCTTATTTCATCCAGCCAACAGGCCTGCATTCAGTCCTGCCTATAAAATGACTTCTCCTTGTCTGTGCCATGATTTTCCAGGTTTTGTCAGAAAGGTAGCTTACATATATTGCCTCTGTACTAGGCAATGGTGGGATTGAAATTTCTATCTAAACACCAGTGTGACACACTCAAATATTTACTGATCTTTGTAATAAGAATTTACTGAGAGAATCTTTTTTAAAACTGTCAAGAAACACATCAAATTTTCAAGAGAAAGAAGAAATAATGAATTTTTTAAGAATGGCAACGTCGGAGCTGCCCAAATTTTCAAACTCATTCAGAGCTGATAACCCTGTTACCAGAGTCAAAGGAGAGAGCCCAAAAACACTTGCAGAGGTACACAGGCCTTTGCTGTTTTTGCAAGCACTCACCCCAAAGTTTGGTCTTAACATCCGTGAAAGATGTTACAAGGAGACTTCTTGGGATCCAGCTCACCCAAAACAAGACTTATAATGGCAAACTGATTAAAACTCATCACTCAAATGCTTTCCAACATCAGTAGAAGGGGAGAAGCAGCAGAACACAATTCAACACCCACCTTGGCAGACATCTACCTCTGAATGAGATGATCACTGCATGTGACAATGTAAATGTTTGCATAGACACTTGACTTCTACAGAGCTGCCACATGTCATGGGAAAGTGAAGTCTCTTCTGTGTAAGCTGGGCAGGCAATCACTGCACAGAGCCAGCTCCTGCTAGGGCAGCCATCCTCATCCCTCAGAGGTGATCCCTGCAAGTCCCCACCTTGGCAGGGCATTGATGGTGAAGGGACACCATGCTTCAGCTCTCCACTGTGTGTGTACAGAGAGGAAAATACAGTCTTTGGGGCTGCCTAAATACATGTGTTTCTATCTTCACATGTATTTGATATATAATGCAGGCCCTCTAAAACTGCTTTACAGTCATATGACAACCCATAAAAGACTTTAGGGTATTATGTATTTTCCAAATTTCAGATCTTCTGCTACTCCCCTTATGCAAAGGAAGCAGAGTTGTGAATCCTCTGAGGGCAAAAGAAACTTCTCCAAGGACAAAAGAACAAGGCACAGAAGCACCTTCATCGACTGCTGCAGCAGTTCCTGGATCACAGCATCTCCAGGCAGAGAGCACAGAACTAACACCTGTTCTCCTCCTGGTTTCTTGGCACTACCTGAACACACAGAAAGGGAAATACATAAAGACTGTACAGAGTATGTGGCTGTTAAAGTGGGTAGTGCACACCAGTGACAGAACCTTTAAGATCATGAGCAGTATGTGTGAGAAAAATGGACCTGTCAGGTAACACCGCACAACCCCGTGTAGCTCCAAGGCACAAAGACTGCTCAATTTTTAATTTCTGTTGTGAATAATTCATTACAGGGGTAAGAAATCTTCTTGAATAGATGAAAGATAGGAGATAAAGGTCTCCTTCTTCTATTCATATTCCAAATCATTGCCCAGCCAACTGGGTCTGTCCATACAAAGTATAAGTTTCCATATCCAGCTTTTTCTTGCTAAGTCAGAACTTCAGACCACTTAAAAATGGACATGTTCTACACTGGTCCTGGAGGATACACTAAAATTCAAACATTCAAAGAAATATTTAAGACATTTCAATTTCTGATTATTTAAAATATAGAGGGTTTTACATTAACTGAAACATATTATGAATATTCCCAGCTGTTCTCTGCAATGACTTCTCTAAGACAAGTTGCAAAACACTGTCTGTCATAACTCTTTTTTAAATCTTCCCCAAAAACCTATATCAGGGCTAGGGTGAACTTCTAAAAATTTGATCAAACTGTATTCAAGTTCATCTTGATTTAAGGGATGATAAAACAAATCCTACAATTTTTGCTGTCTGTTATTCCAGCGTAGCAGATTTGGATGTTTGGACTTCTCAGGGAGCACTCAGCTCAAAAGGCCTTTTATAGGCAATGTGCAATCTCAGATTTTTGTGCTGAAAACATGTGTTTATCTTTAATCACATCTTTAATCACATCTTTAATAACATCTTTAATCACATCTGAGGCAGGATGCTTGCAAGGCGAAAGAGCATCTGTGGTGGTGGGGTGGATAACCAAATAATGGTGAGGCACGAGTCCTAAACTGTACAGACTGCAGACACTTCAAATACACATGAACATGAGTAGGACTGAAGTATTTCCATCTTTGATTGCCAATCTGTTGCTAGACAGGTAACTTAAAATTATGGGAGTCCTGAACCAAGCAGTGGTGATGTCTTTTTTTAGACTGGGAAAAATGCTGGGTTTCTTCTTAATGCATTATGACATATGAGCATGCTGTTTGAATATCTAATAAAAAGTGACATAATTTAACAGGAACTAAACAAATAAATTTAGGTTGTAGAATTAGCAAAAGCAGGGAGGAAAAAGAACTGGTTTTTGAGGAAACTTCATCAGTTCATGTAAAACTTACACTGTCATTACCTAGCATAGCAAATACTGAATGCAACATGGGGTAGGTCTTTTCTTACGAGTTACTGAGGAGTGAAGTGCTCTGTTAAATTGCAAGAGTGCCACTTTCTGAATGCAGGTGTGCAGCTCTGGTGGGGAGAAGGCTGGCATGCCCAGCCACAGAGGTGTGCAGTCACATCCTCGTCAGTAAACAGCATCAGCACTCACCAGCTAGCAGAGGAACTGACGGGTGAATCCTGAAAAAAGATCTTTTACCTTTTTTTTTAAATCTGGTTGATTGACATTTTGCAATCTGTTCATTGAGAAAGACCTATTTTTGATAGATTTACTCTTATTGAGAACACTTCCTGTGAAAAGTTTTGAAAACTGTTCAAGCATTTTGTGCTGTCAATCTTTGAAGTCAAAACTACATTTTTAAGATCAGTGGTGGTTTTTCATTTCCAGAGTTAAGGTACCTGAGGAAGAAGAATCAAGAATGGAAAAACATGAAAAACAAAATAAAACATTGTACTTCACCCAAATAAAAGTATTTCTAAAACCATTAACTTGCAAAATATTATACCTGACTTTTCATTCAGACCTGAGTGTTTTTTGAGCTCAGACATTTTTCCTGAGACAGAAATAATTTTCCTTTCTATTCCATCCAGAGGGACCAGTCAGAAAAAAAATACTGTTTTCTATTACTATTTTTGTCCTTAAGCATTTTTGCTTTCCGTATTTCTTTTCTTTTTTTTTCTACTTTCCTTCCTTTCCTTTCTTAAAATGCCCTATCTACTAAAAAGCAGAAGAAAATCGAGTCTGGAACCCAAGATTCTTTGCTCTTGCTCTCCTCTTTTCCTCTGTTTATTCAGAAGGAGTAAGAAAAGAGCTATATTAAGCTGAATTTTTATTCCGCTGTCCTCTGTTGAACAAAAGATAGTCCACTAAGCCACTAAATCACAGATAACACTTCTCTGGGCAACATTATTAGGAACTGACAGCTGGAGATAGATGAAGATCTCATCTTTTAAAGAAAAAACTTTAATTTCCTTTGTACATAAAATAGAGAGCACAGCATTGTGTATCTGAAGATAAAAAGAGACCCCAGTGTATGCTGGGTGCCATCCTTACAGCGATATAAGACTGGGTCTGTGTTCTGAGCTTACACTGAGCTTGAAATTCAAATTCATTTAGAAACAACTATTCTTCAACTCATGGTAGACAGTGAACTTCAAAAAAAGAAGGTGACATTTTACAGCCAGTTCCATTAGAAAAGAGCAGCTCAGAGAATGAATTGTTACCTTGTAGGAGGAAAGCTGGAAGACAGGACAGAAAGAGGAGGGAGAATGGATCTGTAAGGCAGAGAGATGGGTTTGCCCCTGGTCCTTGAGGGATCAGCCATACCCCTGGGAGCCACTAGGCCTCCTTGAGGCTGGTACCATAATGGATTTGATGCTGAACACACACAATGGAGTTGGTATTGAACATCAAGGATCTCATCAACTACCTTGAGACAGGCATGCTAAAAAGTTATGGTCAGTTTTTCCACTGCCTGAGGCACATCATGCCAGGCTCCACATAAGCCAGGTGAAAGGGCATGAATTTCTTCTACAGAGGCACTGGCAATGTCTAAGTAGGCCCTTATTTCTGGGGGAGTTTTTTGATGTGTTCTTTTGGTTTTTTTTTTCTTTCCCAAGGAACCTGTGACTATGACACATACACTGTTCACATTTGCAATGTATAAGCATATTTCACATGTCCTTTCTGCAGCACTACCACCTGCTGCTTTGGTTGCATTTGATTTTAACACATGTCCCAAGCAGCATGGAAATGGAGAGGGTGAAACTTTGTTTGCTTGTGCTAAGCAAGACAGTTACACATGCAGTTAAAGCACATGTTTAACAAGAAAATATGGTCAGTCTGATTCCAGTGGTATGAAAGACAGCTTTTGGCTCCTGGGCAGAGTACAAGTTTTATGAAAAAAATCTGTATGGAGTTTTTGTTTCTAAGTCTAGAGACTATTTCTGTGTTGGCTGGGTCTGGTTGCAAGACCTTGTAAGAAATGAAGGCTTAACACTAAGCAATTACCCTCCTTCGATTAAAGGCTTCTAGTTAGCTAGTCTAAAATAAGAGTGGAAATTTTTTTGTGAACCTTACTCCACTGAAGGATGAAAGGTGGTTTTCCACTGAAAACACTGGCAATAAGCAGCCCTTCTAACCATAAAAGCTTTAAGGAAAATTCTTTGACCATCCTCATGTAAAAATAGTTATTCTGCTTTCCTAAGACTTCAAATCATGCCCTTCTCTCTTTCTTAATTTTTCAGGGGTTTTTTCAAGTGGACATAGTTATTGACAAAGGATGACATTAGGCTTTGCCATTTCTTGCAGAAGTAAGTGCCTCTGGAAAATACAGAATATAAAATGAAACTTGCCCTGGATTCAAGCTGGAAATGCAAACACAGCAAGTCAGAGCAAATGCAAGATTGTCAAGAAACACAAGGGTCTGTGTAGTTATTTCACACGGTGAAACTGCTATTTTGACTTTCACCTATACACAGGCAAGCACAGTAAAACACAAAGTGTCCATGTAAAACAACCAATGAACACTGACCTTTAAATTTCTTGAAGTTGCTGCTCCTCTGTGAAGAAATTGATTTCTTCCTCTGCTTTTTGGGACTGGTCCCCAGCTGATGATGGAATAGATTTAAGTTGCTTTTCAGAAGTTTCTGCATTCTATATTCTGATCTAAAACTCCTATCACTCATGTCTTATTACACCATGACCTATCTGGTTTTGGGCACTGGACCCTTTTTCAAAACCTTGGAGGATCACTATGGGCAAGATTGCTTTCTGCATCCTGGTTCTGTAAGGTTTTAACATCCTGGTTTGCTCATCCAAATGTATTTAGGAATTTTGAAATTCAATTGCTGTGCTACTCAGTAGTTTTGAAAGCTTTTTTGCACCACAGTGGCTACAGCTTTTGCTAAGGCTCTCCTTCATCTGTTACAGCTGAATTGAGATATTGAGCATTTTGGGTCACCCATGCATCTGCACATTCAAAGTGCTGTAGGAAAACCACTCGATAAGCAGGATCCACAGGGCAGATCTCACACAGAGGCCTGGGCAGCATTTTGAGCTGCAGACAGCTGCCACTGGGAGCCATCAAGGCAGATACCCACATATCTGTGGTGTTGTGCTGACCTCTCCCTGCCCCTGGAGACAGGTGCCCCAGATTTCCTCCAATTCTATGTCCTGCTGCTTTTCTTGTTATGGCAGATCGCAAAGACCAACCTTACTACAGTTTCTTTGAGAGATAAATACCTTCTCCTTCACTGTCAGAGCAGGGGTTTTTCAGCCCACATACACACAGACACCTAGCCAGACTTGCTTCTTTTATTTCTAACTTCAGCAACACTGATTAGAAGATCCAGCTTCTTCAGTCCTCTCTTTCACCTTTGTAATACTGAACATCTCTCACTAAAGCCTTATTCCCCTCAGACCTGTGTATGCCAGTTAGCAAACAGGATGCAAAAATGTCAATCAGTGTCTCAGACTGACAATTGTATTTAATTACCTCTGACCCCCTCTACTCACAGATGTTTAGAACTAGGATTTGGGAGCTGAACCAAGTTGTCTTCAGGAGCCTTAGAGATAACTAGAAGTGCTCTGACTGGCTTTCAAAAGGATAGTTCAAACAAGCAGCCAAACTGAGCATGAATTCTGAACTAATTGAAGTTTGCCTCTCTTGCTACTGTTATGAACTATAATTCTCCACATTTCTGGAGTGCCTTCTACTCTAGGTTGCATGATAACTTAAGAGACTTAATTGGCTCTCAACACGCCTTTCAAAAGTATTACTTCCAATTCAATGGGTAAGAAAAGCACAGCATAAAACATCAAGCCATTGTTCAAGTGCATGGCAATAAAGATGAATTGCTGAAATGGCTCTTCCCATTTTATGAAAAGTACAGCTTCTGTACCAGCTATTATTGGTTCAGGGTTTTTTATAATTCATAAATGAGTCAACATTAAAAAATTATTAAAATAAGTCAGTGTTAAAAAACATGGTGGGTTTTTATTTTAGTGGATAATCAATACATATATTCTGTCTTCTAAAATGGAAGTTGAAGAGAAGGGCAAGTTGGAAAGTTTTCCAACTACATATAATTTTTTCTCAGAGATGCTAAGATAATTACTTTCCAGAGAGGCCACTTCAAAGGTAGTTACAAATATGCCCTCAGAAATGACAGGATTTAGAAAAAGGGAAGGGCAGGGGGACCCCACAACCAGCAAACAATCAACTAAGACTGGGTCCTAAGTTAGGACATAAGAAATTGCTCCATATAAGTAATTATTTACAACTACATTCCAAACCTGCTGAAATAAGATGGCCATTCCCAAAACAGTCTTTGCAGAATATCAAATTACTAAAAATACACAGGATATTTCAGTGAGTGTTTTGTTCATCAAGAAAACTGATAAGCTTAAGGGCTTAACGCAGGAGAAATATCTTTGCTTCTTGTCCTGGGGGAAGGGGCTGCTTCTCCTACACATGCTGTTCTTGGAAAGCCATGTGTTTATTTCAGGAGCAGTGTGGTCCATATTGGGAGCCATCGTGCAAGCCTGGGAGCTGAGCACGCCTCTCCACATGCAGCTCCAATGGCAGCTTCCCATCTCCTTCAATCAAAGCAGGGAAAAACAAGATGTGCATCCTCTCAAAAAGGCAGTGAATTTGCAGAGTCCACACCAGTGGGGAATGTAAAGATACATTTCCAGTGGTTCAGCTGTCACTGTAACAGAAGCAGTGATGCTGCAAGAGCCCTAACTGAGAGAACATTGTCAGTGTAGCCAAAGCTCTGATGTCCTTTGAGTGATCAGTCTTGCAGTCAGTGGAACTGCACCTGAACTTGAATTTAAGTGTTGAAAAAGTGCTTAACAATTTATGCAGTATTAATTACTCCTTATTTGTCATATTCAATTTGGCTAATGACAAAACAATTAAATCAATTTCCTCCTTGTCAAGCACAACTTAATGCCTCTGTTTTCTAGTTTTTCACTGGTTTCCCTATAGCATTTATTATTACCTACTACTGCATTGTTCCTCTTATTCATCTCCTGGGTGGTTTAATTTGTTCATGCTTTGATTTAGAAGCAGAGGAATCTATGACACTGAACAGGGAAATACACAATCACACAGCTCCAACTTTGTTCCAGATTTCATCCATCATTTTTTGATGGTTTTCACAAGTCTATCAGAAGAAAACATGCACAAAACATGCCTAAGATATTTCATGTGATGTTTTATGAATTCCTTTATAATTCCCTAAAAATCAATGTTAATTCTTCTTCCTGAGTGAAAGACTGGGCCTCACCACTGAGGTGAAGAAAATAAAATGCTGAGAGAAAATTTACATGACCACAAGGAGGCTGCCCTAAAAAAGTGTCCAAAAGGACATTCAGATTGCATTTGACACATCCTGAAGAGGGGAATAAGGCCACACCTTTTCCAAAGACAGTTCCAAAAGGATTTACAGATAGATGTCACTGAGAGCTCTGAAACCAGAATCTACTGTTAATGTGTGCTCTACTTCTCCATTCCTCCGATGAGGAGTTTCACAAGTCTGTTGCAACACCTTATCAAAAACATCACTTCATTTGAAAAATTGAGTAGATGCCTCTTCATTGGACTCTCAGCAGAAGGGTCCTGAATATTAGCACAATGTCCTCTAACAGCAAATATTTAGCTCACAAAGATAAATATAAAGGCAAGCATTTCAGAAGAATTGATTGGAACAAAAAATTTCTGTGCACATGCACAAATATACATGTAATAATACATGTAAGATGAGTTGTGCCACTATGTAGTGATTCAAGAGGATTCTGCTATAATATTTACTCACAGAGAAGCAGCACAGCTCTTTGCAAGGAAGAGTTCTTCCAATTTAAACTGAGGGGTTCCAGTGCAGAGGTCCTGCCTGCATGAAGGTATCGATAGACTAATCACAGAAATTTAACCACAGCTAAACAAATGTTATCTGACCAATTATCAGCTGACACTCAGTACATGCCTTTATACAGTCCCTGGAAATGAAACACAAGAGTATTATTTAGCCAAAATTGGACTCACTGTTCTGAACAGCTCATATGCCTGTGGAGTCCCTTCCAAGCTAAAGAGCCTGAAGTCATGCAGGGGCTCCCTGAAGCAGCATTTATCTGGTCACACACATCTAGATGACAGCACTGTTGTTCTCATTAGGATGACAACTTCTGGTACTGACAAGTGACTCTTGAAATATTATTCCTTGCTGAAGCAGTTTTGAATGTTAGAGACTGAAAAAACAATGGGATATTCTCAGTAGAATAATCAGCTTTTTTTAATTGAAAATTCACATATACAGCCTGTGGTACTCTATGCAAATGGATGCAAACAAAGAGCTTCATATAATACAGTGCCTTTTGGACTGATCTCACAGTTTTTCATATATACACCAGCTGAATTGTTCAGTGCAACTGCTCCCATGTCTGTTCCTGACACTGGATTAACAATTAAGACAGTCCAGCCTGAGATTTTTGTTTCAGAGGCACCAAAGGAGGCTTGCTCAGTCACTCTGTCTTGAGACGGAGAGCTTCCCGCCGTTGCTTCTGAACCGTCCTGGAATCTTCCCACAGACTGGGGCCTCTGATGTTCTCCCAGTTATCCAAGTTAGATTTTTCCAGCTTCTGCAGACAAACAGCAAAAATAACCGGGTCACCTTGACAGATCCATGATTTAAAGTACATATGATTCCAAATTGATTTCTCTTTTCCACAAGAAACTCAGTATCACTTATTGGGTTGATGAACTTCCATCTACCCTGCAGGAGAAGTTCAACAAGAAGGAAAAAAACCCTAGTAGTTATCCATATGGCTACATTAATGACTAAGATAGGCATTGCTGCACCTGCTTGTTAGCAGGTAAGTTACATTTAAGAACAGGAACTACTGCAGCATCTGAACAAGACTGAAGATACCTTCTATTCACTTTTTCTCCTCTCACCTTGTTTTCCAGATTTGTTCTTCAATTGCAAGTCTGCCAAGCACTGAAGTAGTAGGAGTGACAAGCATTGGTATAGCTCAAACAGAAGGATTAGTAATTAATGAGCTGAAGTACCCTGTCAGCAAAAATACAAAGCATGCTGGAAAAGATTCATTATCTAGCACAGAGAGACAATTGTGTGAGCAATGGTGCAAACCCCTTCAATCCATGTGATTTTAACTTGAGAGAGGTGGGCAATGCTTTCTGCTACCTAGTTTCCCTTGGCACTCAGCCACCACAGACAGACCTCTTACTAAGCCATACACAAGCTATACTAACTGACTGAACCATCAGGTATTGCAAAACTAGATTTAATTACCTTCTTGCCTACTCCAATCACCCCCCTCAGAACTACCAATGGCTGAAGTATTTATCTAGACTTAGAGGCAACAAAAATGAAGAACAGGTGCCCTTCTGACCTCACCCACCATGCGCTGCAGTCAAAGAACACAAAGATGCATTGCATCTTCACACAGTCCTGTTGGCAGAGGTATAGCTGTCCCTTCCCAGGACACAGACCTCAAGTCTCACATGCCAGCTGTGGAACAGCACATTGGGCATGATGGGGACACTGAGGTGAGAGTATGCAGCACTGCCAGAATCAGGGCTCTCCTAGATGCTACTAAACAGCACAACACTGCATTCCAATAATGAATGATATGTACTGCAGTGGGACTTAAAACCTCATCTGTGATCAAGGCCTCATCTCAGCAAATGCTGTAAAAATACATCAGAAAATACTTAACCTTGCCCTGAGCCTGTGGCCTAATTTGTCTACTATCAATCATTCAAATAAATGACAAACACTCAGGGACTGGAATAATAGTTGCAGAAAAATTCAACAGCTATTACAGAATAGACTTGCTGCTATTAGTTCATGTTACGTAAAAGTTTCCTGACACTTCTACAATTGAGGAAATTGCAATGAGGTTAGTCAGATATCAAAAGAAATTAGGCAGCATTCTACAGAAGATATATGAGAACACATGCACAAACATAGCAGACTTTCACAAGGTAGGAGCAACTGAATTTTCTGTACAGTAAAGTTGGCATAGGTCTTTCTGAAAAATTGTCTTTACTACTTTATACATCTTATGCTTAACTGGTACTTCATTTCAACCAGAAGGGATCTGAGCTGACATGGAAGGAGAGAGAAGGAGGAAAGGTACCCATCATCCCACACAACACCAACTATCCCATCTGATTGCAAATTTGGAATTTAACATCTGATTCTAATAGAAGGAAACTACACTTAAAATAACCTTGTGCTTTAACAGAAGGGATGCATGCTGATTTAATTAAACACAAAGCTATCACACAGCTGTGAGGATCTCAGCTATTCCCAAAGTTGTTTGGCTCCCAAAGACTGAACATTAATCAACTTTTAAAATAAGTACAACAAAACTTGTGGTATCTATCTTAAGATAGGCCACATAAAGAAGACTATCAAAAGAAACATTCATACTGAAGATCTTTACCAAAAAGTTCATATTAATTTGTCCCTGAAGCTTCACAAAGGCTTTACAGAGAGCAGATTTGTCAAAAATAGGAAGTATTTCAAAACCATAGTGTCCAAACGAACCAGTACCAGAAAGTATCTTGGCATTTCCAATAGAAATCATAAAGGTACCTAGAAAACACACTGTGACACACTGACAGATAACATCTAATGATCAATTAAAATATAAAGAAATAAAGATTCTAATGCCTACATAAGAAGACTATATTTTATTATTATTACTGTATTTATAGAGATCATTAACATTTTGTGTCATGTATAAACGCTTTGTAGTATCTTACTGCAATTCAAGAAGAAAGCACCTTCCTTACTATCATGGGGCAGTATCTGCAAAAATTTAGTTTATGGGATAGTTATCAGTCATCAGAAGGCAGAATGATTAGACATTCCAACTTTCTGAACTGATGCTATCCAGTTTTGGAATAACAGAGCACTCCTGTTGCATGTGGATAAGCATAGGAGGGAGTATCACTACTGAAAGGGATGTGAAAATCTGTTCTGCAATGCTTTCCTATTGTATAGCTATTTTCACATATATCTGTGCTGGTTCTGGATGGGGTAGAGTTAGATTTTTTTATAGTAGCAAGTATAGGGATATGTTTTGGATCTGTGTTGAAAACAGTGTTGGTAACACAGGGATGTTTTCATTACTGCTGAGCAGCTCACAGTGCCAAGGCTGTCTCTGCTTCTCACCCCACCCCACGTGCCAGTGAGCTGAGGGTGCACAGGAAGGGGACACAGCTGGGGCAGGTGACCCCAAGTGACCACAGGGATATCCCACACCACAGGGCACCATGCGCAGCTGTAAAGCTGAGGGAAGAAGGAGGAACAGGGGGACATTCAGAGAGATGGAGTTTGTCTTTCAAAGCAACCTTTAGATGTGATGGAGCCCTTCTCTCCTGGGAATGGCTGGACACCTGCTCCCATGAGAAGTGGTGAATGAATTCCTTGTTTTGCTTTGCTTACACCAGCACCTTCTGCTTTAGCTATTAAACCGTCTTCATCTCAATCTATGAGTTTCCTCACTTTTACCCTCCTGATTCTCTCTCCCATTCCATCATGGGGGAGTGAACGAGCTGCCTGTGTGGGGCTTGGCTGCTGGGGTTAAACCAGGACAGTACCTCACATACAACTGAGTAAAATCCTCCTCTTTTTGCTTGGCCACTGACATGAAAATTCTTACAACAGAATCATCCCAGAATAAATAGCTACATTAGATGTAGGCTAAAGACATGCACATAGCTACATTTGAAATTCATCTTAGTGATGAGAATAAGACCAGATTGACAGGACTCTTAATTAGGTGCAGCCCAAGCTGCAAAGTTACACAGCTCCTTCAGACTGCCTGAGCTGTACAGTGGGAATTCAGGCAAGCAGCTAGTTCTGCTGTCAGATGAAGCTGAAGTCAACATCTTTCATTCTATCTGGCTAGGTCTTCTTAATTTCTTATTTCTTTTTTTCATTTTAGCCACTTGGACTCTGCCTACCTAACTTTATGAAGACTTCACATCACATGTTAAACTACTTCCAGTTTTTACTAAACTGAAATTCATGTGAACTGGAAGGCTAAAATCCAGAAGACTTCTCCCAATTCAAATGTACTAAACACTCAATCATTGGAGACTACAATGAAATGTAATCAGATCAGACCAGCAGCACTTTTCCTGCTTGTCTCAAATAGCCCAAAGGACATTGAAAATTAGCTGTTTAAAGTAAGATCAGTGTAGTCCATTAAATCTACTGATTCACTCCCTAAATCAGCTAAACTGCCTCTTAAGAGTACAGGACTGACAGAAGCTGTAAATTCAAGGAAAAAAATGCAGTTATTCAGACAGGCACAGTGAAAACGAAAAATATGTTCAACTGCTTGCCACACTTGACTTTTAAGACTTGTTAAACAGCTTGACTGGTGCAAAGGTACCAAAAAGGACATAAAAAGACCTTCACTTCTTAATTGCTGATTCAAATGCCTGACTTAAGTAGAAGTCATAAGCCTGTGTCAGCCTTAAAATAAAATAAATTTTTAAAAAGTGTTTGAATTCTACTCTTGCAGGATAGTCTTCATGCCACAATACACAAACTGAAGTCTGCAGAAATTCATTTAGAGCTATTAGTGTTCGGGCTGAGTGAATTCAAGGTGGCCGCTTGCAAAAAATGTTTGGCTTTAGTCTCAGTTTCTCACATGTGAAAGGAGGGATAAGAGAATCCTGTTTACTTTACAGCTTGATGAAATAAATTCTGTGATGAGCACCACAGAAAGAAATAGCTCTGATTTAGAGAGACAATTATTTCCCATCATTATAGTAAGCAAACCCATTTGCAGACAAAAGATGAGCCCAGGAAAAATATCCTCATGGCTCTAAGAGGCAGTGGAAGAATTAAACCAATGGAACAGTCTGTTTTTTAAAGGTGTCAAAAAAGCTTGTAGAGACAAAAGGTATATTGAGGAAGTCTACAATGAAATATACAGATGAAGAGGTACAGAATTACAGCTAATACTGAATCTGCTGTCTTGTGCATGACTGAAAATCTTAACTTCATCCTCAAGCTGATATGGCTTTAGTGTTTTTTTTTATAACTCTTTCCCAGAGCCATCTTTTTGACATCTCATTTTCTTAACATAAACTGGGTGTTACTCACTTTGCCTAGGAAGTGACACAATTTAATATCTGCAATTAGTGATTTAATAATCTGGGATTTAATAGCCCATGTTTAGTGATTTAATCCTCAGTTTAAAAAGAGGTTTAAAATTTCTTTCCAAGTAGAGAACGTTTAGTTTTTATTATATTAGTAAACAAGCAAGTTAGCAAGCAGATAACTATGGCCAGAACAAGATTTTTTTTGTGGTTCATTAAGGGAAGAATTGAGGCAGGAACTGGCATTTAAGCATTCAGAGACCTGCTTCTCCTTTTGGCTTTGCTGAAGACTGGCAAAAACCAATAAAGGCTTTGTTGCTTAATTCAGTGGGATCCAACCGCATTCATCTATGGCACAATTAATTAACCTATGGTGAACTAGTTTAAGAGACTCTTTCCCCATGTGTTATTTTCCTTTTAATTATGCCAATTCAACTACATGGGACTATGGTCCAATCAGAAAAAATAAATTAGTTTAGGAAATAAATTCATACTGCTTATGAACAAACCCTATATAAGCATAGAACTATGCAAACACTTGAATTGGCTGAGGGAAACACTGGGTGGAGAGAGAAGAGAAACATCTTTGAGTGACTATGTCAGAAGGTGTATTGAGGAACTGCACCACCAGTTTGTCTGTGCAACCTCTTGCCCATCCAGAGCATGCAAACAGAACTTGCCTCCACCTCAGAGGTATCACAGAGTTTAATTAATGTCCACAGAACACTCTCATAGTTTTGTGTAAAGGTGCGACAGTGATAGAAAGTGCTCAGTAAATGAAACAATTATATCACCCAGTTAAAACTACATGATTATACAGCCTTGAATTTTTAACATTACAGAAAATAACATGAGACTGACTTCCATCAGGAATCAGGCCTTGCCATGATTTCCTCCTAATTTACAAGCAGTTTTCCTTCTTAAAATTCAGAATCTCTTAAAAACCACATTAAATCTCAGAGGACGATCCAGTGCCATTTATGCATTACACCTGCAGATCACCCAAGATGGACTTCTCAGCCCAAAATATTCACAAGCTTTATGATAAAGTCAAAAGAACGTATGCATGGGCCATTTACTTTCAGCGTATCATCTTTTTCTAAGCAAAAATCAAACTCAGAAAGGTCCAACATAAATAATAGCATGAGTGCAGTAGTACAACTTCAAGATCAAACATCCCAAATTCAGCAAATTCCACTTTTAATTAAGCAATTAAGTACATTTAGGCTAGTTTTCCTTTCTCTCATATAGCAAAGTTTTATCAAGCTGTGGTTATTCTGCCCCAGAAAGAGAGGTGCTGCTTACCAAGATTTATCCCTAAATTTACAACTTGGGAGACCTAGCCAAGTCAACAGGACCAAGGAATTTCCCAAATCTGACTGCTTGACCTTGCTAACTTTGTATCACACTAAACTTTGTAAAGGAATGTCCTAGTTACTGCAGCACAAGTCTCTGAAATAGGAGCAGCCAGGGACAGACTTTTGGGATGTTTGCAGCATCTTTTTCAACTAAATAAAGGTGAACTTGACTGAAGGGGATGTGTGATCTTTAACAGTGCAGGAGACCAGTAAGAGTAAAAAATGACAGCTCTGTTGCTGCTAAGAAGAGCATACAGATTTCTTCAGCACATCCCTACCTGGAGCCCAAAAAGCCCTGCTGTCACCACAGAAATGGTTTATTTCAAACATCTTCCTAAGAGTAAGAATACTTGGAAGTGTGGACAACTTTTTCACTTTCTGTATATAAAATCTGGCACAGTCTGTCCTTCTAATAAAGATAAAAAGATACTCTAATAAAAAAAGGATGAGGTGTACCAGGATAAAAAAATATGAGACCCATGAGTCACACATGGTGTTTTTCCTTCTGAAGAGATATGAAAAACAAGGTTTCCTTTGTGAGAGGAAAAAGCTGCAATGAATATCACAGCAAAGGGCTAAGAGATTACCACAACAAGAAATGATCAGTTACCACTATGAAACTACTAACAGAAGTGTGTGGGCATAAGAAAAGAAACAACTAGAGAAGGTTTACAGCAACAGTGTCAAATTAAACTTAAAGCCAGGCCATTAAGTAACTACTTTAAAGTAACCACACTCCTTCAAATCAGCACTCAACCCTACTAAGCAGTTGACCCTTCTGAAGTGGTGGGCTCAGTCTCCTGCCTCTCACATGCTCCCCCTCTATCCTGGTCTCAGTTCAGGTAACATTCACACACTTAGTGTAGTTTAGGACTTCTGCTTCTCATCTACACTTCCCTGCTGATCTTCCACTCACTTCACTTCCAGAACTTGCTTATCAATTTATATTCTGTTTCAGAATGCTTTTCTCTGTGGAGAAATTATGATTTGGGCTAAATGTTAACAGGGCAATTTCAAATCTTTCAGCCATAAATAGTTTTTCAGTAACATCAATGGTTACTGTTTGATTTGTGCTGTTGGACAATTTCTCATAGGGAAAAAAAATCCTCCTGTTTGTTCTCTGTGGCTAACACCCTCTTTCTAATTGATGAGGACAGTAATAGGAGAGTTATTCCCCCACTATACTGGCAGTGACAGTAAAGCTACTTCTCAGCAATACTGCTGAATGTACAGTTCACAAATAATTTGTGAATAACTCTACCTTTCATTCTATCAGAACCAACAGGTCTTCAAATCAAATCAGAAAGACTTCTGTCTTAGAAAGATCAAGGCATCATTCTAAACTTTTACAAGCACGAAGATGAGGTTTTAGAAGGTAAGGTCTGTGGTTTTTCTAGAGCTGGAGCGTATTTTGGTTTTGAACTGCTTTGTGCTTAAGAACTGCTTATGTTAGACTTGTGAGATGGCACAGGGGGACACTGGGTCTCCATGACTTGAGGGGAAGATGCTACGAACAAGATGGATTATCATATACTAAATTACCAACACATTTCCCTCAGACTCTGAACTTCACAATGATGCCTCCCAGCTATACCTGAGCAAATACCAAGTTTTTCCAGACACACAAAGAAGTCAGAGGTTAAACTTGGGAACTTTTCCATTCAGGTTTTAGAAGTTTGATTATTTAGCTAGGAAGTGTGCAAACTCCATGGTCAGCCTCCACCAGAATCTTGCATCTCATTTTTCTGTTTAATCAGTAAGCCTGTTAGGACAAGCAGTGACCCATTCTCTGACAGTAACTTGCTAAAGCAGAGCACATTTTTTATAGTATAGTTTGAACATTAAATAATGATGGGTAACAATTTGAGAAGCAAAGAACATGCAAGAATTGTATAATAATCTTTTAAAGCATTTCACATTTAGACTTGATTGTCCATGCTAACATCATCTGGAAGTATAGTGGCAATCACAAAATATTCCAGACAGTGATTTTGAAATTGGCCAAAACCAGAGAAAAAAAATCTAAGAGAAACAAACAGGAGGATTTTCTTGCAAAAAGCTACTTCACCTGGTTGCTGAGACAAGAACTTCATTCAAAATTATCTGTTTTGCTATATCAGCTTCAGAAGGAGACAATGAGAGAAACATACACAGCCTCAGTTGTGTAGAGACTACACTAAAGTTACTTCAGAGATATTTCATACCAAAGATCCAACAATTCCCCACTGGAGGCCCATTAGTAAGGCAGAAGTCCTTAACACTTCCCCCTAGCCAGCTGCACAAGAAAGTGTTCCCCATACTGACTGCCTGGCAGAAGCTAGCAACATTCCTTTACACAATAAATGAAAAAATTCAGCCATGATGTGTGCATACAACTTGCCCTACTCAAACTTTTGGGGGTTTTGTGACTGAGACAACACACAGTGTTGGCCCTAGCATGGTAAGAGTTGGTCAATTCATGTGGCATTAAAATCCAAGAAAACACACATGGAATGCAAGTTGGTACTAAGGATTCTGTTTTGGAGAGAGGAGAAAGGATTTGGAGAGGAGAAGAGATTATTTACCAACCATGTTTGCTGTCTGACTGTTAATTACTCACCTTGTTTTCCATCTATAAGACATCAGTGTCTTCTTATTGGATAAGGAAAGTGCAAATGGAACATATATGAAAGAAACAGCTCTCAGTTAAGGAAAATTCTGGGCTAAGAGATGACCAGGAAAGAATTTGCTCGACTATTAGAGATGCATTCCAGAAATAACACCAGTAAAAGGTGACACTCTATGAACCTTACTCTGGAGGCTTTCTTCCTGCAAGAGGCTTTTCCACCAGAATTCTTCCTGTCATACCCATCACCACATTCCACTTTTTTTTGTTTCTCTATGAAAAACTATGAACATAGTTTTTAGTTTGAAGACATTGAACTATGGTACAGAAAACTACTGAGATGTCAAGAAAAGGTCAAAACTATAGGTTGGCTATGGACTGTACACCCACTCAGATAAAATGCCTAACACAAACTATTTGAACTAAAATCCTTTCCCATGGCAGTTTCTGTTGATGATAAAATAACATGACTTTGTACTTCTCTACAAAACATTGTGTTGAAGACTCACAATGAAATAAAAAACATAAAAGAACATTTCACATGTGAATAAACTGAAATGCAAGAAACTCAGCTCATTCCAGACACAACCTGGAGGGCAGTCAGACCCTAATGGCTTGGCTGGACAATGCACCAAGAAAGAAGAGTGTACAGAAGGAAGAGAGTTATTAAAGGGGGAAGTAAAGTATCTCAACCTCTTTATTTATCTCAACCTATTTATTGTCATAACAGTCACTAAGGCGGGATATTTTCCCAACATCTTTGTCAGCTCTCAAACAGCTCAAGGCATTTAGTCACCAGTATCTTCACAGACACAAGCAAATCAATTCAGTACACTAATCTGCTAATTCTTAAACAGCAGCAAAATCAGTAATCCTCTGGTCCTGATAATGACAGCAACAAGATACTTGCAGATTTCAATGACTGGCATCCCAGAATTTCTAGAGCACTCCTGATGTCTACACACTTGGATGCAATTACTATGTAACTACACTGTCACTGCATGAAAAAGAAAACAACAACATTTCATCCATTCTGCTGGAACCACAGTCCATGAAGTTAAGTCAAATGAGCATTAACCTTTCTCAGAAGAGCTTATTCAAATTCTTATTTTAAGGCAGTAAATATACAGGTTATATTCCCAAAACAGCTCTCCATATACCTACTTTTAATTTTTGAACTGTCCTCAATATACATTTTAATACTGCAATTACAAGACTTTTGCTCTAATTCTCAGGACAAACAACTAAAAAACTTCTGTCCAGAGCTAATGTTGACTTTTTGTGATTAATCAAATTATAAGGAACAAAACCTACTCAATATTCATACTCTTTAAGTCAGGAATGTAGCATTCTCTAGTCTGACCATTAGCAGACCAGCATGTTACATTAATTATGCCATCCTTGCAACCAGTTGAAGGAAAACTCTGCCAAGTTTTATAGTTTTGAGACTCCAAAACGCAAAGGACTCATTTTTCCTGCTGTTGTGTTCAAATGATGTTCCCATCTATTAACAATGGATCTTACTTCTCATTTTACTACATTTTCAGCAATAAAAAAAATTTCAATAGCTATCACTTTATTCCTATGAAAATATTTATATGAAAGCAACATTCTTCTCAGTACCTTTAATATTATTTAAATCTTTAAGTTTCTTTTAAGACATTTTTAGAACCCTAAGTTAGTACAGTCAGCCTGTTCAGCAACCTAATCCATTCTTAAAGCCCTGTTAAAAATGTGGATAACAAAAGCAGAACCAGAATTTCAGTACCAGCCTCATCAGTGCCACACTCAGAAGTAAAATCACCTGTTCCTACATTTACCATTCCTGTTTATATTCATACACTGAAATAGCTCTTTGTGCCACAAGATCACACTAGAAGATCAAGCTGAATTATTCATTCACTGACACCTAAATCTTTTCCAGAGTTGCTGCTTTTCAAAATGCAGTCCACTCTGGCCTGCATTTTCAGTTTTTTAAATAAATAACTTCAGCTACTCTAAAAGGTACTTTGCACTTTTAATGGGCCCATCTTAGCAAGTAATATGAACAATTCTCTGTCCCTGCCTTGCCATGTTTTCACTATTGCAATATTTTTTTATATCTTGCACATTACTAATGATTTCACAATTTCTTTCACATCACTGAAAAAAGTACTCAATATTGCCTGTATGTCCCAAATCTCACAGAACTTTTTTAATAGTATCACCTTCCTGACCAGTGATGATTCCCAGACTGAAATTTTCAGCAGCCACTGAAGTCTTCCAAGCCCATTCTTAGAACATGGCTATAAACCATCAGAGTCTAGTAGGTCTTAAATGATATCTAGTTTAACTATTAAGAGATTTGGAAGCCTATCTGATTTCAATAATAAGGACTTTTTTCTCTAAAAAAAATACAGATATGTTTCTTGAATGTTGCTACTTTACTGACATGGTTACTCATGATTTTACATCCTCATTTTTTATTCTTGGTTTGCTGCAACACCATCCTCTTACCCCAATCCTTGTCAGCTTACTTATCAGACAGCTCTGATGCCCTTAGCATCTTTAATCAATCTTCCCTGCTTTATAACTCACTCATTTACTGTTTCCATAGCAATCCTTCACGTTTTTATTTATTGTGATATTTTTTCCTCTACTTTCAATTGCTATTGATTCTCACTGAATATCACATATTTGATTCAAACTTAAATGATTTTTTCCATGGCAAAATGGCAGTAAATTCTTAAGGAAGCTTTCATTTGCTAGAAAAACCCTTAACAACAATTCTATATTTTGGGATCTGATGTAACTGAGGCTGGATTTTTTTGTGTTTATTAGACCACTAATTTCACAGAAGTACAGGAACCAAGTACACAGAACAAGTACACAGAACCAAGTGCTAGAATAAGGAATGCTATTTTGAGACTGCATTAAACACATGGAGAGGAATGTACTATGATTGTTAAATAACCACAGATAAGAATGGTTTTCACTCATCATATTAATCAGGTTTTTTATCTTCCTTTTTCAAACAGTATTTTTGTCCTTTCAAATAAAATACTTTAGAGGCTTTTGTCACAGGTCAAATACTTGACATTTTTACAGGGTGTTCTACAAGGCCCAGCTCAGCAGCAGAACTACATTCACATTAGTACCAGCATCACTAGTGGACAGAGCTGTGATTTATTAGGCAAAGGGGAGCAGCAGGGACTAATTGGTCATATGAGGACACAAAAGTGTGTGAGAGGAATGGATAAACAATGGAGAGTGTATGCAAAAGTAGCCTGCTCCTCTGGCACGTCCCAAGGCAATATGAATTACACATGTAAATTCTTCCTTCCTCAAAATAGTATCCTGACCAGAAACATTCCTATATGAGATAAACTTTTTATAGTTTGAGAAGATATAATTTAGTAAATTAGAAGGTAAGAAAATGTCTTTATGTTTCCTCACAATAAATTAGGTCTGTGTTTATAACTTTTTACATCACCACAACCACCACATCAGAGACAGAGTGCAGACTTCAACGTTTTTCAACTTCAACTTTGAAATATTGGAAATGTCTTTACTTTTTGCAATATGCCCATAAGGGCATATATGTGTGCTTATAGAAGAAATGATGACATTCTAGAAGAATTCAGCATATATTCAATATGTACATTTCTGTAAGGACAGTAAGATATTTTTAAAAGTCTTGGGGAGGGCCAAAGGACATTTGCATTTATCAGGCAACCACGCTTCAAAAGAGCTGGCATGTATCCTCAGTAACAGCTGCAGATATAATGGTAATAATATTGTAAAATAAGGCTTTACATATCAAAACAGCAACTTTTTTTTAACTGCCCTTGATCTCTTATCACACCATATTTAGTAACAGCCACCAGTGTAATCCTTCAATGTGACCTATATATTGAATTAGAAGGTGTTCCTAAGAGCTGTATTTTGGACAAGTCAAAAAATAAAGAAAGGAGAAAAATGCCCACCCAAACCCCTCCAGTCTGGAACAGATGGGGTCCACAGAAAACCACTCTCCTGAATGTCATCTGTCACTTGGTGATCAGTTAGATTTTGTCCACCAGAACACAGAGGTAAACAGTAACTTAAAATTGTCACACACTCACTGTGAAGTCTGCAAAGCATGTGCATGACTGCTGGTAGTTTCACCAGTTTCACTGAAGCAAGAAATTAATATGTGCTTGCAAATTGGTGTCCATAGTAAAGCATATATTGATATTAGACTTCAAAACAATAATCCAAATCTATTTTCATTATGCAAATCCATTTGTTTTCTTGATCTGATCTGCCCTCTATAACACCCAAGCGCTACTCTGGAAGAATTTCAGTCTGGGAACTCTCTACAGTTTAGATTAAGAAAAAATAAGATTGCTTCTGTCATTTCTGTCCATCACAAAGGAGCCTCATTACCCAAGTAGGCTTGTAATATATTGTTATGCCAGATGTATTTTATTACCATTGATTTATCCATAAAGATAATGCAATTATGGCTACTTAAATATTATCCTTCAACTTATTTACTCATCTTGTGAAGAAAAAGTAAGGCATATCTGAATACAGATAGGTTGATTTTGAGGTTAGGTATTGAGTTTGAGATGTGGTTCTTTTTACTGCTTGTGGTTCTATTTACTTTTTTTTTCCACATAAATAAATCAGAGCAGCCTTACAGTATATTGAATGGAAACAGAGAGACAGTAATCCCAGAGGCAATCAGAACTTAATGGGTTTGTAAGTTTTGAGTCTCCACTGGAACTTTCCATCTTGTTATTCCCTGCACCAGAAATTACAGTTCTTTATAGCAGGGGAGAACCCAAAACTACTTGCAATAATGATAAAAACTAGCAGACATTTTGTGAAATTAAGCCTGTGAAAATACAAAAGGTAAGTTTTACTTTTATTTCATACCAATCACAAAATAGTAATGGAATAGTAAAGTTTTATTATCAAGATCATGTACTTCCATTTGGACATCTAAATATGAGAGCAATGGGTGCGATCGAGATCTTCAAAGGCTTGTGACAGAAATGTGGTGTGGGAAGGAAACAAAAACCTGTGTTTGGCATAAAGGCCACAGAGATAGATGAAGTGTTAGTTGGACATTTGATTCAATTAATTTTAAAACATTAGGAATAATCTTAAATAGCTTTATCCTTTGTTTCTGGTCACAGGGAGGTTTTTCCCAGTTTCTCTAATATGGCTTTTTATAGGTCTGAAAATTTATGAAACTCTGGATACTGAACTGGTCAAAATAGACATTTTAGAGCTTAGTAATACTTGAAGAAAATGCAATCTTGAGGAAAGAGTGAACTATTTCTCTATTATAAAGTTTTCTGAAAAAGGAATGACAGTTGATTCAAAGATACACATAAATTTCAGAACCAAGAAATAGAAAGTACATAATGCACATTGTTCTGTAATTTAGTCTAAAGATCATCAAAACTCATGCAGTAGAAGTGCTGACTTACATTGACACACACTCCTTCTAAGGCCAGCATCAGCTCTACATTTATAAACTAGGTTAACCACAGAAATAGTGAATTTATTTGTACCACGGTACTTGACGCCTGGAAATCAAAGTAAAGCTGTGTTCAGAAAGAAGCACTACATGTTCAAAAACCTTTCTTTACATAAAACCTTGTTTTTATTGGACATCAGTGAGTCAAAGGCAGATGGTTGATCTAATTTTAGTTAAGGGCAGATACAACCCACCAGCGGCCAGGGTAATCAAGGGTAGCCAAGGTTATGGGCCCCAAGCAACAAATTTATTTTACCTCATATTCAGATTCCAGTGTCACAGTGTTCTGTTTTAATTTTTCTTTCAAAGCTGGATCAACCTGGAAGACAAACAAAAATACAGCAAAAATGTTTGCTTTAAAGAATATTTTTTTTAAAGAACTCTTAACCTCAAATGAACTGAATATTGGTACATGCAAACTCTCCTCTCCCCTAAAAGAGTTTATGTGCCATTTGTTCAGACACCAGGATGATGAGCACAGCCCAAGAACTGGGCTGAAAAGAAACAGGTCAACTGCCAAATTACTAAATTCCAAAAGAAAACACATTTTCAACTATAACCCTGCACTTGCATTACCTTAGATACTTAAATCTGTTTGTGTTTAGTTTAAAACTGTTAAACTAAATAAAGCTTATATAAATTAAATGAGCACAAGAAGGATAAAATTGTGATCATGTAACACATTATACTCCTGAATGTTGAGTTCAGTGAATAGGTATACAACATATCCTGGTTTTCAAAGTCTGAGTCGAATTTCCAATTTTCTGAACACACAGCTCTTTCCTAGTTTTGATTCTGTACTGACAGTGCTGGCATTTCCTGCCACCTTTCAGAGATGCTTATTGAAAGAACAAATCTAAGAACAGACAAGTCAACGAACCCCAGCAGGCACATTTCACGTTTTAACTTCTTCTGAGCCCGGAACAAGTGATGATCATCCCTCCCTTTGCTAAATAATAGCTGTCTCCCACAGGTCTAAGAGCAGAAGCAAAGGGGAAGAAGACAATTAGCATTCTTCAAGCTTAGAGAAAGCGTTTTACCTTCTTCTCAAACAGCCACATACACAGTATTCAGACATGGTCTTTAGGCAAACTAATTAAAATACCAAATAAATCCACCATGAGAGAACAATCTCATTTTCAGAGCTTAAAAACCAAAGTAGATGTGTAAGGAGACAGACTGGTAATGTGTGTAGTTCTACATCCCTTGTACACCAACTACAACTAATTCAGTGAAGAAAAGTTGTTTTTCTTAATTTGCTGCTTCTTGATCTGAATGAAAAGGGCTCAGTAACCCTCATCACAACCAACGCCAAACATCTACAAGTAGTCTAGGAAACAAAAAGGAGGGCATACACAGAACAGAATTCGCCTGGCCAATGAGAAGATCCACCTTCAGATTCTCCCCTAACACAAGTTCCTACTCATCAGAGGTACTTAAAATACACATCTACTACCTGTATGGATGGGAATTGCTCAGAAGAATTCCCCTAGGCCATAATGCTCCCCTTGATTACAGACACTGTCTGCTAGTTAGCATGCAGCCTGTGAGACCTCAGTTCCTAAGGATGGATGCTCAGACAGGCAAGTCTAACACCATCTGTGCATGGCCAGAGGTTTGATTTCCCTATCTCATCAGCGATCTGGCCGTAGAAACAGACACATTTGCAACCTCCAGACTCATTACACTTGGGAACTAAGCCAAAATATCTACAATGGTTAATGTTTGTGCCGGATACAGCTCCCACCTTCTTGGTAATTAAAAAAAAACCCGTAAAACAAGATAGTGTCTCTGCACTGGCGCTCGACATCAAATAAAAAATGAAATGTTCCATCTCTGTCTTGGCATTCAAGGCCTCTGTAGAAGTGCCCCTCACTAAAGATGGATGGCGTCTCTCCCGCCACCACGACCTCCAACAAGAGCCATGCTTCATTAGAACAACGAACCCATCCATCACATGTGCAGAAATGCAGAGTCTTTGGGCAGCCAGAGAGGCTGTGAAGCTTGCTTTCAGAGAGACAAGAGTGATCGTGGACCTCGCTGGATTCAGAGCTAAATGCAAACACTGTCTGTTTTGCTTTGTGTTCTCACAATACACATATGGACAAAAGCTCCAGTAAGGCAGCAACAGTTTTATTTCACCCTACGTTTTCCCTTCATTTAATAATAAGGCAGACAAAGTATCATGGTTGAAACATCATTTTTACCCAATTAACCACAACCAGAATTTAACTTACAAAGACGGTTCAATATTCCCATTATCAAGTTTTAGTTTATCAATTTTTAGTGTGTTTGTTCAATGTGTGGTGTTTGCATGGCCACATTTGTGTAAGGCAAAGGCAAATAATCAGTTAAGCCACTGCTGTTTCTCCTTCCTTCCAGCCCTTTCCATCCTCAGACTTTCTCCTGTCTTCATTCTCCTCTGCCTGTACAAAGACAGCTAAAACTGAGACACGGCATTCCAGTTTGATGCTGTAGCTTTAATATTAACAAAAATGCAGAAATGAAGAAGCCTAGTTGAACTTTCTTTTTAAAAAATAGCCTGTAAATGTGAAATGAACAAAGAGTTGTTCTTCTTAGGAAGCAGGAATTTTATCCAGCAAATTAACCTACCCAAAACCACTAGTTAAGCTCTCTTTTGAGTGCAATCTACATACACATCTTAAGCTCATTCTGCAAAACATGTTCTTTTGCTCCAAGTTCCACCCAAAAGAAAAATAAAAGGGGGGGGAGTAAGTATGTATTTCCTCTTCTCTTTATCTTTTTTGATCCCTACATACATCCTTACATAGAATAATTAAACATACTTGAGCCTGCATAGCAATTCAGTCATCTGCACCTTCGAATGCCTTGACTGCCAGGCCCTGCTTTTCAGCTACCAAAAGGGATGGATGGGTTACAAATTGTTTTAGGAACCCATATAGAAGTTGAGAAAAAGTGTATTATAAAGTTTTGTTTCCACTGCGTTTGTCATGATGCTGTGCTATCTTTGGAACATCTCAAGAACAACAACAACAACAAAAAAAGAAAACAAAATGATGCTATTTTAATTCTGAAAAGGCAGATAAACATCAATATGAGCCACAATCACAGATCATAACCAGGGAACACTTCAAATGGGGGCAGAGCCAAGAAAGTGCCCATGCCAAAGCAGTAGCTCTGTTGTATTACACATCTGCCACAAGATCCAAATACAAACATACATTTTGCTTCCATGATGACTGCTATGCCAACACATACTGCCAAATGAGCTACAAGTATTCAGCTATGCACTGGCAAATGGATCTTCAGCTAAATTATGGAAACAAATCTGTATTAGTAAATATGATGATGGCAGAAGACAAAGCCCAAATGCTGTAACAGCCTGACAGTGTCCTCTCCACCATTATTTAGGAGGCAGGAATGAAAAGAAAAGATATTCCTTTACACAAGAGGACCCTCCTTGTTCGGCAAAATCTCAGCTGCTCCTTTAAGATCCATTTAAATTCAAACTTTGTGTCTAAATGTAGAATTCAAAGATGGGTGCATGTATAATTACAGCATAACTTCCCATTAAATTCTTACTGAAAGACTACTGAAATACTTGATGCAAGTATTTAGACAACCTTCATGAGATGTGTCTGCAAGGCTTTGAAATCAATACTATAAATACAATTTTTAAAGGCTTTACTTCTTTTCTTTTTCTGGGGTGGGTTTTTTTTCCTTTTTAGCACTTGCAGTAGAAATGAATAAAACATTCTGAGTATTTTGCATTATACAGGCTTATCTCATATTACATCAACTGAAAGGGCAAGGGCAAGTGCAATATAGAAAGATCTCAGAAAAGGTTTAAGAATCCAGGTTTCAAATTAGAATTTTGTCCCATTTCACACTCCCACCATTCCTTCAGATTTTCCCTTACTTAACTTCAAAAGGTTCCCAAAGAAACAGACTTTAAAAAGATTCTTAACAGCTAAAAGTAATAGAGGTTAAGCACAGAAACATTCTTAGAAATCTTAGTAGGCAGCTGCTTGAGGCTGTAAGTAACTAAAACCTTTTAAAACGAGGCTGACGCTTCTCATTTTAAGGCTGATGTTTCGGTTTTTCAATTAGAAACTGGGCAGCATTTCTAGGTGTTAAAAATGGTGCACCTCGGGGTGCACACAAGGGGCATCATTACATAGCAAAGCAGGAATACCTGCTGCTTGCAGCCCCTGCCAAACCAGGGACTCCTGCAGTGCCCTGTGAAAAGTATACATTCATCTCAGTAAAGGGAATTTTTTTTGTTTGTGACACAAGTATTTCTGGTACAGTACAGTAAAAGTGCTGCTATTAAAAAAATTCTCCAGCTAACAATTTTGTATTGATACTCATTGACCACAGTTCATTTTGGCTCAGAAACAAACAATAGGGGCAGAGAGTGACTGAGAAATTTGTGAATGTCACTGACTTTAGCTCCGGGATAAGGAAAGGATAGAACTTCCACAAGGGAACCCAAAGAACACCATCACTGTCCCTTCTGAAGTTTAGAGGTGTGGAACACCTCTCCATCTGGGGACAGGCTAAGAGCACTAGGTTTGTTCATTCTGGAGAAGAGAAGGCTTTGGGGAAACCTGATTGTGGCCTTTCAGTAAGGGGGGCTTACAAGAAAGACAGACAAACATTTTAGCAAAGCCTGTAGCAACAGGACAAGGGCTGACTGTTTTTAAATAAAAGTGGGTAGATTTAGACTAGTCATAAGAAAGAAGTTTTTTATGATGAATGTGGTGAGAACACCAGCCCAGGTTGCCCAGAGAGGTGGTGAATGTCCCATCCCTGGAAACATTCGAGGTCAGGTTGGATGGGGCTCTGAGCAACCTGACCTACTTGAAGATCTCCCTGCTCCTGCAGGACTGTTGGACTAAAAGACTTTTAAAAGTCTCTTCCAACCCAAATTATTATATGATTCTGTGAAACACAGGAATACAAAGCAGAATAGCAATGCTGCTCCTATTCAGCATTTAGAGAGGACCACCAAGTTGAATCATATTCTCATTTCCAGGGTAACATCTCAATTGTCCACAGAACACATATGCCTGGATCCCTAACTCAAATAGCCCATCTTCACAAGCAGTCTTTCTATGCTATGCTAGAAACAGTACTATTTACTTGTCCATGTACTATTTGTGGCCATGGGCTTTAGAGCAAACCAAGGTTTGAATATATTACATCTGAAATGATGGGTTCAGTTACCACACAAGGAAACTGTCAGGAGACAGCCACGTCATGAGAAGAGGACTGTGCTTTTAACAGTCTCCTCTCACATAAGTCAGTGCAGTACATTGTATTCTTGTGTCCTGGCATGTACTGACCAAATATTTGTATGCCAAAGTCTTACAGAACTTTCCCTCTAGCAAGCGGTTCCAGAGAACAGTAGAAGATATTTCTACTCCAAAACTAATTTGTTATTTTTACTAAAACATGAATTTCTGTTCCTACCCTATCCTCCACAAAATAATATCCCACTGAAAAAGATTTCAGCTTTGGAAATGGAAGAAGACAGTGGCTTGAATTTAATAAACATGAATTAAGATTCAGATTTTTATTTTTCCATCTGCCCCTCCCAGCATAAATAGATGGGACACAATTTTCCTGCACTATCCACAATGCAGAGAGTCCACAAAATTACTGTTTATATGAAACTTTTCAGTTTGTTCTCCCCACCCATTTTTAAAGCTTAAGAGTAAACCAGAATCACTAATTCTAGCTCTCCCATAGCGTTATCTTCTTTGAAAACATTTATCATATGCCTAACTCCTCTAAATGGAAAATCAGCAATCTTGAGTGGATCAGTCAACTTTAATCTTCCTTGAGAAGACTCCCATAAATTGCTACAAAAGTCTGTGTCATAAATATTCTAAGTTGTGGTTTATGAGCAGAGTGAGAAGCTGTAGACAGGAGAGGATAAATCCCAGGACTCAGGAAATGCAGTGTAAACTACAGCCAAGCTGAGTGCTGTTCTACTTAAGAAATTAAAGGAACAAAGCTTGTAGAGGTTGTAAGGTACAACAAGGGTTGTACTTATGCCAAGCTCTTTGGCATACAGTCTTAGGTAATGGAGAAGGGCAAGGCAAAACATACCATTTTTGTGCAACAAAACAATGCAACAACAATCCTTCAACTATATTACTTAAAAATTTAATCCACAAAAAACACTTACATAAGGCTACTTTCCTCCCTGTGAGGGCGGTGAGGCACTGGAACAGGTTGCCAGAGAAGCTGTGGATGTCCCATGCCCGTAGTTGCTTGAAGCCAGGTTGGATGGAGCTTTGAGCAACCTGGTGTAGTGGAAGGTGCCCCTGCCCATTGCAGGGGGCTGGAATTAGGCGATCTTTAAGGTCCCTTCCAACCCAAACGACCCCATGACTCTGTGATTCTATACTGGATAGGAGAGGATCCAAGGATATCGACAGATGGGAATACTTATGAACAGTGGGGAGACAGCTGAGACTAGAAGTAAACTCTAGCTTTGTGTCCTTTGACTTTTTCCTATGATCTGCATACAGTACAGACAGTTAAACAAAAAACCATTTCANGAGTGCTGTTCTACTTAAGAAATTAAAGGAACAAAGCTTGTAGAGGTTGTAAGGTACAACAAGGGTTGTACTTATGCCAAGCTCTTTGGCATACAGTCTTAGGTAATGGAGAAGGGCAAGGCAAAACATACCATTTTTGTGCAACAAAACAATGCAACAACAATCCTTCAACTATATTACTTAAAAATTTAATCCACAAAAAACACTTACATAAGGCTACTTTCCTCCCGGTGAGGGCGGTGAGGCACTGGAACAGGTTGCCAGAGAAGCTGTGGATGTCCCATGCCCGTAGTTGCTTGAAGCCAGGTTGGATGGAGCTTTGAGCAACCTGGTGTAGTGGAAGGTGCCCCTGCCCATTGCAGGGGGCTGGAATTAGGCGATCTTTAAGGTCCCTTCCAACCCAAACGACCCCATGACTCTGTGATTCTATACTGGATAGGAGAGGATCCAAGGATATCGACAGATGGGAATACTTATGAACAGTGGGGAGACAGCTGAGACTAGAAGTAAACTCTAGCTTTGTGTCCTTTGACTTTTTCCTATGATCTGCATACAGTACAGACAGTTAAACAAAAAACCATTTCATCCAGCCTCTGACAGAAATCGATGCAGACATTTCCAAAGGAGCAATATAAATTGTTGTTACAGCAGCAGCTCCCAGAGTTACAGTACATGGTGCACCAGTGATCTCTCAAAATACAAACCTTGTACTTCCTTCCAGATGGATCAAAAAAAGACTGACAATCCCAAACTCTGGACCAAACTTTTTCATGTGATAATGTCATGGCAAATGCAATTGAGTTAAAGGCTACTGTGATGACCAAGCTATCCCATACTTCAGCAAATATTTAGGCATATCTACATTTCTCACATATAAGGTCAACAAAACTAACGAGGATTCTAGAATTTTCAGTTCCAAGAAGAAAGTACTCATCATTTAATTAATTTTGGTATGCTTTCACATCCAGTTTGATTTTCAGTTGCACATTTATTTATATGATTTATACCAAATTAGTGCTGTAAACCTTGGCTCTGAGTATTCTAGCATAAATTTAATTTCACAGTAAAATTCAGTACAAAAAAATGTTCCTTTTGGTATTAAAAAAAGGTGTAAATTTGTGATGCCAGTATACAGGAAAAAAATCCACCCTTTTTGTCTCTAAATAGAATTTACTTAACAGCTAGAAACAAACCAAAATAAGACTTTGGATGCAATTCTAGCAGAGTAAATTTTTTTTGGTCATATTTTTTGAAGATTCCGTTTTAATGGCTATGTACCTACTATGCAAGTTAAAGCTGGAAAACTGGTGTAAATATAGTTTATAGGGGTTTTTTCCCCGTTAAGGCTTCCTTAGTCATACCCTAACTTTGCACAGAATCAACCTCTTTGTGGTAGCTCTGAAAAACACAAAGGTCACTTAAGTTTCTGTTCAAAGCAAGTAACTTCAAGAGAGAAATGGTGAGCTGGCAGCTGAAGGCAGCACGGAAGCAGTCTGTGTTCATCTCATCTGAATCTTTTCAGTGCTGCACTGTCAGACAGAGCAGGACTGGAGAGGCTGTCCTGGCTGGAGGAATGCCTGTGTCAGGGGCTGGCTGGCTGTTCCATCAGGCTCATCTGTAAACTGCTCCTGGCAGCAGCTCACCTGGACCACACAGAGAAACCAAAGGCACCAAACAATATCTAAACCGCTATTTTTTGCCTGCAGTGTCAGTTCAGAAACACAAAGGAATTCATTTAAAGGGAAAATTCTGTCTCATAGGAGACTAAACCGTCAATGAAAGCATTGAAGCTTCAATGAAAGAACACAAAAAAATGCTTGAAAAAACCCAGCTCCCAAAAATTTCCAAACAATCAACCTGCTCATGTAGGAACAGAGACTGTCTGATCCTTCAAAGGTAATATAAACACATAACACAGTTAAAACAATGCACAAGCACACTAAGATATTAGGAATGCTTTTTTAAATCAGAGTTAAACATCTATAAACATATATGCAATTTTTTTCTTCTCTAAGTGTGTAAGTTAATGCCTAAGGCCTATCTTGAGCCATGTGAAAATATGCTTGCTACCCCCATACAAACAACTCCAGTTTCCAGAAACCAATGGCAAGAAAATATACAGTAACAATTTTTTCTCACTGAAAATAATCAAGAATGTAAAACGAACCCAAAGTCTGCAGATTTCAATGCTAAAAATGGTTTGAATTATGTTTTAAAATATTGTTTTGATTTACAGTACATATCTGTTTTTAACAGAAATTTATTGAGTAATGGAACAAATGTTGACTTTTTAATGTCTTTTTGAACAAAAACAGTTTTTAGAATCCAGTGTGAACTTATCAAAATTGTTTTCAGTGCTCTGAAAATGCATTTCTACAAATAAATTACCATCAAATTCTAATAACTGTCATCTTAAAATCTGCATGTGTTGAAGGAATTAACACTTCTTATTCTACAGTTCCCATTGCATTTAAATGAAAATACTTTCCACACTGACATCTAGTGAAGTTTTACAGTAAGAAGAAAAATCATATTCTAATAATTTGTACTTAAAAAAAGCTTTTAATTTTCCAAATTACTTATACCTTAAATTACTAGAATTTGCAAGACACTTGTAAATCACATATTACTTTCTTTTGAAACATATTTTGGCTCTATTTTTAATAAATAACATGTTTACCTGTCAAAGGATCAGATATTCTGATGGGTATTTTAGAGGAAGTTACAACAGTAAAATCTGGTGTAATTAAGTTTAAAACATGAATAGCAAAGTTTTCCTTATAAGGGCTTAACATCCAACATTAACAAAACAATTCTACTAAAATCAGTGGGAATTATAAATGCAAAATATTTTCATTGATACATTTTAGAGATTAATAAGACAAGTCCCCTCTCTTCTCTAAGCAGCATCCAAAAAGCCTGTATTCCTACATCCCCTCTGTAATCAATGAAGAAAGAAAGGTTCCTCTGGCAATACCTAATTAGCCTGCTGCCCTGAACGATCCCAGAGCTTAGGCCTGGGAGGCTGTGCAGGCAGCAGGCAGAGCCCCTGAGGGTGCAGAAGTGGCGGGACTGGAGGGACTGTGTGAACTCCTTGAGCCCAGAGTACTCACACAGGGACAAGATGCAACAACAGATACCTTCTGCCCTCTTTGAGCTGTGCTCCAGAGAGGCAAGACAGGATGCCCTACCAGCTACAATGTTAATTTCAGTACTAAGGTCCTAAAGGCAAAGTTTCCTTTTCATGCCTCATTAAAAAAAAAAAAGTCAGCTGCCTGACATAAACATACAAGAGGCTCAGTGCTGACTCGGGGGAAATGCATTGAATGACAAGTAAACCAATAAATGCTTCCTGCAGCGACAGATACTTGAAGAGAGACAGATAATGCATCTCCCTCCCCCTACCATTAGTTGGTTTTACTCTAGATACGAGTTTGAGCCGTGCTTGTTCAGATTGCCATACAGCTGCAGTTTGCAACAGCACCATTTGGCTTCAAATGAGGCTTCAAGCCTCAAAACACAAAAGAAAGGAAAGGGAAGGTCCACTTAGACAGAAATTGCACTTAAAATGGAAACATGCCTGGGTAAAAAGTTTTCAGCATTTTCTTTGTAAAAGTGGTAGTGATCTAGACATCCAGAAAATCCCTGGGACTGGGACCCCAGCACTTGTTTGAGCTTCAACCTGCTGACATCATGGCTGTTGGCTTCTCAAGATGAATCTAGAAAGCTTGATGTTTTAGATGTTTTCTGGTGCTTGAGGGAGGTGTTGGGAAAAACATCTGGATATTAAATTATGTTTTGGCTAAAAGCTGCCTGAAGCTAAGTTACACACTTGTAATCACTTCAATTGCAAGGCAAAAATACCAGTAATTAATTGTGGCAATGTGACAGGATTTAAATAAACCAAACAGAATTCTTGGTAGTATATAAAATGTAAATATCTGAAAGCTATCAACATTTTATGTACTGAAATTAGCTCCACTTGCAATGTCATCAAAATGAGTTTCTCCAGTTAATAACCTTCTCTTCATCTGAATCTAATCTTGACAACAGAACCACTATCAAGAAGTAAAAAATGGACAAATTGCTTCTGTTTAAAACAAAGAACTGTTAATACTTGCACTGTGTACTGTATTTCATCACGACAGGCTCTCTAATCTGAGGCAATATCTTAACTCCAAGTCATCCTACACTGCTGTAAGTTGTCTGTGCTGACAATAAGCACTGGGTCTAGGCAGATTCAATCACTGGAAACCATTCAAAAGTATACACACAGTGTCAGCCTCAGAACGTGGCAACAAAATTCTTACTGAATCCCAGAGCTGACTCTGGTTTTGCCTTTTACAGAAAAATGGTGGTTTACACACTAAACTGAAAGGATGTCTGAGAAAAGGCAACATACATCTCTGTATCATAGCAAATTCAGTAAGCAACTCTCCACAATGTACAGAGGTCATCTGAGCTCAAGTAAAATAGATCAGCTTTTGCTGAAATCAATGCAAAAACATGAACCAAACACTAGCAGCTGAACCTCAAAATTTTCAAGAATAACATGGATAAAGAGTTCATTTCCATACAATCCTTCTAAACTGAACTGAGAGAGAAAACATCTGAACATCTGGTACCACCAGAATACTGGGTATGAAAAGCTCTTGCTACTCTTTCCTTTTTGTGCCACATTGCTGGACTGAAATACTGAAAATGACTGCCTTGGATAGTCCTGAACCATGGTCAAAAGATGTAACAAGTTCCAAATTCCACCTGCAAATAAAGTCACTGTAAGGGTACCTGCAAGGAGCCAAACTGCCTGACTAAATAAACAATTCCAAACCCCTCTCACTAAGCAGGCCAAAGGTCTGCTTTGATTCAGTAAAATATGCTTCATGATATAAAGGTAAATGACTGACAAAGATGTTTTTTCTCACCAAAGGCAATCCTAAATGTATGCCTCTCACATTCTCTATAGCACCAAACAACATTTCAGTGTATTATCTTGTTAATTTTTGGAGGACCTAGGGCCAAGCTCAGTAATGAATTTCATCTTTGAAAATCAACTAAATAAACAAGGAAATCAGGCAGTTTACTATTGGACTTGAGACCTAGGCCAACCTGACCTGCTTAAGGAAAAGGAAAAGAAGAAAACAATAATCACCAACATCAATTCCTTGCCATGCTGCACTTGTGTAATTAGCTTACTGAAACCAATTAAACACAGGAAGACGCAGTTATAAATAAATAAATGCTAAAATGTTACAGGAGAAGACTTGATTATTCTGCCAAGTTCAGTAACAGATGCTAAAGTAATTCCACATTCCTTAGCTGACAGGTCTAGAAAGGATACCTTTCCCATCCAAAATATTCTACCAGACACCAACTGAAGATATTCTTATTTTGTTCACACTCAAATCAAGCAGCATGTTTTTAATACAAACTCCTATGCAATCAGATTCTCCAGAATAGAGAAATACCTCAGGCACAAACAACAGATAAAATAAGAGTTCTTCTACCTTCAAGCCATCTGCTAGTTTGCCAATGAAGCTCCAGCAAAAGAATATCTAGGGCAGGCTTCATCTCACCGAATTTTATTCATCCAAACTTGTGACTTGAAGCATAAAGTCTCTATTTATGCTCTTCCTCCAGTCAGCTGTAGATGGGCATTCCTTGAGAAAGTAAGTCCCACTTTAAGATATATATCCACAAACATAAATTGTCTGCAACTTGAAGTTTGGTAGAAGTTTCTCACCTGCTATTCACTGATCAAATAAAATGTAACTGTATTCATACAGTAAGGAAGGTAATTGTCTCACCGCAGTGGGGTAATAATAAAATCTCGAGCTCAATCTCTCTACTTTTCAATCCATCAAAAGAGAACAACATATTTCTCAAGTATCTACTCTAAAATGGAATATATTTAAAACTGAAACCCCTGTTGGGGCATGTCCTCTCAAGCCTCCTTTATGGACTACATGGATAGCTACCTCAAACCAGGCATTTCATTTAAGACAATGGAAAATTGAGCAAGATGAAACTCTAATTTAGTGCACAGCACCACAAACATACATTTAGATTTAGCTGAGCAGATACTGAAATTTCACTTCCCTATCTTTAATAATACAAAGAACCCATTTAGAGTCTTTCGAGTATTAAGAGTGGTAATTTAAATTGACCTTAACATTGGTAGGGGATGTTTGCACACCAGGAAGCCTGAAGGATAGTCTAAATCCATCTAAATCCATTTGGAATACAATAAAGCAGAAAGCCTGCAGAACACACAAGGTAACTGAGTGCATGGGACAATCTGGGCTGGCAGCAGTAGCATTAAGTCCATTAATTGCCATTAGAACACCATGAACTCTGCCAGTCCTGTCCAATCACAGTGACTTGGCCCATCCACATTACTCCTTGAAATGGTGAAGTCCATCAAGTTTTGGTCAGACTGAGGATCTTGGGGAATGCCAAGGTGTAATAGGATTTTAAACATGGATGCTTATCCACTAAGAACTGCAATAACTGTTATCTTGCAGTTTTCAGTCAATAGAAGAGTTTGTGGCAGAAAATTTAAACCACACCTTTTCATCTTGCTACCTATTTCAGTTAAATTCTTAGTAGCCTTTCAATAGCCTTTCAAATAGAGCAAATACTGGTTTTTAACACAGAAGACTAAGATAAACAAGTCAGCTTCCAGTAAATCAGCTTCATCTAGTAGCTCACAGCATGCTGTAGGGATGGGGACAATCTGCTGACATTCCACAACTCTTAAGTAAAAAAAATTCTACCATTTGTGTAATTTTAAACACTGTAGACATATTCAGAGGTTTAAGTGACTTTGCTTTAAAATTTTCACCTCATATGAAACACATTATTTAAAGGAAAAAATGAGAAAACATACTAATATTACACTAAACATTGAAATTACATTTTATTCTGTAATGATTCTTTTTTCTGAAAACAAATAAACAACAGAACAAACTAAAGAAACAAATCAAACTTTTGCTGGGGCACAGAAATCCTGTCCAGATGGACTCCATAGGCAGGTAAAATGGAAGCAATAACCAACAGACAATTTCCACTGCACTACTCGAGGACATGCCCCTAAGTGCAACTCCCATAGACACACCTGAGGCAGTTTACCCAAGGACAGCAGTATGAATGTGCCAGCCAGCAACAAGGCATGGCCTTGTCCAGTGACTTGCAGATGTATTCCCTGTTTGGGTGGTGTAGAACCTCATTTAAACACTGTGCTGCTGCAGCTGCAACCATCTCAACAAAACAGTGTGAAACTCACTGCAGTGTGTGTGTGAACAGAGCAGTGCTCTGACAGCAACACAAAAGCATTCTAATAGGCAGGTACCACCTCTCAACTATCCACTTACAACAATGAGAAAATGCTGCACTGACTTCCTACACCTTTCTGAGGCAAATGTCAGATGTGTTCTTGCTTGACATAAAGGTCTCATGGAAGCCAGTCAGTTCTGTGCTCCTATTTCTTCCTAGCTATTTCACCCTGACCCAGAACACTTGAATTAATGGATCTCACCTGAGGAAATTTTTTAATACTCATATGAATTTAAATAATTAATTTTATTTGAATTAATTAACTTTCCTATTTCCTATGTAAAGTAGAGCAGCATTAATTACTTATATTTTACAGACTAAGAAAGTGAGATAGGCAGAGAGGAGCTCTGTGGTGCAGGAGGCAACTGAAGAAAAAGCCTGAACAAGATGGATATAAAATTTCCAGTGAGATCAGAGGGTGCTATTTAAATCACATGGTGCTGTGGGTCTTCTGACACCCACTCATGAGATTAAAGACACAATGTTAAAGAACAGCACTAGGGACCAACTAGCAATATTCCAAACCTGTAATACTGAGTATATCCAACCAGCCAGCCAACGCACTTACATCACCATCAAGCCCCACTATGAGAATTGCTGGAAACCAGAAAAGTCAGAGTGCCGTAAGTGATCGTGTTAAGCTTCTTTTCAAAGGACAGCAAGGTTTCCAGAATAATCTTCTACACACCACATGTGCTCTTTTTCCCAATTCAAGGTTCAGGACTGTAAAATGAAAGCTGAGATCCTCACAGTTATATAATTTCTTCAATTAGGACCTTAAGACAAAGCAAATATACAATAAATGAAGATTCACAATGGCAACACTAACACTCTAGAGGTGTCAATAAGCAATGCCTCATGGGTAACCACATGCCAGTCAATTGGTCAAAAACACTAGCTAAGAAATTTTAAAGGCAATTTCAGTCTGCATAAAGCAGGCTTTACACTTCTAGTGTGCTTACTGAGTATGCTTCTGACCACCATCACTCCTTTAATAATTACTCTTTCTTGGGTTACAGTTTTGCTCATAGAGAATGGTGAAAGAACAGGTCAGGAACTTTCATTTTCATCTGGATTTTAATTCCTGGAATGCAATGCAACAGTCATACATATTTAAATGCACAACAACTGATTTGAGGGTAAAACTCATGGAGATGAAATTGAAATTCTATCACTTTGACTGTTTACTGCCTCTACTTTCTACCTCATTAAGACAGAAAACATTAGCATCATTTCTTAGCATTCTACTTTTGGGAGTGCACTCACTTTGCACAGAACAAAGGAAAAGTGAACAGGATCTTCATTGCTTGTAAAGAGATAAGTAGGTAACACTATTGTACATAACCCACAGCAGGAAATATTTGCAGATTTCAAAGGCTAATTGATGTTTTGTTTCCTAACAAAATTGTATAGAGATTCCAGCTTTCTTAGAAGTGCTTCCTGCTGCACGTTACCCTGGAGGAACTCACTCAGTCCTATCCCACCCCAAAAGTCTGTGAACCTACTCTTCAACAGATTAATTTTGGAGATTAAACACTCTCTTACTCTAAAAGGTTTGCTGATGGGAGGAAAGCATAAACTTTTCCATGTAGTTAACAAGTCACTTCAACTCTCTACAGTAGCTATTAACCAACATTACAGACCACATCTCGTGTTCCAAGATTCTTGTATCCAAACTAAACCTGAATCAGCAAGTCTCTACAACACCTGGAATAACAACAGTGGGTGCACAGTATATAAAAATAATTGATTGTTATTTATTTGAAAAACCATTTTCTGTATATTTAATTGAAATAACATTTTATGTAAAAAATACAAATTAAGTAAATTAAATAAGCATCTCCAGTTACATACACAAGAAGAAAGACAAAGAGAGGGCCTAGTCTTCCATTTATGAATAAAGGAATCTGGAACAATGCCTATACAAACCTACTGATTTTTTCTCTGTTGATATGACATGGTTCTCCCATAAGCATACCTGGTTTTCTGTAACCAATTTTGATTTGCATAAATCCTTCCCAGAAAGTGAACAATTACCTAACCTAATGATTTCCCCTTTAATGGACATTTTGGCAACAAGAGATAATGGAGAAACCCTTGATTAGTTTCAGGAAAGTTCTGACTAGCATAAACAGGCATTACATTAGTAAGGACCTCAGCAAGGTTCCTTTAAATGCAGGACATTCATTGTGCTGAGGGAATATGACTGAGAAGATAAAAGTGTAGCCAAAATGGTCTTTTTGCTTTGCAAGAGATGGGCATATCCGAGGCCTTGCTATCCAAAGATGGACTAAATGGATGAACCATCTGCTCTTTAGATCTAATAGCCCCTGTTCAGCTGCAGCTCTAGGCTCTGTCTCTCTATCCTGTGCATTGGCTGAGCTGCAGTCCAAGTTCCCAAGGCACAGCCCAAATGAACAAGAGGACACAATTCCTGTTGCAGCCCCTTCTCAGCCCCGTTCCATGTACAGCTCTAGGCTCTGCCTCTCTCCCAACCCTAATGCCATCCCAACCCAATGCATCACAACCAAATCATATTCTCTCAAAGGTCCAAACTACCATTTTCTCTTGAATTTTAATACCTTCATCAGGGAGTGTTCTTCAAAAGTCAGTTTGACATTAATAACATAGTCATTGTTACTAATGCAGCTTTTGCCATTGAGCCACAAGAATCCAAAGTGGCAGCTAAGCCCCTCAGTCACTGAAACACAGACTACACAGCAGCAGCTCTACTGTAGTGCTGCCTTTGAATACCACTGTTGACTGAGAAGTTGCTTACTAATGTGGTTTCCCTCTAAGCACAATGGGAAGTTAAGAGTGAAAACCAAAATGAACAGGTGCTTTTGAAAGCAAAGGATCATAGTTTGGCATCTGAAATGTATTACAGATTTACCACAAAAGGATTGTTTAAGTTCTGTCTTTTTAGCAGCTGAATTAGCAAGAAAACAAATTCAGGAACCACGCTTATAAAAGGGACATACTGGAGTTTGCACATCCTTTAAAATATAATCAAAGAAGATAGGCACTTGGGTGTTATGAATCCTAGCCTGCTTTAGAATGGCTGCTTAAATTTGTGCAACCTCCATTCTTTCAGCAGTAAAATGTAAATAATAATCCTACCTTTTCTAACAGTAGGACTATAAAGCTTAATTCATTTAAATTCTGTGAAAGTCTTTTGAGCTCCTTGTATTGAAATTGTTATTTAATTTAATATTCTTATTATTCTGAAGGACCAGCTGTAACAGAAAAAAAATCTTATTTCTTTTATTGCCTATTGCATTTTGCATGTAACTGTCCAACCCCTCAATAAGAGCACTAGTCCATCTGTCCCTGTTATGATGAGGATTTATGATAGTCCAACTGTGTTACATGAGAGAAGCATCAGGATTTTAACAGCATTTTTAAATTACTCATATTAATGTTCTTTTCCTGAGTTCCATGTACATTTTAAACTAGATTTTTTTTATCCATTAAAATACATTATAGTCTCCTTTGCTGTCTTATTTAGTGAATTAGGATGGCTTTCAATGCTATTTTTATGGACACAGAAACAGAAATTAATGGAACACATGGCTTGGATTTGCCTGTCTACAAACAAGCCCAAAGTTGGTGTTGCTAGTTCTGACCCAATACTGCACTGTTCTTTACTTAAATGTCATCTACTTCTGAATAAAACTGCAAGGAAAAGAAAAAGAAGACACAGAAGAGATACTGCAGACTTAAGTAATAATGGTTAGAGCATAACTCTGAAGTCCTCTTTTAGCTTTTCGGAGTTTAAGCACTCCAGGTGAAGTAGCTTCCACTCAGAGCTTTCATGTGCTACTGACTAATTCAGTGATGCTTCCCTTGATTATAAATGCTGGGATTAAGAGTTTCATAGATCTGAATTAGCACAAGTATTAACAGTGTTTTCACAGTGCAAATCATGGTGGTCAGATGCAATACAGTGAGCATGAATCTGACAAAAAACCTAACAGAAACACAATAGGCAAATTCACGCCCCATTGTGATCCCCATCTGGTTGGAGAAAAACTTAAAAGGCTTCATCTGGTCCTAAAAGGCTAGAAATTACAGAAAGTTAGAGAAGTTACAGAAAGTAGAAATTACCAGAAGTCAGCACTGGAAAAAATATTTCTAAGATTACATTCCCTTGCTCTACAGGTTCTACAATGAACAGTTCTGAGCAGGAGTGGGTCACATAGCCAGGCATGCAACACAGAGAACAATGAGGAATGATTAAAGTCATTTACATGGTCCACAAGTGTCTAAGACAAAACAAAGTGGTCTCCAAACTCTCAACAACTCAGGATCTCAAACATGCCACCACAGTAGAAAGGCACAGCATCCAGAGCCCTGCACAATTTTTTTTTAATGTAAAGTGGCATACAGTCTTTTAAATAGCTTTGTGCAACCTGCAAGTTCACAGCTCTGAGACCAGAAGGTCTCTCTGCATTGCAATAGCAGACTTGCATATTACCAAACCAGGGAAAGCAAGCCAATACTACTTTCTGCTGAACTGACACACTCCTTTCAGATCATTTCCTATGCAATTTGCAGCTAGTGTTACACTTGGAGGTGTAAGTAGCACTAGTAAACATGCTATTTCCCTCAGACAGAAGGTTTCAGGCTCGTCTAAAGAAAGGCTTCTTATACACAGGATATTCTGACACAATGGGTACAGACTAGCTGCTGTTTCTTTCACAGAGCTTAAAGAACAGGATGTAGCACAAAGTCAAAAGTATCTGCTTGTCTCAGCCAATGCAAAGCCAAGCCCTGGAAACCATGTAACATTATATGCTCATTGCCAAGTTTGAAAACCAAACCTTTCTAAATACCCGTTTTCTTAGCCTAGTCCCCATGTAAAAACCTCCTTCTAGATGTTTCTTCCTTCTCAGGATTCAGAACTGCCACTTACAACCAGCCAAAGGAACAAACTGTTTCTATTACTTATGCTGATTTTTTCATGGATGGTAAAAGGATTCCTCATCATGTCAGCCCCTTTATTGTCACCTACTCTGCTGACTGCCGGTGAGACTCGGCTGTAGCTCAGGGCCAAGCAGTGAAAGGCAAATCCTCTACACCAACTTTGCTTGTCCTATCAGTTCTTTAGAAAGCAGCATGTAGGCATGATGAAATGAAAAGTAAAGAAAACCATTTAAACTACCTTGCCATGGAGTTTGTGAACATCATATCTTATCTGAGCGAATTCACGGAGTCCAAAAGATCCTCCGATGAGATAGAGCTGAAAACAAAATGAACACAGATGTGTTAGGACTGTTATGGAAAAGAACACTTTGCACAGCTACAGAAAACACTGTGCATACTGACCCAACTCATTTACCAAGGAACTCTACTATTGTTCCAACAGAAACACCAGGAGCTGAAGAAAATGATACACTGGAAGATAAGTACAGGTGCCTTCTTCCATTCTCTGGGCCTGGATTTCACACATTTCCTCCTTCATACAAAGACAGCTGCTACATGACTCAGACTTTCTAGGGACTTCCTTTCCTCTTAGCCCTTCTTTTCCCTCCCCATGTGGTTTCCTGACCTTCACTTCACTGCTACAGGTTTTATTCTCATAATTTTCAAACTCTATGAGGAAGTAACAATGCCGCACTGACTTTCTCTGATGTCTGTGGGTAACAGATCTAATTAAGCTTCTGAACAGACCATGACTGTAGATATAGTTCAATAATATATTATCACCCAGGCAAAGCAATCATATCCAGCACACATATCCTTTTATTACTCCTTAGTTATCCTGCAATTTCCTCCACACCTGTGAAGCTTAAGAATAATAAAGGGAGAAATGGTGGGGGCTGCATATCCACATAAGAAGTCATTATATTATTCTTTCTTATGTCAGAGTGATATCATGAAACTGTGTCTGTATTCTTAATATTAGAAATGGATAGACTGTCCAAAGATCAAGTATTGTTTAAAAAAAAGAAGAGATTTGAAAATTAGCTTAGAAATCTAGCTACTTTGTGTAAGAGCCAGGTCCCTTGCTACTGCTCTGACCTGACAGTGTCTGCTGTTCTCTGTTAATGCAGATGCATAGGAGGCCAAAAGGCATCTAGAGATGCACATCTAAGGAAGGAGGAAGCATGAGGAAGCTCTAAAGACCTGTGTGAAGGTATAAAAAAAAGAAATATTCAAACTAAACCCACCACCCTCTTGCATCATGCTGTTAACTTTGCTGTTACAGTCCTTCAGTACAGGCTGTTGCTGAACTGCTGTTTTCTACACACTGCTGGCTGATTCCTTACTACATATTAGGTTTGCAGCCATGGCCTGTGTCCAAGAATTGTTAGAATTATGCTGAACAGGTAGTCAAAGTACATGTTCTTTCCAGAAAGTTGAAGTTCCTGTCACTGTGGACACGAAGAATGAAAAATTAGAAACAAAAACCTGCCTTCTACATTTATTCATTCTCCAAGTTGCAGGACTGCATTGTTTCCCACCAAGCAGGTGAAATTACTCACAGCCACGTGAACACTCTCTCCACACACACACTTAGATGCTGGTAAGGTACAGACTGGTAGCCCAGAACTGATACATTCTGTCCAAAGAAGAAGAAACTCTTCACCAATAGCCAGGAGTTAAAGGCCCCAGAGCCTTTTTCTGGCCCTTTTGAAAAGCCTTAAAACCTAGCTGATAATAAAAACAAATAGACACAAATTTTGCAATATGAACACCCAGCTGCTAGGCCACAAACCACTGATTTCAGAAAACCAATCAGAAAATCATCATATGGTACCAAGTCCAGCAACTAGAAATATGAATGACCAAAAACTGGATGGCATCATACTTGTGCCATAACTGTTTCAAGGGATTAATGATGATCTTGCAGATAGTGAATCATCAAAATACTCAGTAGAAAAAAACAACGAAAGAAAATCTTCCTCGTGTCAGTATTTTGGTAAGAAAAGATAACAGAAAGCAGAAAATAAAATGTTCAAAATGGTTAAAAATAACCTGAACATTATTCAAGATTTATTCAATCAAATTAGAAGATTTGTCAGATGAAGATATGGTAGCACATAACGCTGAAAATCTCAACAATCTGACAGTAATTGAATTTTAACATGGTGGACGCCTCAGCATAAATCTTCATTAGCTGATCTTCTTTAATCCCTATAAGTATTATGTTAATTTACAGCCACTGTGTTGATAAACTTTAAGTCCTAATAAACACAAATCTGAAATGCTATAGACAAGTTTATGGCTGTTACAAACCAGAGCTTATTGTCTTTTTTTTGTATTAGTATGTTGTCAAAGAATGTCTACGGCAAGGCAAAAGCAAATGAAATGGTTCAGTTGTTAAACCAGGCAGAAAGCAGCAATTACTTGTGACATCAATTAAAAATTAATTTGCCCAACAATAAACTTGCATGGAGTATATCCTGTTATATGAACAATTGGAAGACTTTGGCTTACAAAGCCATGCTGAAGGCTAAAAAAGAAATATTACATTCTTTAGCTTTAAAAATCTGAAATGCACACTGCAACTACGAAAAATCAAGTTGAAGGTTGTTGCATGAAGTAAGTCACATGCTACTCACTTTGTCTCATCACATCCCATCACTTGTTTGCCAGCAACTATCCACAACACAGAGCATTTTACATTTGCAGCTACTCACAGTAAAGAAGTTGATACACACACACCTCTCATTTCCTGTTTTGGAACTCAGGTTTGGCCTGACAATGCAGTTTTACTCACAACACCTTGGTACTACTAAGAGGAAAAAACCCACTTGGTTTGTGATGTACTTTTGCTTTTCACACAGCAGAAGCAGCATAACAAGCCTGGCAAGTTGGCACATTTAGCTTATCAGGCATTACCAGTACAGTTGCCTCCACATTTCCAATACTGCAATGGCTGATTTATCTTACCATGAAACATCAATTAAGCTCCATCAGAGACAAAGCACATTGATGCTGTAAGAAAGTACAAATGCTGCTGAAATATTACACAGTGTAATGGTGGAAGGTTAGGACTAAGATTAAACAATTTTGCAAAGCACAGAATATACACAAAGCATATAAATAATATGTTTACAAGTCCATTTGACCAATGTTCTAAAGAACCAAACATGATGTCTGATTTCACTACAAAAGCAGACCAGAATCAGTCATATTCAGCACTTATTTAATCCAACAGCATGTCAATACAGTCAGCTGACAGCCCTGAGCATGAATCTCATTCATCCACACAGGCCAGAGCAGCAATGGACAGCTATTCAGTCAATTACCTTTTTGAAAACTGTGTTCAAAAGCCAATAAAAGAAGATATAAACGAATTTATGCAACTGTAATACCATTAAAGTAGCAAAGGACTCAGTGACTGACAGTGCACAGAGTAGAAATACTAGTCTTGGCTTTAACTGTTTCTCTTCTGTTGCATTATCAGGCCAGATGGTCTCACTACCTTAATTTCAGTTACCTGCATTTACAGACCAAGTGAACCAGCAAGAATCATCAGTCAAAATAATTAGAAGCAGGATAAGAGTCAAAATTTCCAGCACCTCTACTGGCTTGTTGGCTTTGCATATTCTGCATGTCTCACACACTTTTCTAGCTCCCCAAGCTGTACAACAGAGAATCTCTACATTCCTTGCAAAATGCTCTGCAGTCAAAAAAGCACTACAATGGACAAATTTGCCCAATGTAGCCCAAAGGCAACAGTGAAGTCCAGTATGTTCCATCCACTAGTCCAGGCATAAAAAAAAAGACAGTAGAAGCTATTCAGGATGCCATATAAATATAAGTTAGCTTGGCAACATTCTAATGAACTCAGGATCAAGTTCACTCTCCTGTTAACCGAATGGGGGAAAGTAATGTCACATGTAATAAAAATTAAAATATGTTTTTTCATTACAGTTTTAGAATCATACAGATACTTAATGTACATGATAAAATATTAAGGCACTGGCACCTGAAAGATACTCAAGCTGGAAAGTTCATATATACCTTCATTCTTTTATCGTGAGGGAACTATTAATTTTATTTGCTTCACAATGCAGAAAAGAAAACATCTATCTCGTTACTTGAATGCTCTCAGCAGACTGATGAAATGATAGTAACTTCTCATTTTTTCCTTCATGCCTGAAATTTAACTTAGGCAGGCAAAGATCATTAACCATACTAGTTAGCCAGCATTTAACACCAAAGCAAACAGCTTAACAGCACTGCTAAGCATAACCCCCATTAAAGATCCCACACTGGATTATTCCTTTATGTTTCACTGAGTACACAAAAAACCCCTACAATGTTGTAATGCAATTATGCATGCATGGAAGACTTGCATGTTCCAAAACAAAATGAAAGATGGGATGTGACATAAGAGCACCATCTGTCACATACACTCAGCAACCTCAATAAACATTTTATGTAAAAAAATGACATAAAATTCTCTTTAATAACATTCTTTTAAAAATTCTATTTGTTCACGTCTCCAGTGGGAAGTATGTTATGCAATCACTTATAGATGGCATCAGACTGATCCCCTGAACCACATCTCAGGATGGGAAATATATTTGTCACCAACTACACTGGGTGGTCACTGAGGGCTCAGAACAGCAGAACTTAGGACTTACAACAGATCCCTTTTTCAGTTTCCTGACTCATCTAAAGCAACCAACTCGACTTCACTGGGTTAACAAAATAATAAGAAACTGCTTCTCTGGTAGCACCAGCAATTTGCCACCTTATAGGCATCCCTGTTGTTAGAGAAAGCCATTCCTACTACAGTACCAGTTGTGAGAGAGATTATTACAAAGTCATAAATCCCTAAATTAAGCAAATCACAATGTTTAGTGCTGGCAACACAGATCATACAGTGGTACAAAATGTTATGATACCTATACAAAGAAGGAACATGGTAATTTTCTAACCTCTTCTTCAAGACTGCTGCTGCAGAACTCTCCAAGTATTCATCAGGAGCCTCAAAACTAGAGCAGTAGTGAATTACTTTAGTTTAGTTTGCAGTGATCACAGCAAAGAGAGTTTTGGGGGTTCCTTTTTAAAGAACTGTCAGATGTGCAGTGCAAGACTGGTGAAAGATGGCAATTTGGCAGTCCAGAAGACTGAAGTCCCTTTTCTTTTCCCTAAATAAAGTAGCAGGGCAAATTGCCAGTCCCAGAAAAGACCAGGCAAGTCATCTTAACCTGAAGCGCCCCCCTCTGCCAGCTCTAACTCTCAAAAGTTTATTTCCCACAGCCATTCCTGCACTCTGCTCTAATGCTGAAACTGCAGAGAAGAGAACAAAACAGTGCCAAGTCTTCTCAGAAACTTACTAAATCCTCTCCTCACCCTCAAAGCAAGCAAAGGAAGGTCTACCTTTACTTCTTGTCTACAAAAAAAATGGAAATAACTTTTAGTTCATACCAGAGGTCTCCTTTGGGGGAAAACAGAAAGCAAACCCATGCATCCATCAGGAGTTATTTCATTCAAAGGCACAGCAAGCAAACGAATGCTCTGACTTAATGCATCTGCTACAATCACACGTTGTAGAACGGCTGAACTGCATCACACTCCAAAATGGATGAAATGTAGCAGCAGATGACCACTTGGATACCTTGCTGGCATTCAGGAACTGCAGCTGGTAGAAACTGGAGCCAATTGTAACTGACTGATAAAGCAGAGTGGAGTTTGCACAGCATATAGAACATGTGCAGAATATTAAACCTGGCCCAAGGTATCAGGTTAATTGGCTCAGTGTAAGAGAATGTTCAAAGCAATGATTTTAAAGATTGCAAATATGAATGGCTACAGGCCAGAGAACAAAAAAACCAAACCCTGTCCATAACCTTTCAATCTTACTATTCAATGTCTTATGAGAAAACAAAACTTTTGTTTCTTAAAATGTCCAATTCATAATAGGTTTTAAACCAAAGAAAATGCATGTAATAGTAACCAATCTAAGAATAATGCAGAAGAGATAGAAACCCATATGTTCCTCAATGTGAGCAGAGCAAAAACGGGCATTTTCAGTCACAGCATTGTCATTTTGCATTACACACGTTGCTTGGGCTGGTCAGACAGCAAGGGAATTTCACTCTGCAGCTGCAGCTGTTAGAAATCCAAGTCTGCCCTGGTGGTCAAGCTGCAGTTTCTGAACACCACCTTAATTTTCTCCATAAGCTTCTAAAAACCAAAATTTCAATTCCTTATTAAAATTATCATTTGCACTACTCACAGGTTCAAATCTAGCCAAGGTAAACTACAATGAGAAAGTGTTTACATCCTGGGGCAAGCTGGTGTTCTTGTGATGAGTCAGGCCCTGCTCAAAACTGCAATAAACTGAAACCTGCATGAAAGAACATAAAAAGAAACCACAAGAAGTGTTATTTCCCTATTGCTAATCCTGGACAAGGAATGAAGATTAAATGCTCTGTAAACATGAATCTCACACTTTAACCATCACAACCCCTCGAAGAAGTTGGAGACCTAGGGCAGGACTAAACACACAGTGAAAACAGGCAAGTCTGTACTTCTCCTTCTGTTCTGGGGCCCAACCTCAGTTCTCCCACGTGCCAGATTAGTCCATTCTAACAGCACTAAACAGTGCAAACACACTCTATGTTTTGAAATGAAAAACAGGGGAAATCTGAAGTACTAAAGAATGCCTATTTGTTTGTCACATACATCTGGGAAACTGTTCTCAAAGACTGAAAATGAAGAATTTAAGGCATTGATTCAAAAGGAGAACTCAGAAGTTTTAAGACCTAACAGTCAACTGGAAGATGGAAGTCACCTAATTCAGCCTGCACAAACTGGATTCCACAGAAGCCCATTCAGCCTGAACACTCTGGCTTCCACACCAGCACAAACAGCTCCAGAGCTGGTTTTGCCTGGAACAGCTCCACACTGTGGATTCAAACACACACAGATGAACAGGAGATGCAAAGCAGAAGCACAGCAGAAGTTGCAGACATATCTCATCATAGGCCTAGAGACCCAACATGTATCATACAAGTCACTGAAACATAAAAACAACAATCTGTTATTCACTGATTGGGAGCAACAACTTTTAAATTCTAAAAACAGTTTTGTATTTATTGCTCTTCTAAGCTGCAAATGTAATACTTGTGACTTTTACAGGCAATCACAATTTATCTACAAATACTAGAAGTCAGAAGTATCTTCTCTTGAGTGAATGTTAACTTCTATTCATCTCTCAAAAATGTATTAACATTTAAATCAATTGTTCTGCATATTGCGAATTTTATTGCAAAGTTACATGAAATAATAGATATAAATAAAAGTCCTGCAATTCAGTGTTATGGCTTGTTCAAGGCAATAATGTGAAAGCTGTTAGCAATAACACTGACATATCTAACAGTGAAAAATGCCAATTGCAGTAACCCTTTAAACAATATCAGAAGATAACTTAGTAACAGTTTCTACTCATAGACACTGATAGCAACAATAAGATCTCAGAATCATGATTACTCCCAAGAAAAATTTTCCATATTTCTAGTGTTCATATCATCTTTTTTTTTACAGGCAGATCCTCCAGAATCTGTGGGAAAAAGCATGCCTTGTATTTAGCACACCCCAGGACTCCAAATTGAGCAGGTTTTTATAAAATTAACTAGAATGTTTTTTTTTAAAAGAAATCTATGAAAATTAAACCCATTAACCCTGTAAACTTTCACTTTAAGTAACTCACAGGACAACAAAATATAATTTCATATATCTGCAAAACACTTCTGGGCATCAGTCCTGGCTCCCAGATGACCCTGACTTCACACCAGTGAACAAAACTAATCCATGGACATGTAATTTCATGTCCTGATGTCTGGAGAAGTTGTTTTGGTTTTATTTGTCAAAACAACTTGCTCATTACCGAGAGCCTGAGATGCCACTGACCTTCTCTAATGGTGCCTGGAAGCACTGACCACATTGCTGCAGCATTGGTAGGGACTTGTTCTAATGGGACTTTTTCCTAGCCCTGTTCATGACGTGCATTCTTGGCATCCCTTGGCAAAGTGTTTATCAAAGTAAACTTGCACTGTTCAGGCAGCAGTGTAGATGGCATTGTAGTACAGTCTGTACTAATAATCACTAGTGGAAATTGATTTTAGAAATATATTTATTCATAGAAAAGTCTTCTACTGCTCCAAATTACCTTTACCTTCTCCTTTGGCAATACTAGGCATGCCATGTAAAACATCAAAGACATGATCCAGAAGGAGAACCAAAGTACTTGTAAAAGCAATCATTATAGGATGAGGGGGAAAAAAAAATTCTCCCCAAAATGAAAGGGAGTCAAAATCTACAGCCATAGGTATGGAGAATGTTGCAACATAGTGCAAATCTGAAAATCTGCATTATTTCATACACAGTGCAATACACTTACTTTAGGTGTGCAATAAAAATCATCAAATGAACCACAGACTATATTTTCTTTCTGCTAGAATGCCACTTCAGATACTCAGAACATAATTTTTCCCTTGTAACATACTGACAGAACTGAAACTGCATCTGTACCTTCATTTTGCAGCTTAGAGAGTTTGAAGAATCCTTGCCTAGAATCAGATGGAGACACAACCACAAAGGGAAGTCTTGGGAAGTGCTGTGAGCATATGAAACAATATGAGAGTTTTAACACGTGTTTTACATTTGTTACTACTTTGCAAGTTTGAAATCCAAACTTGTTTCCTTAATGATAGAGAGCCACCATTTAAACCTGTTGGAAAAAAGTAACTTCCAGCAGACTTCAGCTATTCCAAGTGTACCCGAGAAGTGACCTTACATACTCAGTGTCCCATAAGGAAGGTCTGGTGCTGGATGCACCAGCTGCAAGACCAAGGAGCTTTGCTCTCTCAGGATCTTACAGAAGCATCACTGCAGCAATATGACATTGACAGACACATCCCTTTTGGCCAGGTAGAGCTGGTTGTGGAATATAAAGCAGCAGAAACTGAAGCTCTCCTTTTATAACAGAGCCATGGATGCTGAAGACTTCTAGGTCAAGCTTCATGTGATAAGGAAAGAGTTCCCATTATCAAGGCAGGAAGCAGAGATGTTTAAATTACCACAGAGGTGGCACAGCCCTCTGCTGCAACAGCAAAGTTTAGATACACCTGTAAGGTTGCTGGAGTTCATCCCACAGATGTTACCATCTTCAGAAATGCCTTGGGACTACTCCCTGGATCGCTTTCAAGCTGCTGAGACATTCTAGGCCAGGATACATCACTCTCTCGTGCATGTTTACTGTTTTATGCCACACAGAGATACTGTATCTGCAAAGTTTAAAAAGTTACGGGAAATTCACAAATCGAGGTCTCCTGCAGGTTTCAGTCCTACCCCCTACAGTTTCGTTGGTGCTCAGAAAGAAACACTTTCAGCTACTGAGAAAGTATGACTGAAAACCGTGATTTACACATCTTACTCTGAAAGCTGCTGTCAGCATGAGGTTTAAAGATCAACCACGAAAATTGCTTCGCCACTGAAATATTCTAACAGCCCCAAGACCAAATGAACAAATACAAAACTATCAGGATAATTTACACTAAAAAGTAAGAAATAATTTTAAGATATATTTGGGGGCAGGTGTGTGTGTGTAATGAGACACTCATCTTTCTTTGAATTAGGCTCTCTTTAACCTTGGAGCCTTAGCCATTTTGGCACAGGGATTTTTCATTCAAATATGCATTATAAAAAGGCAAGATATGAAATCCATTTTTTTTTCTGCCAAAAAAGCAAATATGGTACTGATGAAAAGTTCAGCAGTACTGAAGAATAGTCCTGCATCTGTCTAGAGAGAAAAAAATTATGTACAGAATGTAATAATATAACAGAAACCTTTGGTTTCAGTATTATTAACAAATTCAGCAGAATTTAAAGGATTGCAAAGGCTGCTCCTTCCAATTCTTTGCCTAGATTCACTGTCATTTTTGTTGTAATTGATCTTTTAGCACAATTCTCTTCAGCTTCAGAGATGCCTTTAGAGTTCTGTAGACAGCTGGGTAACTGACAATTGCATGAATTTTCCTTTTTCTTACTCTCTGGGAAGCCTTTGGGCAGCAAGACAGAAACATTCTCAAGTATTCACAAGGGAGAATAATTTTAAGGCAGGGAGACATGAAAGCCTGGAAAGAAATATAATAGAATATTTCCTCTATATAATGTTGTGTCTGGAGGAAAGAGCTCTGTTGTAACAGGAACAGGATGAAATCAGGCGGCACAAAGTCAAAGAAACCAGTCTTAAAAATTCCTGCTGTGGCCTATGGAAAATCCTGCAAAAACACTGGGGATGGCCAAAATGACAACCACAGGCCTGGCCTGGCATGCTGAAGTCCTGGGATGCTCCAGCACTGAAGCAGAACTGAGGCATTCTATGCCACTGCTGCCAGATGGTTGGTTGAACTCACCTTAAAAGCCCTGGTAACACCAGAGGGCTCTTTCCTAAAAGGAGCAGTATTTTCCTAACACATGACCATTTATTTTGGAGGTACTGTCCCAGGTGTTGAAGGGCAATCACCACTCTCAACTACAGAACTTGGCAGACTTTTCTAAACTAAACGAAGTCAATCCCTTCAAGCAGTCCTTAAAGGTGGAATGTCAGCTTTACCTTTTGTGTTGCTTTCCTCTAGACTTCACAGCTCATCTTCATCGTCTCCAGAATGGCACCACAGAGCTGAAAAATTACTCCAGCTGAGTGCTGACTACACAGGAAGAGTCCTGTTTCATGTTTTACTCTACTTTTGACAAATTCTTCCATCTTGTAGTGACATTCCTGTTTTTTCACAATATGACAGCCCACATTATTTCTGCAGGACCAACCTCACCTCCAAAGACACCTTTTAATTTGGCAAGCATGTGGTAACTACATTTTATAGTATCTTTTTAATCCTTTTGAGAACTAAAAAGATAAGAAGCATATCTTTGCCCTATTTCTCTGAAATGCAATTCTTACAGGGAAGATAATGTAGAAAGTTTTATTAAAATCAGACTCTTGTGTATCAGTTGAATCCCCTCACCTACTACACCAGTTAATCTGATATATTTATTATTAAAAAGCAGTGATGATTTTTTTCCTCCACTAGGTCACCACCTCGAAGTATCTATTATTTAATCACATAGTATTTTCCCCAGGCCTTCCACAGAGTTCAAACTGAGCTGGAGAATACTAAACTGCCTGCTCATTCCCGATTCTGGAAGAAAAGCAGCAAGCCTCAAACACATAACAAAAGCATCATAAGCTAAAACTATATCCAACCTTTAACATCTAAGCAAAGTGTTATTAAGCTGAAGAATACTGTCAGAGCACTCAGACACAAAAAATCTGAAAACAAAATAGATTTGGTCTAAGCATGGAGGCAGCACAGTTCTGGACAGCCTCTCAGATATACCTGCATGCAAACAGGACACCTAACAAGCTGTAACACTGCACTTGATCACCTCAAGAAAGGTGTTGCAGGCAGAGTTTGTGTGCAACAGCAGAGTGGAGCTGCTGATGCAAATGATTTCATGTAGTTGTGGTATCATCATGCTGTTTTGTTGGTTTGTTTGGTTTAACTGTTTGCATACCTCACAAATGCCTTCATCAATATTTCGAGAAAAGATACTTCAGTGCATTTAACTGCATGAATAACTTCCATGCAAGTCCTTACTCTAGAACCTCTTCAATATAATGCCTTAAACTTCTTTTTAATCTCTAACAAGTGTCAATGTCCTTCTTTGGTCCACTTCATTTTTCCAAGACATGCTGCTGAATATTTGAGGAAGATGACACTGATCTCTCTAGCAGCTTTATAAAAGTGTTAGAATTATCCTTTGTCTTATTCTTTATCCACCTTGAAATTTGCTTACTTTTTGCAAACCAACTGTACAGATGGATAAGGACACAGGAGTTGCACAAACAGAAACCACACTGGCCTTGGTGCTGCTTTTGTCTTCCTTCCTGAGTGTCTATCCATGAGTGCATCTGAGTTCTTTCATTTTCCCCCTAATGAACACAGGTACTTAGGGCAGGGAAGTGCAACCTAATGTGCACTGTCTACAGAGGTAATGTGTGTAAGAGGGTCTTGTAATTTTGTTTTATTCCTTCAACATTACTGATCTTTCCTAAGCTCGACTACTCTAAAGCTACGCCTCACTCACCACTTTGAGCACAGCTGCTACCTATAACCCATCAACTCACTTCACTCAAAATCCTTCCACTTATTTACATGCACAGCTTATCAGACCAACAGTGCCACTGCAGTTTAAAATCCACTGGAGAGCTAAAGAAAGTAAGAAAAGAAACATGAGTGGTGTTTCGCAGGGGAAAAAAAACAAAAAAGCCACCAGCAGAACGTATTTTCCTCAGCTTCCAGCTGGGAATACCTTTAGGAGTATGTTTTATAACAGCATCCCTGAACCCCGAAGGCCACACGGCCCCCGCCGCCCCGGCCCGGCCCCGGCCGAGGAGGGCACGGCAGAGCGCCCACCNGCCCTCACGCACATCCCCCTGCATAAACATAAACACACACACACAGACCCGCTCACGCTTTCCTTCGCGGCTCGTTCATGAACTCGGCTGAGAAGGCCTAGCCACGAGCCGCATCTTCTCATTCCGCAGCCTGCTCTCCTAAGGAAAGAAGATTGCCGTCCGTGATCGTCTGTTTTTCTGTGCTGTTATCCCTAGTCCCGATCAAAAGGAACCGAAAACGACTTTTCAAAACAAAGCTGGCTAGAACAGTGCTAGTGCACGGCCTTACTCTGATATTTAGAGCCGATAGTCCTTCATACCTGCTAAGAATGAAGTTGCTGTGCCATCCACCTCAACACATCTCAGGCAGAGCCGCCCGCACGGTGCTGCAGCGCTGACCTGGTGCAGACGAGGGGCCCATTCTCCAGGCACGGGCTGCACTGGTTTTACACATTCCTGTAGCCAGAGGTTCTGCCCTGCTCTGGTAGCCTGTGGCAGTGTGGAGATAGGAGAGTGCCAGGTCCTCTTTTACATACTTTGATCACTACACTGCCTTTTCACATTCCAAGCCATTGCTGACAGCATGCAGGGCAGGGACAAAGGGGAACAAGGCACCTACTGCCTCAGCTCAGAGTAATGTAAAAACATTTGAAAATGGAACATTGATGATCCCTTCCTTTGGTCTTCTCCATTAATCATGGAAGTGGTGGAGGTACTTTTTCTGACCATGTTTAGAAGATAGCACATACATACAAACTTAAGTGAGAGTAAAATCAAACACATATAAGATAAGCCAATATTATTGCAATCCAATGTCCACTAACTTGTTATGAGAGCCTTACCAGTCTAGAAACAAAGAAACAGAACTGAAGAATACATAAAAAATAACACAGCAGAATAAAAATGTAGCAGGAAATGACTACTTTTTGAATGCCTCAGTAACACAAAGACAACATGGGTCTGAATTCCAGAGGTGCAAACTCTCAGCTGGGAGCAGTGAGAGCAAGAGAAGAGGTCTGTCTGTGACCATCCCCGTGCTGTGCTGAGCCTGGGATGAACTCCTCACAGAGCACAGGCTCAGCGCTGGGAAACCAGCTCACCCAGGGCCTCTGGAAGCACAACTGTCCCCAATAATGTCATTAAATTAAGGAATTTGCTCCTGTAGGTAAAGACATGCTGAGAAAAGAGATTACTTCCCTCCTCTCATGCCTTCCCTAGAAACTGTTTTGCACCTCTGATATTCCAGTGGTAGGCTCACCTCACCTCCAGTCTTACTGTCCCACCTGAACACACTGCTAGAGATGTAACCCACAGCTAATGATGCCCACATGCAGAATTGATGCTCTCTCATCCCAACTTCTGAAAGGACACCAGAAGTCCTGGCTGTAAGAAGAAGGTTAAAGAGTTTGTTTCACTGCTACGAGGCGCTCTTGTTAAGATTCGTACAGTGTTCTCTTGTTTTCATTGATAACTGCTGTTGGTATTTAAAATTTTCCACGTGGTGTTATGCAGAGAAAGTGGCAAGAGAAAGTAAATGTGCAATTAAATACAAATATGATATAATTATGTAATAACAACAACAATTTGTAATAATTGGAAGGATAGTAAAAATGCCTAAAACAAACACGCTGTGCCAGAGATGAACAGTAAATTAGGATTTTAAAATGTCTTCATGTTTAATAATCTAAAATGCTGTTAAATTACAGAGGTAAAGCAATCATCAATATATATTTTATTTCCACAGTGTCACTTTGTTCTTTTTGTTATTGGTTGATCAGTCACCTTGAGCAGAGAGGGATAGGGAGAAACAGTTTTGAAGACTGGAATATATTCTGGGTTTGATTTACAGCAGAGGTTAGATGCCTCCTTGATGAGACCCCTACTATCATAAACAGATAGACAAACATAAAACTGGGTAAACAAACATCTGGGGGGTTTATGACATTCACAGCTTGCCCCAAATGTTGTTCCCAATACTTGCAGCACGTATTTATGCTCCCAAGTAGGCAAAATGTGGTTTTCTTGTCCAGGTTACAGCCAGTTAAGCATTTTTTTACTTTGTGAAGTACTGTGAGAGGGGTTTCTGTGTGAAATATGCCTCTGGAGCCCATCTCCTAGATGTATACATGATGCTTCATCTGGAGGTCAGGTGCAGAGCAGAGACACAAGGGTGATGGCTGGCTGGCCTTTGTCCCAACAATGGGAACAAGGTGTTTCTGACTGCGGTTTCCCTGGCCTAGACAAATGCTCCAGGAAAGCCTCTTCTCACTTTCCCCCTGAGAAGGACCTTTAAAATTCATTGCACATAATGTGCTGCTGGCTGTTGGCAGAAACCCTGGGAACTTCAGACAAATGAAGCTTGCAATGCTGCAATGGTTTAGGCTGCACTGGCCACGACTGCAGGGGAATAGAGAGTGAAACAGTACATTGTGCAACATGGTTTCTGGGCAGTGGCACGGAGATCATGAGGGAAATCTTATTAAACATCCCAGGACAAGCCAGGCTAATCAAGATTGGTATTGGGCTGGTTAGCAGGAGCTGCAGAATTGCTCACAATGCAGCACTGGCTGTGGGTAGCCAAGGTTAATAACCAAGGTTACACCACTTTAGTTCAGTAGAGAGCTTGGAGCAGTTTGTACAGAGGATGAAAACAAGAGTCGTGTTGTAAAGGTTTTGTTGCCTAAACACGCCTCACTTCAGGAGGCAGTGGAGCGAGGCCAGCCTGTGAGTTACATTTCCACCCAGCTGATCTCTCCAGAGCCTCCTGCTTCACTGAGGGATGCACATATAGCAAACCATTAAATGTTGTGATGTACATCACAGCCGAGACCTTCAGCCCTGAAAGCACCGCTCCTGCATACCTGAGCTAAAGAAACAGCTGGTTGGGCCTAGCATGCATTCACCACCAAAAAAAGGGAACATCCACCATCTTTAGAGCTTGTAGTTCTCTCTGGGTGCAGGGTGGAAGTCCTGACTTGGTAGTAGCTGTTGAGAACAGCATTTCTAAAATGTCAACTCCCTCTCAGCACACTGCCTGTTCCTTTTTCATCCTCTTTTGTGTAGTCAAGAGAAGTTGCAAGGGAGAGAGTGATTTCCCCTTTCTTTCCTACACCTTCTGATTAAAATTCCTAGTGAGGTAATAATTGAGTGGAAGAGTTAGTGTACTTGTCCTTTCCTCACCCTGTGCTTTCTCATCAGCTGTCAGAATTAGCATAAATACATCCAAGGACCAGATTCTTGTCAGGAATTGATTCTTGTCAGCTTGGAGAGGCCAGAGCCAGCTGTGCTCATTTTTCATTCCACTGAAATAGTGCACACAGTGGAAGGCACCATGGTGGCCCATGCATTGGAAGGGTCATCTGTGCTTTCCAGATGTGGCCCTCAGTTTCCCCCTCCATCTCCCAAAGGGGAGGAGAAAGGAGCAGGTTGACATTCTTTGGGTTCACCATTTATTTTTTACCTTCTTGGGTTGGCTCAAAAATAGACCAGGGAAGGATGGCTCTGAAGCCATGTTTCATGTCTGTGAGTGCAGGAGGAAAATCTGCAGGAAATACTGGCCTTCCAGACAGATTCATTCTCCTCTTCCTTGTGCTCAGGAAGGCCATTTCCCCAAATACGGCCAGCAAATGTCAGCTAGGAGAGAGATTCCCCAGGGAATCTGGGGGAAAAAAGGAAACCATGAACACTGCCTAGAATTAGGAAAACTGAGAGGTGTCTGTGCCAAAAAGCACCAATATGGTCAAGAGTCATCTCTGCATCTACTTATTAGCTGCCTCTAATCACCACAGCCCCATCCTCTTTTGACCCCAAAGAAAAGCCACAGTAACACATTCATTTTCTAGGTTTTTGTTATTATTTTCAAGAGCAGGACAGTCATTCAAGCTCTTAAATTTGAGTACTGTTTTACAACCAGTGGTTATAGAACAGGAGCACCTTTCATTTGTCCTTCACATGAGTTAGAAACCTGATAATTACAAAAGGGATGGATCTGAGTGGAGTTTGTTGCTGGTCTAAGAGATGAGAAGGTTGAGTTCTGGCTCTGGTTCCTTCACTGGTTGTGGGCAGGTGATTTGTCATAGGGGAAGGGAAAACCCAGCCAAAACAGAGAAGAGACTGCTGGGCTTAAACGAGTAGAGGGAGAGATAAAAAGATAAAACAGTTCCAGAGAAGGAACATCACAGTATGTGCGCTCTGCCCATACACATGCTCTCGTGCCTGAGAGAGTCAGCAGTTCTCCGTACGTGAAGGATCATGGAGGCCCCTGAAGGAGAGTACAGTTCAGTCACCACAATCCTCAGTTCTGGGTTGGGGTTCACAGTCATTCTGCCAAGCAACTGTAGTGGCAGTCCTTGCAAAAGGGACTGAAGCAGGAAGAGTCTCCCCTCCCCTGTGTTGTCTGTTGAAGAGAGAAACCAGTGTGTGCGAAAGGGTGTGAGAAATGAACAGAACAAGAGAGCGGGGATGTTTGGGGCCAGACTGGGCACTTAGACCCGTGTATGTCTACAGGTTCGTGATGTGCCTGAGGCTGAGGGGCCTGCAGAGGTGGAGGGGGACTCCTCATCCGTTGTGTCCCCTTGTTCCTCCTTGTGGAGGCCAAGGCTGATGTGGCTCTGCAGGGCTGCTGGGGTCAGCCATTCCTTGGGGAGGCAGCTCTGGAGGAAGGGGATGCAGGAGCTGAAGTAGGCCAGGCGGTTCACCCAGCGAGGGATCTCCTTCCCACATAATATCTGTGGAGTAAACCAAAAAGGAGCATGGTTAATAGTACCAAAACAAGTGTAGAGGCAATGTCATCCCCATCCACACCACCACCTCAACAGGGCAAATTCCCTGTGGCTCAGAACAGAAAGGAGCATTTCCTGCAGTCAGAAACAGCTGTAACTGCCAGTGTCCACACAACCGCCCCACCTGCCAGCCATAGCCCTTGTCAGCATCGTAAGAGAGACCAGGAAAAACAGTTCATGGCCCTCAGTGGCTTTGGTGATTCTGTTCTCCAGGCAGTCTGTGGGTAAAAGGACAGGCCTGCTTAGGGCTTCTCAACCAAGACAACAACATTTCTTTTCCAGGTAGCTCAGAAAGTTTGGAAAAATATTTAGTCTGTTGCTGGCCAGACCTTGAGAAGCCTAGAAGCTGAGTATGACTAGGTAGATGGAGATGCCTGAGAAGCTGTTCTTGTTGCTCCCTTTTCTTCCTTGGGCTGACACAGTAGTTCAGTCAAATTACAGTATCTGAGGGTCCTCTTCCTATTCTACCATACCACCAACAAAAGCAACAAAAAAACCCCAACCTAGGTTCTAAGTATCTCTGTTGCCTCACAGATGCTCCTGGCACTGATTGGGATTACACTCTGCTAGCACAGATACTGTTTTCCAAGGCCATATCAAATTCAGCACAATGAAACAACTTGCTGCATACTGCAGACCCTTTCTTCTGTAGCATTTAACCACACAGACATACAGGTGCCAGATTTTAGTAGCTGTGTCTGGCTTAGACCATGTAAAGTATCTTTCCCTTTACATTTTACTATATCCCTTGCCAGGCACAGAAGAGACATATGGAACTGCTCAGCAGGCATCTCTCAAGAGCCCATCTTTAGTAAATATACTGCCTGTGTATAGGGCCCTACACAGCTATACCAGAGCCTAAAGTCAGTAGCAAGTCTTTAATAATACCTGAATTCAGGAGTCATAATACCTGAATTCTCCTTCCCTCCCTGTGTTGTTTCCCATGGAGCAAGAGAGCCAGAGAGGAAACTCCACCCCACAGACCTTCTCCCACAATTTGCATGAATTAGTGGTTCCAGGGTTGTCCATACTGTAACTTTAGCCAATACTAAATACCTCTGCTCTTCCTCCCACCCTTTCTGACTAAAACTATACTTAATTTAATACCAAGTACTGCAAAAACCTAAAAGGGCGTTTGTCTGGAGACCACTAAGAAGATGCTTTGGTGAGAAGTCTCCTATTGGCCAGGTAATGTAGGGCTTAGAGGTTTCAAGAAGTTTTCAGGGAGAATGGAGCATTTTCTAGAGGGTGGGCTGTGCTGTGGTACAGCTGTTACAGCTGACGAGCAGCCGCTCCTTGATTCATATGGCCCGGGCAGAACGCTCCAAGCCCCCCTCCAACAGTCACCTTGAGCACAAGGGAATTAGCTTGTCCAACAGTGTGGCATCTCCAATGAGGTGTGGAGAAGGCAGCAAACCTGTGACTGTGCTAATTTGACTACAGAACTCACTTTATTTTGACACGCATTGTTTAAAAATCAATGTGTGAAACTGGAGACGTTATCATTAGGTATCAGAGAATGAGCAGAGCCATTTAGCTGCTAAAATTACTTGCAAGCATAGACTGTTCTTTACCTAATACACTCCAAGGACTTCTATTTCAGTTCTTACCAATGCTGCATTCCACTTAACCTTAGACACAGCTATATGAATCTGTATTTTTGAAATTTTTAATTTGGGGACAATCACATTATTGACAATTTTTTGTCTCCATCCAGATTCCCTGATTTCCATTGCTAGGGGTATTGCCTGAGCCTATAAGTGGATAACCTCTCCACATATGCTTAAGACTCATTCATAGAAAATTTGCTGATCCATTTGATTTTTTCACCAGTCATATCAGACAATTTTCACAAAAATACTGTTGAAGTTTAAAACTGTGTTTGGTGCATTCTACTTGAACATTTTGACCTACACTACACTATACTTTGACCTGAGCCAAAGTCACAAAGTGCTCTACAATTTCCCTCAGATTTTGTAGCATTCTTCTTTCTTCCTCTTCAGGAACTTAGGCAACATATTGCCAATATAGAAAATGACTCTGTTTAGGCTCCTTGTGATGTATGCATGAATGTGAGTTTAGTTCTCAAGCAGTTTAAAGTTTTCATAAAGACTTCCTCCCAGATATTAATAGAACCACTAAACCAGGGTATGATTCTTTGGAAAATTAGCTGAAACAACAGAACAGCGTAAGGTAAGATGGCCTGAAATGGAAATACTGTTTTTAAGAGCTGGGTTTATTTTCTAAGCAGATCCCCTAGCAACTGAAATAGCACTTCCCAATGTGGAAGCAATGCTGAGATGTTTGCCTTTTTTTTTTTTTTTTTTATAGGAGCTTCTTTACCCAGAATGAATCAATAAGGCAAGGAAAAGCCAGAAAAAGAATGAAGATGTGTGGGCATCGGGCCATCAAGCAACAAAGGGCAGTTTGTGAAGCTCAAGGATAATGATGAAGTCAAAGTGGCTGCCCTTACCTCAGTCTTGCTTGTCACATCACCTCTTGTCAGAGTAGCCTCATTACTATTCCACAGCAGAACACAATGTTCAATAGGAGCAAAAGGGCAATGGCAGGGAATGCTACCAACACTACAGTCTGCTTCTGTGTTTTTCACTCCTTGCCATAAAGCATATTGTGCTGGAGCATCCAGCAGTGCTTAGCTAATGGAGAAACATCGAATGAACCTGGCTGCCATGGGATTAAGCCAATTGAGTTTAAATAAAACAGCACAAGCAAGATGAAGTGGGTGTTTTCCAACCGCATATGAAGTCATAGAAAAATCTACCTACTGCAGCTCTTCAGAGAAATTCTCTACTGAAAACCACTCACTGGAACAATAAATTCACTGAATGCTGTTACCACCCATTGTTTCCATCAGCAGAACCCTTTTTTGGGTGTTTTTAGAGTTCGAGATTTCACATGGGGGTTTTTTTCTTCCTTGTCAGAGAAGTGGGGTTTTCTCTTTTGAAGGGGATGAACTTCTCTTTGCTAGGACTTGTATTAACTCTGACGGGAGATGTAAATAAATAATAAACTGTTAGAGGTCAGAAACTGCAGCAAGCACAACTTCTGATTGCCTGAGACCAGCTCTCCCTTCAGGCACTTGGGCGAAGGCTGCACGTACTTGCAGCTTCCACTGAGCGGCACCTGCTGACAGAAAGCCAAGTCTCCCATAGCTGCAGCTCCTTCTGGGCACTCTGAGTGGGAACTGAGTGACCCAGCTGGCACCTTCAGAGTCAAGAGGAAACAGCCGCTCAGCCATCCACGGCTGAAGCCAAATGTGTTCTACTTGAACGCAGGAAGAACGGGACCTGACAGTTTGGGTGCTTTTTCTGGGCAACTGTCGAATCCACACCAGGATTTCAACTCATCAAGAAACAACTAATTTGGGACACAGAAATATCCTCCAAGCATCTTAAGCTGTATCATTGTGCACTAAACAGCCACTGGTTAAAATGTACAAACTGCCCTGCACTCTCTCCCCTCCCCTAAGTGTCCTAGGAGCTACCTGTCCCTGCTGGGCAGGGCTTTAACACTTCCCTGTAAAGCTTTGCAGTGGGCAACATGGGCTGAAATGCCGTCCCACAATGGAAGATGCTGAGTCTCCTGCCTTCTGGAAGGCAATGTTATCAATGTGCTGTGTTTTCAGAGGGCTTTGGTTCTATGGGCTTATGCTACACATTATCTGAGATAGTCTAACAGGCTGAGTCTCTTTCAAAAAAAAAAAGAAGAGCTGATCACTTGTAGATCCTAAGAGAAAGCTCTTGAATGTAATAGGTTCTGTGCTGTGCTGGATGATGCAACTGGGGCAATTCAAGCCGTGCACAGAGGTATAACTCAAGACACTGAGGATATTTTTTCTAAGTGAGCCCCCCCAGTGGCACCATGTCGTGCTCTAATCCATGAAAATCAGGATGAGCAGAGGCAACATAACTTTCCTCAAACAATACAAGCTAATTACTTCAATTCTTGTCTTCAAACTGAGGCTTGGAGAGTTCAGCACTGAACATCTGCTGAACCACCCACTGCCTCTTCCACTTAGCAGCCTTGCTAAAGATGAGGTGGCGTCCACATGGGACATGTATCCATTTGAGCTACTGTACAGTATTCCCCTCAGTGTCTCTTAGAGGGTTTTTATTGGCACCTGAGGAGTCTAACACACTGAGGAGTAATTTAAGAGCAAAGTCTTTAGAGCTCCAGGGGAATCATTACAGTATCTGCATAAAAAGGCTCCTGCAAGGCCTACACAATACAGCATACTTTATGCTTACCAGAATTTCAGAATAAGGCAGTTAGATGCAAACCTGCACATCTGCCCAGGCAAGGCCTGCCCAGGCTATGTTAGAGCAGCCAAAACACATACACAGAAAGAGAAAATAGCAATTCAGTCTGTGTAGTTCTTTGACTCATCCAGAATAAACCAGTAACCCAAAGCATAAGGGCATCTTTCTTTCCACCTCACAAAAACTAACCTGGCAGCATAACTGCCCGTTGCTGGTAGAGCTAAGGAAGTTTGAATGCATCAACAAGGAACATACCTATAACCCTTTACCCCTGATCATCTGCTGCACATAGTGTGTACACAGAAAATAACATTTCTGAAAGAGAACAGACATAACCACCTTCACAACACACCTGAAGGTACAGTCTCACCTTGGTGGAGTTGGCATGCTAGGATTAATTGCTTGAAACAGATTTATAGTATACTTTCTGTGTAAAAATTACAGTTTCTACTCTGGGGAATTTAAGTAGCCTGTGGGAATCAACAGAATAGATGAAGCTGCCTGCAGCACACATTCAGCAGAGCCAGGAATGGCCTGTGACTTACAGAGGAAAGGGTATAGCTGAGAAACTGCAGATGAGGATAAATGAGCTCGGTAATGAGGCTGTGTTCTGGGAGGTAGCAGCCTGAGTCAAAGGCAGGAAGCTAGCAGCCAAGCCAAAGGAATTTTAAAGGATTTTAAGCAACTGCCTGAAATGCCCTCATTCTCCTATGCAATCCTTTTTTGTTCTGCAATAGGCAGGGCCCTGCAACGCCTACAGGTCTTCTCCAGGACCATGGGTGTTCTAAAGCAGAGGTAGCATCTGTACCATCTGTGTGAGACTAGGCAGGAGTGAGGAAAAGAGGAAAGCATTGAAAAGAGGGATAATACCCATGGTCTTGTTCCCCTTATGATGCCAGTTGGAAGCATCTCAGTCATTTCTGTGGGCATGTGGTAGAGGGGCAGAGCTGCCTTGCTGCAGCAGTGTGTGTGCTCAGAGAATGGGGTCAAATGAGATGGGTGGCTCATAGCACCTCAGCACTCATAGCACTGGTCCAGCTTCACTGGCCAGGCCACCAGTGGAGAGACACAGTGGCTGCAAATGTAACATCTTGTTGAACCACATTCAGAGTTCAATTGTGAGTGGCATCACTCATTAGTCATGTACCAATACTGGAGCATGGCAATGCCCTCTTGAGCATGAAGGTCTTTGTAAGGAGCACTTATAAGTACAGCCAACAGCTGCAGGGTGATAGGGTATCTGACCTCAGATGAACATTTGGGGGAAACTGAGTATAATTCAGTCTGGACTTGTTATTGGCATTTAAAATAAAGAATCTCCCACCAAATGAATGAACAACTGCAATTCATTCCTGTAATCATGATGGCATGAAGAAGAATTGCCTTCTCCTAGCAGATGCTGTTTCAAAACCAGTGTCTGAGAACAGCTGTTGCTTAACAAGGTCATCTTTTCAAGTGTTGTGGGCATGCTGAGCATGACCAGGCCAACACATATGCATAGAGGGACAGACATTAAGAGCATCTATTTTTCCTGCATAGCCAGCCAGAAAAATCCTGTGTTTCAGTCTCAAGTTTTGTTTCCTCACATTAGTGAGAAGCAGGTTGCTGCAGATGGAGAGACATCGAGAAGGGAGAATATAAGAACTTGGAGTAATGGGGAAAGACCTTCTGTCTGGCAGGGTTGGCAGGGCTCCTAAGCAAAAGGTTCCAGTCTCAAAAGCCTTTCAACATCTTCAAACAGTCCATTACACTCCTCACACTTTTCATTTATCATAATGCAGTGGAGAAAAGGACAGGGGTATTTTTTGCCATCTTCTTTAATGGAAAGGAGGCACTGTTCTCAGGCATTTGCACACACACAGACTCAAAGGCTCCACGATGGTGTGACTAGGAATGAACTCCCCAGATAGTGTGAACTAACTGAGCTCCAAGGTGTTATGTTCATTTATAACAGATAAGGAAGCAGGGGTTTCAGTTTGGTAAGACTAAAGCAGATAAAATAAAATAGGTGGATAAATCGATGGCATTAACATCAGTTCTAGAGAGCTCAAGATATTTTTCTTTTGTTAAATTTTCTCTTAAAATATCTTCACTTTAAATCTTTTTTTTTTCTTTTTCTATATAGATCACATTATAAGGAAAACCTAAAATAGCTGCAGAGGTATATATTGTGACAAAATTAGCCCTTTTTCAAAAAATTGAAATTATGTGCTAAAAACTTGCCATTTAGAGGGGTTGATTTCTGTTTCAAATTACCTGCCAACTTGTATTATTCTCCTACAAGTAGATAAATGGGAAAAGAAGATGGAGTGAGAGCTGAAAAGTGCATATAAAAAGTTATCCCAGTAATTATTTTTGTTAGACTATTCGGGATAGCAAGGCTAGAGAGGTTAACAGTGGGGGGGAAAATTATATTTTTATAGAAGCCTTCATTCTGGGGAATTCCCAAAGACTTCATAAATTTGAACTTAGCCACAACCTACACCTAGAAATGTCATTTTACTGCTGCAGAGACACCACATCAGGAATGCAATACAGCAGTTTATTAACTAGGCAGGCGTACAGGCAGAAGCAAGATGAAAAATTACACCCATCTGAAACTATGAGGACAAATTTATGGGTGCAGGGCATCTTTATAAATAAGCTTTTTTTAAACATATGTGGCAGCTGAAAGCCAGAAAACAAACACAGCCTGTTCTCCATGGAGCTAACAACATTCAAAGGCTGCTGCAATGAAGCAGGTCTTTCCATCAGTTTCACTGAGGACTGGCTCAGGCACCAGAAAATAAAGCTTTCCTAATGTTCTTTCATGTCCTGTGGCTGTTGATTTGTTTGTTTCCTCATTTCCTTCTGTCTTTTATGTCTGTTGGGAGCATTGTCTCCCCTGCCATTAACAGAATTGCACATAGATTTTCACTCAACAAAACACCTCTTCTGCAACAGAGGCAACTGAAAAGCAGTTGTTGACTAAAGAAGACATCAGTGTTATTTATCTACTTAGGATTTGCTGAAGATTGGTTTATAAAAGCTTCTGCTGCTTTTGACTGTGACTCAAATGCCACCTGAACCTCCTTTCTCTGGTGTTTTATCCTTTCTCTGTGATAGCTTTCAGGCTAAGGAGAGCTTCCTAGATTTTAATAACTTGATGATAAGAAGTCACATGTGCCTGGGGATGGACCTGAAAAGCATTAGTCTTGAATTATTCACTGATGATTAAAAACTGCCCTCATTTGATCCTTGATTCAACATACCTGCCTTATTTCAGAGAATTTGCTGAAAATCAAGCTTCTCTGAAGAAAGCAGGATTCTCATGTTGGTTTGTTATATATGCTGTCAGTTTTGCTGTGGCTGAGAAAGGATGGGTGAATATTCAGAGAGAAAATAATATGTACTGACTGCTGTCTCCTGTTGCTTCAGCACAGCTCCACACTCTCCACAAGTAAAATACAATCCCTGTTCCACCAAAACTCCAACCACATTGACAAAGGACAACTGGGACAGCTGCACCATCAGGGAAGTATACACCAGACAGAGCTGTACAGCCAATCACAGAGATATCTTCTGCTGCAGTGCAGTCACAAGAGATGAGTATTTCCTGCCATCACACAGATATGCAGTGGCAATGCCTCCCTCTGCTATTATCCTAGGACAGATCTCTATCAGTAATACAAAGGAAGGGGTGAAGAAGCCCTGGCACCCATCCTAGACCCAGTGATCTGCCTGCAAGCAAACTTGATTGCACCAAGATCATCCCCTGCCTCTCAAGGAGATTCAGGTGTGTGGCTTTACCAAGCATTTCCATCTGGAATGCAGGTTTAATAATATCCCTGTGGTGTCAACATCACTCATGAGAATGCTAGTTGCCTGCTGCAGCCCTCAGGAACCATCAGGATCCCCTGTGCAGACTCCAGTTGTTAATCTTCAGGGTATTTCTTGTTGGTGACCAACCTTTTAGGCTGGTTTGAGAGAGTCCTGGAGACTTCAGGAAACTGGAAGCTGTTTATACCTCCCTGCCTTCTAGGAGCCAGCCTCATCTAGGATGCTAAAGAATTTTCCAAGACTGACCTCAGCCACCTCAAATGCTTAGAAGACTCTCTTTCCCATCTTTGTCAACAAAGAATAGGCCTAGCTCACTTTGTTAACCTCCAGATGTATTTTCCAAGGCCACTTCAGCACAAGAACAAGATCACCAGTTCTCCAAAATAATTTTCTCTTTCTAGAAAATTCTGAAAATTCTACAGCTTTGTAATGAGCTTCTAAAAACAAGGGCAAAAATTCTGATTTAGGCCTCTCTCTGCTCCTGCTGAGTTATCTCCCTGTTTATGTAAGTAATTAAGGTAGGACAGTTCCCACAGGAGAGGCTGAGGATTCCCTGCTCCAGAACATCTTGTGGCTGATATTCAGGAGAACTTTTCCTGAAATTTGGGACAAAAGGTAAATAAACTTGCTCTCCTGCACCTCAGCAAGCTTCTCTCTTTCAGTTACTTTTGAATGAATATGTCTCATCAGATAGAAGTTCTGTTTGTACCCACAAAATATCCTAGCAATAGTTTTATTAAAACTATCAGATCCTTCTAAAAGGCTCTGCTTTTGAATACCTGATTTACTCCAAAAATCCTAGTTCAACTATAATAATTAGTTCAAATTTTAACCATTTGTCCAGATGGCATCTTTGGGCCCTGTCCCCTAGATCCAATCATTTGGATCAAGAAATGCTGAGTAATAAGGAAACATTTACTACTGAAAGTAATAAAGGGGTGGAAAGGATCAGTAGGTACAAAAGGAGGCTGAATAATGAGAAAACAACCTGTTTTCTCAAAGAGTTTTTAATTCCTGAAATCAAAATTACCTTAAAAGACCTTCTGAAAAATGATCAAATGTGAGCACTAACTTCACAGTTGGGTCTGATCTTTTTAATAGGTTTCTCTGGGTATAAGAGAAAGATGAGATAATTTGGGAAGCAAACAGGGATTTTTGACTGTGCTTCATCACTCCTCAGTGATGTAAGTGAGATTCTGCTTTCATAGCCTCTGAGGGAATTCACACCAGACCATTCAGGTATTTCTCAGGGTACAAAGAGGGTTTTGATCTTTTTCCAGTACTTAAGATAAATTACTCATACAAATAAAAAAAAGATCATTCCTCTTTCAAGAAGATGAAGGAAAGATATGATACAAGAATAAAATCTTTTGCCACTGCTGTCCTCAGGTAACACTCCAGCATCAACAACTTCTAAGGTAAATCAAACCACTGCCTCTCAATTCATTTCCTAATTATAATGAGCATCAACTTCATGTGTTACCAAAAGGCCCCACAAGAGCCACTGACTTCACTGCTTTCCCACCACTAGAAAGGCTTTTGGAGACTAAAAGGGGCCACCTTCTCTGATGCTCAGAAGCCACATTTCTTTGATAATTATGTGCTGTATGTCCTGCAGCAAGGTGCTGGAGGGTTTCCTTAAATATGGATAGTTGCTTGGCAGTAATCACACTAATGAAAGGAGAGAGTGGTTTTCTTGAGTCTTTTCACTTATCTTGCAGTTATGGTGCTGATTCAGAGGTGTTTTTCTCCCTTCCCGTGGTGGTTTGTCCTTTTCTGAGATGTGCTGTAGCAGCTGTCGTCACTCTGGTAAGAACACAGCTCCACAGCTTATTTAGAAAACTTCAGAAGCATAGAAAAATGCTGGTGAGAAGTCAAATGAGTTGTCTTCTGTTTGTGAATGGGCTAAGCAGCCAAACGTTTTCAGAATCTCTAAGCTCCAGTGACACGTGTGATCCTTACGCCCAATGCTGAGGAATATCACCAGACTGGAGGAGAACCTCAAAGCAGGAAACCTTCCTCCTCCCTCTGATCCTCTAGTTGCTGCCATCTCCAGTGAAGAAGCTGTCCTCAGGCACTGTACACTCAGCATATGCCCACCCATCAGCAGGGCTCATTCTCATGTGCTCAAACTCGAACCCTGCCAGTCAACCTTCTGCTTTTACGTGTGTTTGGAAGTACGAGCTGTGCCAAATAAGCTTCTGCCTCACCCAGGATCTGCCTTCCACAGTCCAAATTCTATTGTAGGCTTGCAGGGAAATCATGAGCCATGCTCCTGCACTGAAAACAGCCTTCTGACAGCAATTTCACAATTCCCTGTGTCTGCTCCTAGCCTTACTCGTACCCAAAGTCTTGGTGACAAAGTGTATAGCTGCACCTCACACCGTACTCTCTTGTGGCCCACTGCTGCAGTGACACGTGCTTCTGCAAAGCAGTGGCAAGGACAGGACCTAAGACATTCAGGTCCTCACACGGGAGCTTACAGTACAGGAATTTCTTTGAGTTTGGCTTTCTCCTGCCTTTATGTCTTCTTTAGAGCAATTTGTAACTTCTGTCCTTTTTCTATCTCACATCTCTATGTTCTAAAAGAATCAGGAAATTCAACAGTTCACATTATGGAAAGAACAAATTATTTTAGCCTTTCTTTTTTGTTTTAAAATGTTTTTCTAATGTTCAAAAGCCAATATTTTTTTACCATCTGGCAGAGTTTAAATAGCCTTTTTCATCAGTCAGGACAACTCATAAAGAACATAAATATTTTTCAATTACTTGAAGGGCCCTTTGAACGTATTGCTGTAAGTATACATTGGGGAGGATTGTAGGAGATTGTTAGAAACAAAGTAACTTAAAACAGATGATCAAACAAAAGGGATTTTTCCAGTCTTGACATAGTCTTAACTGAATTCCCCACACATGCATAACTTCCTCCAAATGAAACCCCACTAGAGTACTAAAACACAAAATGGTACATAAACTCAGAAGAAGGACAGGAAGCTTGGGATCTGAGGATGACTTCACTGACTTTTCTTTGCATAAATTGTAAGCATAAGTACTCTAAAGGGATTGCCCATCATCCTGGACAGTTTCTTCAGAGAGTATGGTACAGGCACTACTTGATTTTGGGGACTGCCAGCATAAGCAACGTGAAAGGAGAAAGAAAGCTTCTTGTAGGCAAGTTGCTAATCCCAGTTGATGGAGCTCTTCATTTTAACACACAAAGTATTTGCTTAAGAGGTTTATAAATACAGGTATCATGACCCCATGTTGCAGGAATCAAGTGCCTGAGGCAACCTTGACTAGATTCTCAATGCTTGAATGAAGGTACTCTCACACTTCCACACTGACAAAGAAGGTGAGGGTAAAGGGAGGCTGCAAAGGGGTATCAAGTGGTCTGTGTGGAGTGACCTTAAATTGAAGGTGGGCAAATACACAGGGAGTGCATCAGATTTCTTTCTTATGATTATCCATCAGGAAATTCTGCCCTGCTTTACATCAGAACTTCCTTCAAAACTAATTAAAATGCTGTGCAGACACTTATACTTTCTGGTGGTTCTTCACTTCTTGAATAACCCAAAGTTCCTAGTGAAGAAGAATCCACAGGAAGAGACTTCTGATCATGCAGCATGCTCACTTACTGAGAAAGCTGCCATAAAATGGCATTGGAGAAGATGAAATCTGAACTGCTGCAGCTGAAACTGCATTCAGAATTCTTTGTTTTCTTTCCAAAGAAGCTGGAAAGCTATGTGAGTAGACCAAGCCATGCCGCTTTTTTACTATGGCTCCTCATTAAAAGTCCATAGGGAACTGGCAAAGCAGGGAGAGAACTAAGTCTTGAGCAAGTTGAACATGCTTGACAGTCTGCAGTAGGGAATAAGGAAAATTCAGAGCTAAGTGGCAATGAGAGAGTAACAAAGAAAGCCCCTGTCAACTTACAAGTGATGTGGGCAGGAAGTTCAGAAGACTCAGAAGAGATGCATGGATTCAGAGAGAGACTCAATGCCACAGCAGCCCACAATGAGGCTGCAATTGCACTGCAAAGTGAGTTTTTTCAGAGGTATAGTAGATTGAAAGCGTGCCCAGTGGTTAAGTACATCTTAGCTGTCTGTGCTGGACTTTCTATAGTCCAGGGATTTTTCAAGGTGCATGGCCAAAAGGCAGAGTCACTGTCATAGGTCCAGACATGCCCCTAACCATCAGCAGTCAGCCTGCATGTAACTCCTAAAGACTATTACCAGCTACCATGGTGGGAACCAAGGCATCATCATATTTAATGGGAATTTGACAGAAAAATGTTTCCTAAACAGATGTCGATGGAAGATTTCTGAATGGATGTTCTGTTTGTTGAGAAAACACAGGTAAAGGAAAGGAAAACAAAAAAATCTGAAAATAAAGTCTGGTTTCAGCAGTCCTTCTGAGGATGAAGAACCTGTCCTACAAGTCCTGGCAATTGGATGTTGTTGCCACTGTTGTCCCACAGCATGACCCTGAGGAGGCTGATGCAGGAAGGAGGGCCGATCTCACATCTCCTGTCCCTCCCCTCTGCAGAGCTGTGAGCCCAGCCAGCAGCACACATGGCTACATTTACCCTCAGTCTACGTGACCAGATGGTGTTTTCTTCCCTGCCACCAGGGCAACGTCTGGATGGATACTAATTAGCAAGCCCCCATCCTGCCGAGGAAACGAAGGTGCCTGAACACAGCTCTGGAGCGCAGGTTCTGCAACCAAACCTCAAGGCCTGCCAGACAGGTCTGTGTAATGCACATTAATGCAGACATCACCCCTCAGCTATAAAGCTCTGTCTCTGCTTTTGCATGCTGAAACAGAACAATACAAGCCAAAACCCAGATAACCAACACAAGGCAGATGAGAGAGTTGTCATCAAAATATTTCAGAGCCCTTTTTAAAGGAAGCAAATAACCCAGTGTGCAAGGAGGGGGATACTTTGGCCCAGCACAGGGAGGTGACCTGCCTGGCATGGCCCAGGAGGCTCAGAACAACCATCTCCTTAACTGTGCACGGTGGTTTATGCCTGAGAGCAGAAAAGCCTAAAGGGCTGTGGGAGCAGAGCTGGTCATTCCCTCTGTCATGCTAAAAAGCACCCTCCACCCCAAGCCTTCTCGGGGGTGAAAGGGCATTGTGGTACCTGTAGCATCACATTTCAGATGGGCTACAGCAACAGAGAGATCAAGAACTGACCCACAAATTCCTTGGCTCCTTTTTTTTTTTTGGCTGGAATTAAACCCCAGTTCAAGTGCTTCATTCTGTTGAGCAAAATGTCTACATCTTTTCATTTAATTCTTTGGATAATTTTTCCAGTTTACTGTCTTTAACTGTCACATAACATAAGTATGCTAAAATAGGTGCTAAATATTTTTGTTGTTGTTATTATTATTACTCCTTCACAGATGACGAGTCTGAAGAAAAGAGCAATACAAACACTAAAGAGACTCATCTCAGAATTTATTTTTGGGCACAAACACAATTTCTGTTTTCTGCCCTATATGATGACAGATATCTAAACAGGCTTGTGAGCCAATCATCATGTATCCAACATGTTCTGTGAGGATGCATCTTGTAGCTCTACATGGAAGGGACTGGAGCTTCCCAATGGGGTGATTTTTGGTTTGTTTAGTTTTAATGGGAACTACAGCAAGAAGAAGAGAAAAAAAATCACTTGGGCTGTAAAGATGTTGAGAATAGAAACTTTCAGTTCTGCTTTCAGTTCTGTCTCAATAGATTTCAAGCAGTCTTCCTCCTGACCAAAAGGTCAGAAGTATCCCAAGATAAGCTGTGCTACTTCTCACCCAGCTCCAAATTGCCAAAATTACTGTATTTACCAGAATGGATGGGCATATCTATTGTAAGGCAGCCACACATATTCCTCATGCTGCTGACTGAGGCGTGTTGAATGGCTGGGACTTTTGCTTAGTGTCTTACCACCAGCTATTTTTGTAAGAATTTCAGCTCCCATTTCCTGTATCCCCATGCTAGAGACCATCCAGGACATTCTGCTCCTGGGCCTGCTGTCCAGCTCCTCTGGGTTTGCATTTGTAATGCATTAGAGAGGGTTGATAAACACAGGCATATGTGAAGAGCAACAGCAACAAAAAATCCTGCTTGCCTATGAAGGGCTTATTTAAACTGACGTAAATACCAAGAAAATTCTGCTCCTGGGAGCAGAAGTGTCAGAACCAGCCATTCAGGCTTTTGCTTCACTATCTAGACAGGTTACAGGGCGATGAATGAGTGCTCTGAATCCACCAAGAAAGCTCTTGCAGGAAAACTTAACCCTGAATTCCACTCCTATAGAGATGCCCACTGAAGGCATGCTGAAAACAAAATTCAAAATACACTACCAGTTTTCCTTTAAGATCTCTTACTTGGCTTGTGTTAGGAAAGCTGGACAAGGAAGAGGCAGTGAGGGATACACTGATGTGTAGCAATAGAATCAAGGAAGAATGGCTTTGAGCTTATGGCTTGGAGACAAGACAGACATTTTACCTTTCAAAGTACATAGTAAGCAGTGATTTTATTTCACTGCTGCAGGTAAAGGATTTTGTTTATCTTTTCCTAATAATCCCACAGCTTTCTCCTGGGTTTCCTTCATAATTTTTAAAGTTCCTATTTTCTGTTTTAGTGATTTGATTATTTGATTCCAAATGAGTAGTGTGGCTAACACTGACTTGCTCACTGCACTGCTTGGAACTTCATTCTCTGTTTGTACCAATTCAATTCCTTCCTGTTTGTTTTAATTTGCTAACATTTGCATAAAGGACTCTATATATAATTAATAAGGATGGAACCAATAGAGAATTGGTGTTTCTAAGAGCCTAAGCAGGTCCCTTGTAAATCAGTTGCTGGTTCTCAGATTCACTAGGTATTTTCTTACAAAATCATACAGTACTTTTTCCACACTTGGGATCCATGATGGGCTTGTTTGGGGATGAATGAACATTTGTGGCTAGAGGTTATTGGCATAAGACCCTTGTCCCATATGATGAAGAAAGGCAAGAGATGTGTAATTAATTAAGATGGGGATTCCAGAGGGAGAAATTAAAGTTTCACTGTCACAGCAGTCATACCCTACCATGACAAATTATATTCTCTCCTTGAGTTTGCTGTAATTCAAGTATGGAAAGCACAGATAGAGTTTTTCTGGAAGGTCACTTCCATTTTGTACTTTTCCCATCTTTTTCTAACACTGGTTCAAGATCTGGAAATCAGATTTACACAAATGCTGAATACTCACACCTTAATTGAAACACACTTTAACCATATCATCTAGGAGGTGAGGAGGAAGGCAACTTTCCCCAAAAATAATCACATCTTTTGGAATCAAAAATCAGATACCCCTAATCAGCAGATAGATGGAATAAAATTTATGTTTTTCTGTGCTGCAGTTGTCCCTGAATAGAAATAACAGCTCTGTTATAATTCACAGTGGTCTTGAGAACATGGAAGTGAATAAGCACCAAAGATGTCTATAAGAAAATCAGTTGTTTTTAATAGGTTTTGCATGGTGCAGATTAAATAAAGAAAAAGAATGCCCACGCTCTGAATACCGCAAATTTTTGTTCCCAGAACACTGACAAACCATTTTTATTCCTTTGCAGATAATAGAAGGTTATTTATGTTTGTTAAAAAAATGATGCACATTTACCTGCTAACCAGGTCTGTCCCTTCAATTCCTGCTCAGTGCCTGTTGAGTGAACCAAATTACAAGCACTCCTATTTTCCCCACACAATTTAGACCAAACATGTGATAAACCTGCCACATCTCTACCTCCTGACCCCATTCCTTTCAACAGCAAAGGGCTTCCAAAAATATTAAGGGCAGAGACAGAATATTTGGCTATGGGTGCTGACCTGACCCCATTTCCCTTTCTGTGAGCATTACTACAGATCTGAAACAGTAAAAAAATAAATAAACCCCATTTGTGCCCACCTCAGCCAGAGCAGAAGAAAAGTGATTACAGTTCTTGTGCATCAAGTGGTATGCATTTCCTTTGTACTCCTTGCCCAGCTCTTCCATAATCTTATCCACATCCTCTTCTGTGAAGTCTGTAGTGCCCAAGGCAATGGATTCTCTAGTTAAAAATGAAACATACAACAGGAAAAACAGAAAGATACAGTGAAGAGCGTGATACATGACAAGGGAGAAGGAAATGATCAGACATTGGCAAGGACAGGCTTAAAATGTTATAGACATGCATATCTGTGGCCATCAGAGTCTCTCACTAACAGAATGAGACAGCAATATTCCCAGCTTTTCCACAAAACAAGTTCTCACACAGGCAACAGCCCTGAGATCTTCTTGCTCACCCCCAGGGAAGTCTCAGCTCTGGGGGTCTGCTCCTACTCTGCCCATCATCCCAGAAGAGAAATTTCCATTACAACAGAGAAGATGCTTTTTTCCAGAATTGAGAGGGTCCCCTGGGCCAGGAAGGAGCAGACTGAAAACTTTATGCAGAAACCTTTTGCTTCTCTCAATACTCACTCAGTAGCACTTGCTCTAAAATGGCCCTCGACATATACTGCTGGCCTGGGAAGGTCAAGCCCCCCTGCCATGGACATTTCCTTGACCCACAGTCTGAGCATTTTGAACAACACAAGGATGCAGCATCCTCTCAGCAGCCAGTCTGTCCCTTGTAACAGAGCAGCAATAAACACATGAGATGACTTCAGGTACTCTGTGCAATATCCACAGGTAGGGGGTACTCATATATAGACAAGTCTTATTTTTTTCCCCTGTACATTGGCTCTGTGTGGCAGGCAAAATGGGGAGCACAGCAGATGAATAAAATGGGAAAAGAGAGCTGCACTCATTTGTAAGTGTGCTTTTAATCCCTGACAAACACAGTTCATCGCTATTCCCTGTTTGCTGTACACACTCTTTTATCCACCTCCAGAATCCCTGCAGGGCTGCCTTTGAATCAGGATCATGTAAAGGATGGCAGTGAGGGCACTTATGAGGAGAGTGAAAGGAGGACCCAGAGGACCCAGAGGACAGGACTTCCCTGCTCCCCCTACACCGATGGCTACCAGGGGCAAGAGGGGAAGGTGCAGAAAAGGGCCCTTACTTGAATTTAAAGGTCTCGCCAAGTTCTACCGCACTGCCAGGTGTGATCTCGAAAATCCCACTGAAAGGGTAGGGATGCCCTCCATAGGCAAACTCTGACAAGGAAAGAAACAGACTGTGAGTAATTGAATGAACGCCATGTCGGGAAAAAGTCTATGGCAGCTGTCTGCGTGGCTCAACATCAGCACCAGGGGCTGGCCTGTTGCCAAACTCTGTTTCAGCCAGACTCTGAAAGCTGTTTTCACTGCCTGGTTACCTTTTGGACTGAGGATGCCCTCACAGCCTCCTGCCATGCCAACTTCTACTGCTTTCCCACAGCACCAGGAAAACCCTCTGAGTCTGTCTCCGTCCCCATCCTCACAGTGGAAAGTTCTGCATTGAAGACATCTGGATAAACCATGAGAGGCTGCCAGTGGTGCTACTGATCTGGAAGTCGTTTCTAGAGTAGGGAGAAATCAAATCCTCCAGAGGGATTTACAGGCAGTGAATGGGAAGTCTTTGCAGAAAGCCAGGCTGATTTTACTCTGCTGCCTCAGCACACAGGTCAGGCCAGGGAGTCCCTCCATGTCATACAGGCCACCTTGCACAGCCTCTGAAACACAGCCTGTGATCCTCGTGGTGTCACACAGGCCATCTCACAGGGCCTGTGAGAGCCTCTGTGCTCAAGATGGAAATGGAACCACAGGAGTTCTGGCTCCTGCATGGCACTGGCTAAAAATGCCATGAGTGAGTAGCCAAGTCATTCCCATTTAATGCTGAAAAAGGAAACAGAGTCTGTGATGCTATCTCATCTTTCCCCACACTACAGATGTTTTCCAGATTCCTCTACTTTTGAAATGGGTGGCTCTAATCAGCTTCTACCCCATCCAGACAATTTCAAGTCTTACACGACATTTTCTATTCTTTTTAACTCTACTGTTTCAAATCAACAGTTTCCAGTATCTGGAAACCCAGATTCCAAGATTTCTGGACCATATGCATTCGTAAAGAATTACTGGAAAAAAGATTTCTCCTAACAGGGAATTAGCACAAACACATCTGCAGGCCTTAAAACAATGCCTGATCCACCTCTCTTCCCCCTCCCTCATTTCTCCCATTCTCTATCCCCCTCCTTCACTACAGAATGTCTTTCCAGCATTGCTCCTCCTATCTGCCATCCTGCTACACACCTGCACAAGCTGTACAGGCTGCAATTACATGCTGAATAAGAAGGAGTACACAAGTTCCTCCTAGACTACATGATGGACTCTGAAAAGATAATTGGCTGACTTTTTTGTTTTTCATTCCTCAAAACTTTCCTTGCAAAAAAAAGCTGTAAGTTTGGGGTGCTTTTCTGTATCAGACTAGCCACACAGTTGTCCCCATGTTCTGCAGGTAGTAAAAGGGAAATACTTCGTACCTCTGCCGTAGATCTCGATGCCAGAGTGGAAGACACCAATCCCCAGGGTGGAGGTGTATTCATTTATCCAGTACTACAGTAAGAGAAAAGCCACATTGGGAAACATTAGTGGAAAAGAAACACGTGATCTTGGTCTAGGGTATATCCCCCATCTCCCCAGCTTCTTTTAAGGAGAAGAGTGATTTTGAAATTATCTTGAGACAAATTGAGACTCTTACAGACCAACAGAAGTGGACACTGTGTTTATTCAGTTGGATTGGATTAGTTCTCAAAAAACAATGCTCATCTAACCCTTTCCACCTAAGGCACTAACCTGTATTAAGATACAACTGGACCTGAACCTGCATAAACCCAGCTGCTAAAGGATGTTATGTATCTTCTCACCTAAAATCTGACACTGAGCCAGTTTTACCAATTCACTTGCCTTATTTGATCTTCAAAATCTTCCAATTATTTTCCACACACCTTGTAACATCACCTCCCAACACCTACTCGTTATTAGTTTGGTTTAGGCAAAGAGATCATAGAGATGGAGGTTTGTTGCCCCAATAGGTCAGACAAATTCCCAAGAGGAGCTGTTAAGTGACTCCACTGCTCTGGAGCCCAGCATTTCCCCATTACCTTTAGAGCAGAGAAGCACTGCAGTCCAGTGCATGCCTGTGACGCTCCTGCACCAAGCACTGCGCAGGGCCTGTTTCCACCACACCGTGAAGGGCAGTGCAGACACCCAAACGAGTCCCAGCTAAGCTAATTCCAGAGTGGGAAGCTGTACAGCCATGCCAGGGCAATGCTGCACTGGAGATAATTAGCCCTGCTCAGCATCAGTGTTTATTAGGTCAGCTGCAGAGCTGCACTGCTACAGGAATGATGTTTTCAGGCACTGAGGAAACTGCCCATGCCTGGTATATTTACAGTTCACTTACAGCTGCTGTGCAATGAAGATACATCTTCTAGTAACTCAGAGCAACTAAATTCTGGTTTTAATCTACCACTGCAAGGAAAATGAGTGTTGTTCACTTGTTCCTGTACAAGGACATGACAGTCCATCTAACTAAAATTCTCTTTTGGGTCTGGTAGCAGCTTCTTGTGGAACCAGAATAAGCTGCACTTTCCCTGTGTCTGGTGTCACTGAGCTGCCATGGTATGAGTAAGAACCCCTCTGCTGTCAGGCAACCAGAGGTCTGGCATACTCTAACTACTGTGCTTGCACTATTTGCTCATGTATTTATGATGACTGCAGTAGCTCTGTAAATCACCTGAAAATGTTTTCTGCAAAACCACTGCTATTGTGAAAAAACACAGTAGCTTCGATATGAAAGCCACAGTCTCAAGCCTGACTTAATATATGGCTAATCTTGATATCTTAAACCATGTCCCCAAAACCATTTCCCTCCAGGAAAGGCTGCAATGCTTCTTGTTCTTTGTGAGTTTTTTTAATCACACATGATGTATTGTTGCAGGAGGGCAGCAAACTACCTGACCCCAGCTGGACCTCTGCCCACTGCTCTCTGCAGACCTTGTGTAACCTCCATTTACTTCTTCACTTGAATTATGCAAACTCATGTTTTTAGGGTCAGGTAGCTCTCAGCCTCTGCCAGTTGGGACTGCACATTAGCAGTGAACCCAGGGTTGAACATCATGCCTGGTATTGAAGGTCCTTGTCTTCTGCTGCCCTTCCCCACCGTTTTCTGTTGCCTACTTCTCTGCAGCAGGAATATCCCTACCCTGACTTGGGAAGAAGATAGAGGTGGAGGCCACACATGACACCATGGGACAAAAGCCTGTTTCCCTTGGACACAAAACCCTCCATTCAGTCCTTTAATCTCCCACACCTCATAGAAACATAGAATCTTTAAGGCTGGAAAATACCTCTAAGATCAGCAAATCCAGCCATCAACCTAGCACCACCACCATGCTCACCACTAAACACTTTCAAGGATGATGACTCCACCACTTCCTTGTACAGTCTGTTCCAAAGCTTGATAACCCTTTCTGTGAGGTTATTTTTCCTAATATCTATTCTGAACCTCCCTTTACACAACTTGAGGTAATTTCCATCCTGTCACTTGTTGCCTGGGAGAAGAGACCAACCCTCACCTCAATACAGCCTCCTGTCAGTTGCTTGTAAAGAGCGATTTGGTCTCCCCTGAGCCTCCTTTTCTCCAGGGAGCTGCTCCTCAGGANTACAGTCTGTTCCAAAGCTTGATAACCCTTTCTGTGAGGTTATTTTTCCTAATATCTATTCTGAACCTCCCTTTACACAACTTGAGGTAATTTCCATCCTGTCACTTGTTGCCTGGGAGAAGAGACCAACCCTCACCTCAATACAGCCTCCTGTCAGTTGCTTGTAAAGAGCGATTTGGTCTCCCCTGAGCCTCCTTTTCTCCAGGGAGCTGCTCCTCAGGATTGTGCTCCAGACCTTTCACCAGCTCTGTTGCCCTTCTCTGGACATGCTCCAGCACCTCCATGTCTGTCTTGTAGTAAGGGGCCCAAAACTGAACACAAGATTTGAAGGGCTTCACCAGTGCCAAGTTCAGGGGGACAATCCCTGCCCTGGTCCTGCTGGCCACACTATTGCTGACACAGGCCAGGTGCTCCTGGCCTTCTTGGGCACAGCTGGCTCACGTTCAGCTGCTGTTGACCAGCTCTCTCAGGTCCTTTTCTGCCAGGCAGATTTCCAGTCACTTATCCCCCAGCCTGTAGCACTGCCTGGGGCTGTTGTGACCCAAGTGTAGGACCTGGCATTTCACCTTACTGCACCTCATATGATTTGCCACAGGCCATCGATCCAGCCTGTCCAGATCCCTCTGCAGAGCCTTCCTGCCCTCCAGCAGATCAACATTCCTGCCCAGCCTGGTGCTGTCTGCAAATGACTGAAGGTGCACTCACGGGTTAACTCCTCGAGTAGTCTCAGGTAGTCTCAGTGAGCTTCAGAGAAACACTGATTTCTCAAGTCCTACTGAAACAACTCCCAGATGATATGGTAAGTAGGTTGTCTTCTTCCCTCAGGCTGAGCTATTGTCTCACGGCAACAATACAAGCAAAACACACCCAGGTCACGCCAGCTGCTTTGCTTAGGGACAAATAGGGAGAGACTTAACTAATAGGAAGAGAAGGGAGACTTTTTAAATCAGAAATACTCTTGCCAGTTATCAAAATCAGGGCTATCTGCAGAGCCTCATCTACATCAGGCTTTGTATTTCAAACTAGGAAGCTACGCCGAAAGCCATTTGCAGCTATAGCTTTTTCTTCTTCCATGTTAAAGTTTACGTTGAATCCAAACAACAAATAAGCAAACAAGCAGCAAAAAACCTTCTTGATGGACTACTTATTAATGTTCTGAGGCCTGATCACCTCATACATGCAGAGTGCTCTCAGATCACAAGCCTGCCCTGTCCCCCAAGCACTCTTGTTCACAGCAAAGAATTTAAGCCCCTGCAACCCATCCTGCCCAACTCCAGGAGCAGAGCCAGGCTTCAGGACAGCTCTGAAAGCACAAGTGATGAAGAGGCTCCACCACTGACAAAGAAGAGAGGAGCAAAAGTGTTTTTCTGGCTGATGCCAGGCGTTGCAAGATTATGACCATCATATGGACATTTCTGTATTTAAATGGTTTATTTTTCAGTACTAATTCCTTTAAATGAGTTATTATGGACTGAAGTGCAACAACCTCAGCCATATATGAATTTGAGCTGAACAGAAGCTATCCTGATTTAGTACTTTCAAATAATTTCAATCACACAAAGGAGTTATTGAAGTGGGGTCTGATTTGCATCTTGGTTCTATTGATACAATACTGATATGACCTACTAGCAAGACCAAAGTGCAAGGCAGCTCTGAATCCTGGCTGTAGCGTCCTTGTCTCACCCCTGTCTCCAGGGTGCTGTAGAATCTGCCTCCAGTGTGTGACTGAACTCTCAGTGAACGCCTCAGAGCACTTTGGCGCAACCCCCGGCTTGTCTCGCGAGGAAGCGATGCTGAAGTGAACATGTCAGTCACTTGCTGAGCTGGAAAAGAGAATCCAGGCCAGATTTGAAACCAGGTTTGTACACACATGCACGAGCTGGCCTTGTTTTCCAAGGAGTTTTCAGTTCTGAGCATAAGAACCGCAGCAACAGTCAGCAAATACTCATCTCTGGAGTAAAGTGGTTATTGCTTAGATTAAAAACAAAAATCTGCAGCCTCTTCAGTCAGATGAAAAGAGCCAGGGAACTGAATACAGCAGTATCTTAAAGGGAGTAGTGATTCACACTTGCACTGCATACTGCCTGGAAAACTGTGCCCTAAACCATACACACAGGGACTTGGAGCAGTCTGTCTCATTTCTATCTTCAACAGAGATGGAGAACAGCACACACGATAACAGAGGCAGGGAGGAAGGCTAGCCAGGCTATAATCACTTCATAACAGCAGCAGATAGCCCAGAACTCAAAATTCAAACCCAGAGAGAAACCTCTGCATTTACTTTGTAGTGTATAAGTTAACAGCTTTTAATGAAAGTCCCTGATGAAGTAGAATTTGAAAATTTTCAGGTTTTATTCAGGTTTTCTCATTTTCTGTTGGTTTGGTTCAGAGATTAGAATAACTGGTGAGATAGGTTAGATTATGGGAAATACTCTGAGTCAGTTCTTGTGTTATTCACTTCATTTATCCATGACACAGAAGTAGAAGTCTTACCAGAACAGTGAACCATGCCCTAACTTTCCAGAAAGGAAAGAAGCTAAAAAGCTTCATTACATTGATATGCATCTTTTAGGTCTAGAATGGAGAAGCAGATAATGTGATACTGGCAGATTATATCATCCTGGGAGTTTTCAGAGCAGGACTTCCCAGGAACTTATACCAGAAACACGAGTTTCCAGACAGAAGAGGCCTACCCATGTAACCAGTAACTTCTGCCACCAACTAATATTGTACTGCAACACTGAAGTTTCTGTCACTATCTCTCTCTTGCCTACTTCAGACCTCCTTCCTTACTTTCCATGGCGTGTCAACAAAACCTTTCCTGCATCGATGTGCTGAGCAGTTTAACTAAACAGCTCCCCAGATGCTGGAGACAAGACCTCTTCTATGAGTATCTCAGATATTCTGAGCACTTGATACTTTCTCTGAGCAGTCAACACACTAAGCAATATTCCATTTATCACCCCAATACAAACTGAATATTCCACTCCACCAGATCAGTCCACTACTGAACAGATGCTAAGCCTTCCTTCCTTATGATCTGTATGAACATAGAGAAAAGAAATCCACCAGGAGTTGTTAATTAAATCTGATTTCAATGAATAGCTGCAAACTCAGAGTACCCAGTGTCATAGTTCCTTGCTGAGAGCTCTACTCTTCACGAGGTATCACAGCCAAGCAATGTCTGAGCCAGGCTAGCAGGCAAGAGAGAGCTTGGCTCTGACCTCGTTGGGTGCTCTGATGTCCAGGTATGATCACACACTACTGTGACCAAGACACCTTTACCAAGGATGGGTGCAGATGATGAACCAGTAACCAACTTGTCCATATGTCTTCTCAAAGTACCATCTGCATGTAATTCAGAAGGATTACTTCCTTTTCCCTGTGAGTTCACTGACAGAGCTTTGCTTCTAGGAGAAAGCAGAAAACCAGGAAAGGATGATATTCCTGCTAGGAAGCCAGGAGCTTATTAAGGGACTCATGTCAACATAGGTCCCATAAGAGACTGTTTGCCCTACCACCTGAGCTTGATTTAATCCTTTCCTTTTTGAAGGTCAAGTCACACACTATATTTGGCCCTTTACAGGGATGTTTTCACTTTATAGGATGGGAGATCTGACTTGCTGAAGAGACCCTTGGCTCAACAATCCAAGTGGAGGATCCCCAGGGCATTGCTTGCCCCTGCACTCAAGTTACCTAAGCAGCTTCATGATGACATGCAAAGGTCTGTGTACATTAACAAATGCACTGATCAGTCATATCTCAAGCACCAAGAGAACCCTCTGCAATGTTAAATCTCAACACAAAAGGCAGCCTTTTAAAGGCAACATCAGATTGATGCAGGAGACTAGCTAGGGAACATCAAAGTAAGACCTCAGCATTATGTCCTGAGATGCATTGATCCAGAAATTTGAGAGCACAAAAGATAAAACCGGAGGGGAAAGCTAGAGAACAGCATTTCAGGAAACCAGCGAGTAAAATCCCAGCTGTTTACAGCATACAGCCAGCAGCTTCAGAACATTTTGTTTCCCAATATATCTTTCTAAATCAAGATCCAGAATCTTGGGCCCACAGAGGTGGAAGGAGAAGCCCCATAACAAATCACAGATTATTCCCCAAGTAATGCTTGCAGGGGTGAAGGAAGCTTTACTTCACTACAGACATGCAGGACAGGGAGCTTCCAGCAGATCCAGGACACATCAGTTATATTGCAGCAGTGCTCACTTCTGTTCCACAGCCCCAGGCATGCACACAGCCCTGCAATATGTCCCAGTCCTTCTGCTGTTCACCCCTTCTGCCCTGGAGCTCGAGGGATAAAAGCTCACTATCATGTGGGATGACGTCAAATTACACAGCATGGCTCTTAGCAAGTTTTCTTTTTCAGTTGGGTGAGACCCAAGCTCACTGCAGTGTGACCCATGTCTCTTCCACCATTCTCCAGGGGTCTGAAGCTTGTATATTCATCAAGTCTAAAATGCTATTTTCCTAATGTACTGTGAATACAGATTAAGCAGGAAAGGGTTTGAATAGCCGTGGGCAGAACAGCAAGTAAAAAAAGCTTAACAGAGTATTGAGGAGTGATGACACAGATCTGTCTTTGGTACTTCACACCTGGGAAAAGCTGCCTGAGTGAGTCCTCACTCCAGCACATCCAGAACATGGTTTTTCCCAGCTGGAGGATCTCCTCCTGTGTCAGGTCCTCTTCACTGTTTTGTAAAAGCCATCAATCTGCACATCATACACATGGGTGTGAAATCCCATCAGGTCACTCCAAATCCAATCAGCCAAAAGCACTTGCTTTGGTCAGGTATATTAACTTTCAACTAAAATTCCAGACAGTAATAAAGAAACAAAATACTGCAGTAAGCAGGTCTGTGTTTATAAACAAGCACAGCCTCCAGTTGCAATAGGCAATAACTTTCAAGTCTCAAGAAAAACAATTCCCAGGGTGTAGGCATTGGCCTGCTTGCAAATAACCCAACTGGCAGAACTGATTAAAGCTCAGGAACTATGTTTTCTTCCAGGAGAGCATTCAAATACTGAGAAATCTGCAGCTTCAGTGCAGCCAGAGAGCTTGATGTAGCTCTGATGAGGCAGGGAGGGATACAGGGTGACACAGGGACCCCACTCAAGGACCCCACTTCATACTAGGACTGGGACAGGAGAGCTGGCTGAAGGACAGACATCCGAGGAACAGAGTCACAGAAAGAAGAAAAAGACAAGGCATCCTTTGGCATGCAACTGCCTCTGCTCTGCTGCACTTTGAATGAAAGCAGCTTCTGCTAAGGGCACTTCACCACCCTTTAGGTTAATACTCTCTAATAGAACAGGGATTTCCTGGGAAATCACAGCCTGATACTTAAACTGATACTGCTAAACATATTCCCTCATGCAAACCCTCCGATACTAAGAGGTGAGACCCAAGGCAAGGTGCTCAATTGCAGCCTTGAGACGAATGAGAGGCCTCTGTGGGACTGCAGCAGCCAACTCTGTCTCAGCAGCTCTTCTATTTCAGCCAAATTCTACTCTGCAAAGGATTTTTTCCTCTCAGGTTGGGCTAAATACATTCCTTGGCTGTCTCCTCAGAAGGAATTTCTTCAGAGCTTACTGTGGCTTTTCAGACATTATTATAATATGCATCTGAATTGCCTGATGCATGAGCCAACAATAAAACCTTTACAGTCATGAAGCATAAAGAGCTTATTTCAGAGGCTTCTAAAATGCTATGTGTGGATTAAAAACTGATGCTACTGCTGAGAGAGATTGGAAATCTACTTATGCTTCAATGTTGTGACGCAATGCGATTTTACTGGAAGAATACGAGGACAGAAGAAAATATTAATCATGCTGTGGAAAGGAAGCAGTAAGCATTTCAGAAGTCAACTTTTGGGTGTATTCAGAATATTTCTAATTAAAAATCACAAACAAGATTTAGCTGTGACAATGGGATACCTCCAGCGTTTCCACTTACACCTCATCCTGTAAATGGTAGGCACAATTCTAGCTCAGTATCCTGGTATTACTTGAAGTCTCTTACAATTTTCTGCTTTCTCCATTACTGTTTACACTTTCTACCCTGTTACACTGCTGGCAGGCGTTGTCCTGAGCAGAGCTTCCTTCCTGCAGCTACATCTGTGAGGTGTTTATGAGTTTGCTGCTGTGTGTCTTTGGCCTCAAGGCATGCACATCTGAAGCTGCTGTTCAGAAGGCAGCTGACCTGGTGTGCCCTGCATTAAATACAGTTCTCTTGTTGAGGAGGGCAAACACTCATCCAACTCATGTTTCAGTTTGAGTGGGAACCTGCCTTACCAGTGGAGACACAGGGCAACTTCCTGGATGAAATCTATTTTCTGTCCCTGCAGAATGACCATCCCTGTCTCTTCTGGCTGTAGGTTCACACAAAGCCAGCCCACCAGTCCAAGGGTTTGTCACACCAGTCATGACACCAATGGCCCATCCTGGCTGTCTGCACACAGAACATGGTATTTATAGCAGACTGTTTGCAGCATACAAGAAGCAATATGCCATTTTTCCAACCTCCACCTGTTTCCCTAAACTTCATTACTGACTGTGCCTGAAGGAGTCAGCTCAGTGAGCCAGGGTGGGACTGGGGACATCAAATAGAAGTCACTGAGGGGGAGGTGCAGTGCCAAGAGCCTGCTCCACACTGTGATCCTAAAAGCAGCCCTGAAGAAGGATTATCCATGCTATTGCACACCACTTCACATGCTGTATCCCCTTAGTTTGGACAACTTTTATGACAATCTTCATCTCCAGCATATGAAGCCAGAAAAAAAGCACATCCATTTGCAGGATTACACTGAAATATGTATTCACTCATAGAATGTGCCTGAGAAGCTCACATGTGTTAGAAACTTAAGGAAGTGATAATACCTTTGCCTTAGATGCATTCACAATGACAAATTGAGAGGTATTGAAAAAGAACAGCAGCAAAATGATCTGGGAAGTGGCAAGACTGACATATAAGAATTAATTCAGATGAGTTAATAGCTTGGCAAAGCAACGACTGCAAATGACAAATTTGCAAACATTTGAAGGGCTGACATGAATTATGGGAGAGCACTCCTTAAGAATTATACAAAAGATTCAAGTAGGAGCAACATACTCAGCTTAAAAAGAAGAGAGACTTTGACTAAATGCTTAGAAGTTTCCTGGCAGCAAAAAAGAACAAGAAAACATTTGTATGACTGAAAGCCAGATATTGAGAAAGCCTCTGTGTGCCTGTGCAAGCCAGAGTATTGAATGGTCTGAAACGTTTTCCTCTGCTAATGTCAAGGAGGCTGTTAACATTCTCAGCTGAGTGTATTTCAGATGTGCACACCTATCTGCATTGTGAGCCCTCAGCCCAGACTGGCAGTAAATAGGCTTCCCATATAAGAGGATTCAGGTGAGTTGGGAAAAAATGCAAGGGAGGTAAATACCCAACAGCTTGGTTCATCAGGAGCTGTCTGAAGCACAGTGCAGATGCTTTGGCTCTGGAACTAGATCAGCCCTGACATATCTGGTAGGGTCAGCAAAATGGCCTTAGGGCTCTCTGTCCTTCACCTTGCAGAAAGGATGTAACTGAGAACTGTGATAACAAATAGGGCTGTTACATGATTTTTCAGATGTGCAGTAATGCTGTGGCCTTGCTCAGACCAAGAAACATTAACATATTTTCCTTGCTGGTGAGGATCCTTTGCTGTCTTCTGTGGGCCTATAGCAGTGTTTCTCTCCAGAGAAGAGGCTAACCCCATCCTGATATCCAGCATTACAGAGAGAAAACCTTCAGTGCATCCTTTGCACATCAATCCTGCCTAGGCCAAAGCATCTGCTTTGTTCAGAGCATTGGGCTGCACCCCGAGTCCTCCACAGAGCAGCTGACTGACAAGCAGCTCTAGCATATCCCTGAAGTGCTGAAAAGCACAGTTCACCTCTCTGCTTTGGCAGATTATTAGCAGAGATTTGAACTTCAGTCTTTCACATCCAAGAAGAGCACCCTAATCACCAGCCACAGCTTCTCCATCGAAGAGATGCACGCACATGTAAACAGCCCAGCAGAAGGGAGTGAGACATTCATGCCACCAAATAAACCAGCAGCTAAGACTTTTCTACCAAAGGCTTGTCTAGGTCCCTGCTCAGGTTCCTGAATTTCTCTTCCATGATAGCAAAATGCTGATATGACACTGATTCTTCCTCATTGACTTGCCCTCCTTTGGAATGTTCCTGCCTAACAGGGCAAACACAAATACCTACTTTTTGGTTAACCCAAGCACACCAAATCTTGCCTGAAGCAGATTTCTTGTGACCTCTTCTTGGGTTTCTAATGAGAACATCCAAACCACTAATCTCTTTCAAGCTGTGGTATAGTTTAAACATCCTTCACTGTGCTGTTTTCATTCATAAGTACATCAGGAATGAAGTATTACTCATCAGGATCCAATTCATAGCCACAGCTTTCAGACCCTTTGAGAGAGAAAATTAATACCTATGACAAAAATGTCTGTCTGCTCGTCCTGTTAACAAGGTTTCATGGCTGGGTGGGCTGGGGAGCTCACTCTTTTTCCTGAATGCTGTTTTGTTTTCTGTTATCCTCTGAGTGACTCACACCTGTCAGGTGATCCAGACAAACATACTCAATCTTCATTTCATATCATAAGCCTTGATTACCTGTCAAGATCTTTCTGCCTTTACCCCTAACCACATCTAGTCAGTGGCAGAGGAAGGGAAGATCATCTCCAAAATTTCCAGGCTGTGACCAGCCTGAAGGAATGGGATGCAATGGACTAACAATAAAACCCCTCTTGTGACACACATGACCTTGAAAATTTTTATCAGCATGCAGGCCACTTACAACTTTCTTTTGTCAGAGATGACTACCAAGTGGAAGGAATACCCATATTTGCATGCAATCCAATTTATTAATGCTTTCACCAAGGGCAGCACCCTCCAAGATACACAAGGCAGGGACATCTACTCTCTTTATACCAAGAAAGCATAAGAAAACTGGTTAAAATAACTTCTGACTTCTGCAAAGTTTCTACATAGATAACTACTTGGAGAAGACCGAGGTAGCAACAAATTGGAACTACAGCCATCAGAAAGGGATAAGAAGTCTGTTTATGATATCACAGAAGGACCGTGAGCACCACAGGCAATGGAATAGTTCTTTTTGTTCCATGCCATTAATGCAGAGCACAGTAACATATTGTTTTTCAACCTGTTGTGTAGAAATGCAAGGTAGACAGGAAACAACTTCAAAGAAATCTGTAGGCTGGCAGGGTTACCTTTGTTAGACAAAAGCTGACATCTTCAGTAGAAAAAAAAATTAAAAAATAAGAGGTGCAGAACATTAAAGGGAAAAAAAATTATTGCATAAAAAAAGCTGAGAGAAAAAAATCTTGGATTCAAACAGGAGGTGGAAGCATATTTGAACATTCACAGACAAACTGATGAAGGATAGTTCCATGGCTAGGATGTCAAACAAGAACTTGAGAGGTATTCCCCACTTTGCTATGGACATATCACAGATTTACTCCAGACCAGGTCAAAACTGAAATTTCAACAGCATAATGCTATATTCATATTCAAAACTGCAATCCTCCGAATTCTTCTTCGAATTCCCATTTACCCTGAAGTGTTTAACACCATCATTATCAGCAATCTGAATGGAAGACCTTCCCATTCCACTATAGTGTGATCTCCATACTCAGATAAAGAGAATCCCCAACAGAGAGGAAGATCCCAGCTCTCCTTTTAAACACTGATTGTTTGCTGCTGGAAGTCCACAAAGTAGGATTCACCCTGGGATTCCTAATGGCAGCATTTGCACCTCATAACCAGGAGTTAAACCTACCCACATGTGAATCTGGATCCTTGAAGAAAAGTGAAAAAAGAATGTAATGTTCCCCAGATTTTCTCTCTGTGCAAGTGCTCTGTGGAGTCCAAATTACAAGTTGTATAGGCACGTATATGTTGTATAGGCACATTTCATTCACTTGCCAAAACCAGTTGTGCCTGTCCTGTGAGCCAACAGCAGATCAGAAAAGAGCAGGGTAGGGCCTGTTTGCACTAAGGAATCTATACTCCATGCTGGCTTTGGTGGCACAAATTCAAAATACCTCATAGTGTCCATGAGAGAAATTGATTGCGTGTCACTAACATTAGTTCGCTATTGCAAAAAAAAAATCAATATTTGTCTCCAAGCTTCTGAGAAGAGAATCTATTCTGCAGCATAGATGGGGAAACCCTTCCACAATGTGAGCTGAGATTTTTTCCTGGAGAGGTTCCAGGGCCCTTGCCTGGCTGGCAGGGTGCCTAACCAGCTTAGCTTAGAAAAATACTGGGACATACAGATTCCTGCAGCTAACAACCTGTCATTTTACCCTACTGTGTTTGTCCTGTCTTGGATAAAACTCTTCAAATACAGTGCCAATGTCATACAGTGTCTCATCTCTCTGCACTTCATACAAGTAAATGGAAATGTGTGCATTTTTGCCATAACTGTATACTGTCTCTCTGCTCTTCCAGCACAACTACTGAAGAATCGCATTGCAGTGGTAACTCCAGATTAGAATTTAAGGGGTAAAACAGAAAGCAAGGAACCTGAATATAGCAGTGATAAAGTGCTGCTGTGCCATGGAGATTCAAATACATTTTCCCTCAAAACCTGCTTCTGCTGGTCTGAAGAAAGAAAAAAAAAACAGTAAAGCAAGGAACATTTCATTGAGAAGGGAACTGTCTCAAGAGGGTAACTGTATAATCTAGCTCAATGCCAAATTGGGTTGTTGGAATAATTATTGTCTACAAGGCACAAATCTGATACAGAAACACCAATCAGGGAAGTTCAGACAGAAAACTGTTTATAACCCATGACCAAAGGGCTTCTATGCTGAGTGATTGTAGTGTTTAAAATGACCAAAGATACTAAACATTAATAGCTTAGGAAATGAGTAACCATTTCTTATTGTTAGCATTTACCTACTGGATGCTGACAAAGTGTTTTATGGATACTTTTTCTCCCCCCATATGAAGATGCAACCAACAGAATGATTAATATGTGCAGCATGCCACTGTGGCTGGGAACAAATTAAAAAGCTGTGGGAGTGTCTTACATAATGATGCAATGTGCTCTGCTTTGGTTTGGCTGGTGGCTACAGGAGGATTTTTTTTTCCAAGGATTCCCTCTATCTTTATTTAATGAGCAGCATTGGATGTGCAGCTCCAAAAGCATTTCATAGCCATCCCATGCTGAAAGACAGAAATGGCTGTAGGAGCAGTGCCTGGCAACGAATCATCAGCATTTAGTGCTCTGAAGATACTGTGTTGTGTGCAAACCACTTCAGATTAAAATGTGGGTATTTGTCCCTTCAAAAGGACAGCCTCTGTGCTTGCTTCTCTCAAGGGTCACTCACACACACCATTGCACAGGGAGTGGCACAAACCTGACACTGAAGCTTCTTTGGAAAACACTAAGTTATCCTTTCTTCCTTCTCCTTACCCCCACCTCATAAACTGCACAGCATGTGCTGGACTAGCATTCAGGCTGCCCTAAATATTTCCTTTCTTCTGGGCACAACAGTAATTTTACATTTGTGTTAAAGCAAATCTTCTCTGCTAGTCTGCTGTATGTTGCATACATCTAGAAACAGACCTGAAATGACCCAAGAGATTCAGACAACTGCTTCCTTCATGGACTTGCATCTTACATTATTTCCACATCTGAAATGTACCCAAATAAGATCAGGAATTGAAGGGGAAAAGGGAAGATAAGGAAATAATAAGATCAAAGAGGAGAATTTGCCTTATGTAACAAGTTTCCCTGAGAATATTCCTCCCTCTGTCTCCTCCTCGCCACCCCCATTAGTGTTTATTTCTATAAAAATCCATTAGATACTGCAACTACATCTTGGCTCCTATTTGCTTTAGTGGAAAGAGAAAGCATTGCATATTTGTACCATGGCGTGCAAATGGTGGTGTCTGCCAAATCCCTCAGAGAGCTGCCAAATATTTCTCCTGCATGCAGAGTGGATATCGAATGTGAACTGTGGCCAGGCTGATGTAGGAGAAAGAGGTAAGCTCTGTGATGCCTCACCTAGCTCACAACATCCTCTAATATCAAAGACATCTGCTCTCAGATTAAGATGTCTCCCTAGACTGGCCCTTATAAGAAGCTTCTAGATGCCCAGATATCTATTGTAGACAAACAAAGCCTTATTTGGCCTTAGGAGGTGGGTCATTGTCAGTTTTCCCAAAAGCAGATTGCAACTCCTTCTAGAAATGAAGAAGCACGCTCCAAGCACACTCCCATTTTGATTACTACCTAAAATAAGAGCATGTGCTCTTACTAGGACACTATACACAACCCATATTCCACACTGACCCAGAAATTCTTCTCAGAGAACCAGAGACCTAAAAAAATCATCACAGTCTTTCCAGAGTGATCCATAGTGCAGAACAAGGACAAAACCACATTCAGTTGGTCCCAGCTTTGATACAGACATGACCTGCACAAATCATTAAGGATATTGTACAACACATGTGGATTTCAGTTCCCTTCAGTTGCTTTTCTGTAAGCTCACTCATACAAGCTAAGGAATACAAATGGTCATAAAGCCATAAATTAAGCTAATTATCCAGTAAACCAAGAGAAAAGAAAGATTTCTATTCCTATATAGCAGGGAAGTAATCTGGACACTGTAGCAATGAAAGTCGTGCAGGTGATGAATGGGTAGGTCTGAGACCACTCAGTTCCCACTCCATACATCTGCCTTCTCCCAAGTTAGATGGATGCATGCAAGAGGTAAACAGATTCATCAAACAAATAAGATCAGCAGCCCAGCCCGATATATTTCATCTTATGTGAAAGTTCCATTTGCTCTATGAAGTACAAATTCAGTAGCATTTATATAATTCATTTTACTGTGCTTCCCTTTAACACCACAATAATCTTGTTTAGCCTTTCTTACTGGAAGAGACCACAAAGGGATAAAATCCCCAATATAAAACTGGGCATCATGACCAAAGGACTGCTTGCATGACTGGGAGACCTCAGGAAGGGTTAGTGTCACCAGATGGAGTTCATAAACCAATCTCTGTTCACATGCTTCTTATCAGATCTAGATGAGAAGTAGCTCATAATCTGGAGCCAGAATTCTTTCTCTGGCTCCTGTTCACAATGTGTCTTTGTGAAATATGGTGGAATCCCAGTTCATGGCTCAGGCTCACAGTTGGTATCTCAAATAAATCATTAACAGCAGGACAAGGCAAACACCAGCATATTGTAAGCAGGAGAGTATTACCTCCTTCCACAGGGGAACATTGAGAAAACTTCACAAGCAAACAGGACATATTTGCTCATGCATCACATGTGCAAACAAAAATACAGTCTGTATGTGTACAGCAAAGCCTTAGAGAACAGCAGTGTTTTAACCCTCTGCTTTCCATCAGGTGGCAGGCTAGCAATAAGCAAGCATGCCCAAGACTGTGTACAAAGCCAACAATCAGTCTCCTTTCACATTGCTATTTTAGTAATTAAGCCTAGAAACAAGACCAGTATTGCACCAAAGGTGCAGCACTGCAGATTGGTCTTTGGCAAAACTCCTTATAGGAACAATTTTCTCCTAATCATCCTCTTCCAGAGCATGGTGACTTTCACAAGCATGCTGCTGAGTCCCTAGGAATGCCTTTGCTTTCTGTGGCAATAATTAGCCTGCTCAGAGGACAGCCTTCTTCAGCAAGTAAACTACATAAGATGCAAAATTTTTAACTCTCAGCTTACTTTATCCTCCAAAGTGCATTTGTACGTGGTGAACACAGAACTTGGTTTGCTACCTTGCAGCAGCAATGTCCAGGAAACCAAGTAGGAAAACAGTGCTGGACAGAGAAAAACTAGCCAGCAATGCACCTTTTTCCCTCTTTCTTTGTAAAAAAACATCTCCTATGACATGAGCTTCATTTTGTGTAATTGTGTAGCTATGGTTTCTACCTCATTTGAACACTAATACCATGGGGTTTGTGCACCCGTGTTTGCAGATACCTCCCTTGCTTTCCTTTCCAACTCAGTCCTAGCAAGGCACATGCTCCTTCTCATCTGTTTGCTCAGATGGCGCTGCACAACGGATGTGAGCAAGACCAGCCTGGTGCTGAATTGCTGTGCTGGTGCCAGTCCTAAAGAAAAACACTCGTGAGAGCAAGAATGCCAGCTAAGTTCAGCAGAGAGACAGGAGGAAGAAAAACATGATTCACGTCACAAGTGAGCCTTTGCAACGTGGTTGAAGTAAACAGGAATCAGTCTCGAGTTTTAAAGCCTTAAGAATAGCCAAGATTTTGGAAGCATTCAGATGCCCTGTTTCTTTGGCATATGGAACTGCTTGGCATTGTGGCACTCAAATCTTAGTTCAAGTGCAGTCACAATAAACATTTACACATCATAAACCCACAAATTAGGGGTGGGAGGACGCCAGAGTGTCCAGCAGAGAGCACTGCAGTCAGCACTCTTACTGATCATTTCTCACTCAAATTGTCTCAGGACCCTTTCAAAAGTAGATGCTTTCAAAAGTAGATGAAAACTTCTTCACTTTTAGCTTCTAGACAGACTTAAAAAAAGAGAAGAATAGCATCTTCAGTAACATTTATTTCTTCAATCCTTCCTCCAACAAGTCAGAAGAGAAGTCTTTAGGCCAAGTGATAGCAAAGCTGTAAAAGGAGAACTCAAACCTGACACACTGTTGCAGAAAAAATAAATTCAATCTTTCCATCAGAGTTTTCTTGTTTCCACCAAAATAAAATTGGTGAGATTCCCATGCTGGAACCTCCCACTTCTATTTTTGTAGAAGTAGGACGAGGGAGGAAACCAGAGGAGGACTTAGCTTTTCACCACTAGGTAGTACACCTGCAAACTACCAGCAAGGGCTGCTAATACAGAAGGTTACATTTGCTCAGGAAAACTGAATGGAAGAAAGGGCCATAGAGGACTAGTAAAGAAGCAAAGGTCAAGCTCAGAGAAGCCCCAGAGCTAAATTTGTGTCAATGTGTCAGAAGGAAGTGTCATATATGCTTGTGCTGCTCCATCTCCCAATTGTGGCCACAAGCAGGCACTGAGGAAAGAATAATGAAATTGGATTAGATGGATCCTTGGTCTGAAACAGTCTGGCCATTCTTATATGTGTTCTTTTCTGTGGATAAGAATAAAAATATGGAAATGAAACCTTGGAAATATAAGGAGGGGAGGTGTTTCAAAGATGAGCTTCCATCAGTCTGAAAGACTGGGCAAGCTTTATGAACCTGTGGAAGAGAATCTGCCTCACGCTTTGATAGTCAGGATACAATTCAAGCAAAGGTTTTGAGATTACTCTGTAATTGCCCAATTAGCTCTTGCGTGCAAAAGGGATTCTCTTCTGTTTATTCATATCCAGCAGGGCAGAAATCCAAAGCTTTCTGCCCACTGTGGATTTGCTCTTCCAATTCATTAGGATTAATTTCTTCACCACCCACACAATTCTCTGATTCTCTTCCTCCCCTCCTGCCCCATTGCCACCTGTCAAAATTATAAAGATGATTGGTTCTCCTTAAAAGCAGCACTGAACCTCTTTATCCATCTATTTACTGGCAGATGCTTCCCCCCCCCTGCTCCTTTGCTAGACTAGTTCTTTCCAAAAGCCTGCAGTCTGTCAAGCTGTCCCCAGAGCACATATGTGCATGCAGTGTTTAACCACATCACCTCCTGTAACCCCAGTGTGTAATGTGTTCTTATCCCACCAAAATCCTAGGTAGCATTTTATTTTGTCAAGTACCAAGTAAAACAAGAATATTTTCAAATCTATTGGCCATCAAATTAAATGATAACCTGTGTAAACAGGTCAGCATAAAGACTTCAGGCTTGTCAAGAGCAATTGTTTTTATTTCTAAAGCAGAGGATAAATTTTGATGGATTAACATGTATGTAATCCTGTTGTCAAGTCATTGGGCAAAACTGGGGCTGACTGTTTCTCCTTTACCTCCTCCTATCACAGTTCAAACTTATATAGAGTCATGGGGGGAAAGGGGGGCATTAATTGTTCGTGCTCTGGCTCATTTACCCCTGTTGATTCTGTTTACTAAGTGACACCTTTTCAGAAAGCCTCTTGAGTTGTATAACCAGAGATGCTCTGTAAATTAATCGGTTTGGGAAGAACTGTCTCTGATCCTGTTGGCATCACAATATGACAAGAAATCCTAGGAGTTTTCTTTCAAACTGGAAGTCATGATAACAACAGAGAGCCTGCACTTTCATTTTGAAAAGATTGAGTGCTGGAAGAGTGCTTCTGACCCACAGTTCCCTTCAGTGCTGGGAGCTATCTGACCTCCATCAAAGGAGAGCACAGGTAAACTGGGAAGCCTCAATAAAACACTTTGCTTTGAAACATCCATCACAATCCTTAAAAAAGAAATCAGCATTTTCAGCAGCCACAGCTGGAGAAGAGTAAGAACAGGCTCACAATCCTAACTCCACAACAAAACACAAAAGACTGCATGAATTACCTAATCATAGACTCATAGAATCTCACATTTGAAGGGACCCCTAAGTATCATTAAGTACAACTCCTTGCTTCTCCCAGGATTATCTAAAACTAAACTATAATGACTAAAATTGTTGTCCAGACACCCCTTGAACTGTGCAAGGCTGGTGCTGTGACCGCTTCCCTGAGGAGCCTGTTTCAGTGGCCGATCACCATCTCAGTGTAAACCTTTTTCCTAGTGTCCAGTCTGAACTCTCCCTGACACAGCTTCATTCCATGCCTCGTGTCTTATCATCAGACAAGTCAGCCTCTCTGCAAGCCAGTGCCTCAGCTGCAGATTGGGAATAACAGCCTTTTCCTTCTCCAGGGAAATAATGGGAAGTACACCAGAGAAGACTGAGAAAGGATCATGCCCTGGAGTGGAAAAGGCTAAGCAGATCCCTTGGGTATCCTGTTCCAGCACCTGCAACAGCAACACAGCACGGAGGTACATTTGCTTTAAATTGCCAAGTACCACCAGCAGGGTCCAGAGCACAGAACTGCTCAGGGGGGAGCTGATGTATCCTGTCACAAAGCACAGCACACAGCCCCCTCATGCTGCATTGTTTTCTTACCCTCTGCTTCTGCATCTTCCCTTCTCCTTGAACAACATCCACCATGCTGCAGCTTGCGTGTTTGCCATTCGCACGCCGTCATCTTGAGTTGCTTGGGCTTTCCTGACTGAATTAAATGAATAGCAAATCGAGCTCCATCCTTCCCTCCCCCTTACTTCACTCTCCCCTTGCTTTTGTACATGCTGAAGTAAAACGCTTCCTCTGACTCAGATTTCAGCTGTCAGAGATTTCAGCAGTTTTCTCCTAGGAAGTCTGGATGCTAATGACAGAAATAGCAGCTGTCTCTAAATACTTCATCTGCTGGCCATGGTCAAAGGGCAGTGAAGGCCAAGGCCAGGAGCAGGTGTGGTGGGTGACTGCTTCAGAAAACCCCCACCCTTTCCAGGCAGGCTCTGGTGAGAAGGGAGTGGGACCACCACCCCCTGATGGACAGGAAGGCCAGGGACAGCTGCCAGGGCAAGCAAGAAGGATAGGGCAAGCAGGCACGTGCTCACCTGGACACAGGTCAGGCAGCCAGCAGGATGAAGGGCTGCTGTCCCTCAGCCCACTGCCCAGAAACCCTGCTGCTGCCTCCCATTCCTATGGGAATCACGTCTATCCAGGCAGCTACATCCCAGGTGCCAAAAAGCAGTCAGAATTTTAAACACCCAACCATCCCATAAATAGGACATCTTACAGGTGAGATGCCTCAAGGCAAAGAGATTGAAGTGACTTGCTAGAAATGCAGTTGAGATGGAAACTAGGACTAAAATTTGGGTATTTCTCTTTCTCAACATCCAGCGCTTTACTCAAAATGAAGGTTTGGTTGTTCTCGGCCAGAGTCCAAGGACATGCTTTGTTGGCAGCATGACACAATCTGTTTAGAGCTTTTAGATCCCCACATGTTCAAAGCACTTGTACTTTCCACAAAACATTGTGGTGTCATTGAACACAATGTTATGTTTGAACTGAAAGGATAAAAAAATCTCCATCTAATATTACATGTAAATAAGAGTTGGTCTTCTACATAGTATCTTAGTAAAGAATGAAGGAAGAGTGTGTTTGACCCTTGCTGTGCTAATTATTGATAATGTACCATCAATTTACTCAGACAAAGAGGCATCCCATCAGATCCCCTGTAATTTCTTTCACTCTGCATGAAGACATCCTGGGGTAGAAGGAAAGGCAGAGGGCAACACAGAGGTACCTGAGGACCTGTGTATCATCCTGTCTTAATGAGTTCACTTACCGGCAACACCCAAGGCCTCTCACAGCAGGATTTTAAACGGTGGCAGAAAAGTGTAATATTGCCTAAACCAGAAATAAAGTGGCGGTGCAGTTCCATTTCCACTAGAATTATCCCAGCTAGAAGGAGCTGGGTGTCAGGTTCTCATATCTGAATATTCCCAATAGTAAGAAGTGCCTTGAGACAAATTCAATGATTTTCTTCTTTCATGCCTACTCTTTGGTCTGTCTCTTCTCAGTCTCTCTTTTAGAATAGCACACAAGCTGAATCAGAGCACAGGTGAGTCCTAGAGCTCCGCACAATCTCAAGTGTCTCTCTGTTTTTAGAGCAATGGCAACCAGCAGATTACCACAGAGAGGCACAACAGCCACAGAAGATTAGTTGTGCCACCCTGTATTTAATAGCCTGGCAGGTATCTTTTAGGGAGTGAAATATTGAGATGTGTTCATAATGGGCAAGCTACCTGTAACTGCAGTGGCATTACAGTCCTCATCACATGCAATGGTACAGCACCATTTCTGTTGCCAGATCCATGGAAGAAGCTTAACTTTCTCTTGTGTCTCCCCAGTTTGCACATTTATTGCCCCTCCTAGTACCAGGTCATGTGGTGTGGGCTCAGGTGAGACAACTACCACTTCTGGGTGCTTACAGAACAACAGCTTTACAAAAATGAGTGGCAGAACACTAAAACTTCCTGACGCGACTGATAAAACCATTCTCCATGCTTCATGGGCAGTTCAGATGCTTGACATGAGGGATATTGTGATGATTAATAATTAACTGGATGGAGAGACTGAGAGCTCAAGGACAGATGCTTCCCATCTGCAATCTCCTGGAGCTGAGGCTGCACTTTTCAGGAGGGAGGGAGGGGAGTTGGTAGGGTGAGAAGGTGACAAGGTTGATGTGCCCCTGGAAGTCAGCAGCCTTTTCAAGACACTTTGCTTTTATCTCCTGACACAGAAGGCGGCATTATCCTGCACTTCTCCAGGTGGCTTTCACTATCCCAGGCACTGGGGACCAGAGCAGCAATGATCCCTGCCAATTCCTGGTGTCAGCTCACCTAAATGAGATGCATCATTAGAAGCTACATTCATGTATTTAATAGGCTTGAACATCAACTTTAATGAGACACCCCTGAAATCTCAGGAGAGGTAACAGACAGAAATATGCTTCAAAGTCCTGTGGGTATGAGAAGTAAAATCCAAGTTCAGAGGTACAATGTACAGGATTTTTAAGTACCTGATGTGTTAGAGACTATTAAATTGTTCTTTACACTAGCTTTAAATTTTCATCTGCATAAATTTCTTTGATCCACGAATGGCTTTAACTGCATTAAAATTAGTCAGAACAGCAGCTGCAATAGGCACTGAACTGCATATCTCAGAGTAATTACACATTACAAAGGGAATCCTTGAAGCATTTCAATAACATGCCATATTACAAACAGCACTTGAAAAGCCACAGATGGACGTGTGAGCCTCCTAGCATAACTTTACTGCAGAGATAGATTTGGATGGTAGGATGTCACTTTTACTCCAGCTTGCTTCCTGCTTCCTTGCCTTTCTCTTAGGAGTACAGGGCGCTTCAAAGAGCATTGAAAAAGTTTTAGTTGATCCTGTGCAGTTAAAAACTGAAAAAGAGATGTGTAAGGAGTCTCTTCCTCCCCGTGCCTGTTCTCTTCTACCTCTCAGTTCAGCTCTCTGGCGACATGTTCATTCCTACTAGCTCTGCCTCAATAAAACGGACAGAAGAGTACATGCTCAGCAGTCAGGGGGATGTATAACCAACCTAATTGACACAGTACTGGGATGAACTCCTGTCTGTCCTCCCTTGCCCCCCAGGGGTGTCCTGCCTGTTTGCCAAGGCCTCTGGTTACCATGATGCAGAGCATCTCCTGCCAGCAGCACTCTGCCCGGGGCAAGAGACACAATTCGACCCAGACAATAAAAACAACTGAAATTTTTGTGGATCCATGTGCTTTGCATTTTTTCATCCTTCCAGAGGCTTTTGCTCAGCAGCTCTTGCTTATGAGACACATAAGGGGGAAAAAAGGATTTATAGTACTTCATTTCTTCTGGTCCCAAGAACACCTAAGCTTGAACTGGGGCCATTTAATTTGCCCCTGTTTCTTCTTGGCTTACACTGGAATTCATCCATTCTATTTCAATTCAGTACAACCTATTCCTCAATGCCCTGCCCCCCAGTATTCTCACAGTAGCCAGCATGCAAGGCACAGTGCTCCAGCAGCAGAAAATAGGTCTATTCCACATCCCAAAGAACTGCCAAAGAGAAGATAGCCAGCTGTCTTGTATAAAAAGTAACCATAAAAATTAGAGTGAATAAAAGTACAGCAAATGGCACTGCAATCAAGAACAATGAATGTTAGAGCTGGAGACAGATGGTGGGTGGATTTCAGCTTGGGACATGCATTTTTAGCTCTGGCCTCCACAGATTTGGAAACCTTCAGCATTGCCTTCCCCTCTTTCCACAATGTCTCCATCACAGGGTTACTCTAAAGGTATAACAGCCTTTGAATTCTTAGTGCTGGAACAGACTCAGAAAAAATGCTCCACAAGTAACTGAATCTGTAGGCTCGGTAGATAGGTAAGGAAGAAAGGGCAGAAAAGATCCTCTCAGCACAACAAAGTCTGACATCTGTCTAAAAATGCCCTGATTGAAAACCAATCAATAGGAGGAGGGAAGAGCAAGACTGACCTCTTATTTCCCAGGAAGAGCAAGTGCTTTCTGCTTGTACCTAATAACCAGGAGCCCAGACACTTGTCCAGGAGGGTACAAACCAACTTGCTAACCACCTCAGCCTGCCAGAGGGAATTTGACTTTCCACCTACCTCAGAGAGAAGCAGCCTGGTCACCCTATCCTAGTGTATCAGGAGTCCAGCTTTCTCATTCCTTTGTGGTGAAGCAGTTCTAGAATTGTATAAAGTAGAGAATAGATTCCTTTCATGTAAACTACATAGAACAAGTGTGAGTAGCACTGTAGCTTGGCTCCAGCCTGGACAACCTCCTGGAAAGCTAGGATTCACTGGAAATATTCACCCTTCTGCTAAATGAGAATTTCAGACAATACAGAAATATTTTCACATAAGAGACTCAGAACAACCAAATCCAGAGGTTCCTGCTGTCTGCATTTCTGGCAGACCTGTGTGAAGGGGCATTTGTGTTTGAGCCCCCCAGGGATTTTAACCTGGTCTCTGTCACGCCAGATGCATCAGTACACTAAATGGTAGAAGCCAAGTGCAGAACTAGTTCTGTTACTGCCTCAGCACATAAGCAGCACATTTGTTTCTCCCAGATTTTCTTCTTCCCTTATCATTGCTTTTCCTGACACCTGAAGAATAATTGTTTAAAAATTAAATTATCAATTAAAACAATTTTCCAATTTAGGATGCAGCCTCATATTTTGCTCTGAGATACGAAGTCCCACAGATTCACATGCTGATAGGTAAAACTCTGAAGTGAGGCGATACCTGCTTTCTCTGCTCTGGATCTTTCACACTCAAAAATATCCAGTGTTTACCTAGAATAGTAGCAAATTTTTTTTTCTTTCCTAACAGTTTGAGTCCACTTGTTAGAGAAAGAATCATTAGACTTGTTGTCTTGGGGTGATTCGGCACACTTATGAATTTTGAGGTTTTTTCTTCCCCATCAAAAAAAAATATAGATTTTTTTTTTTATTGATTGGTCTCTGCCTCCCTCCCCAGCTTCAGCTACGTCATCTTGGCATAATGACAGGAACAAGAGGGACAGAAACACACAGAGAATTAAAATAAGGGCAACTCAGGTCACTAACATAGCTTTCAGCCCTAAGACACCCATTTAAATTCAGTTCATTGCACTAATGCACAACTCTATACCTGCCGATCACCACTCTTAGAAATGGATCTGACAGCTGTTCCAACTTAGGAGCTCACTAATGCTCAGCTCTCCCCTACAGAAGCTCCCACTGCATGTATAACAGTCCCTGTGGGCTGCCTGAGGAGGAATCTGGATGACCAGCTGAGCCATGGCACCAGAGCAGCTCAACCTATACACTAGGGATGAGGTACAAAAGCCAGAAGGGTCTGCTTTGCTACTGCTAGCATAAATTTATTTGTTAGGAGAATGACAGTCTCCAGTACCATCAACACATCAGCTTTCATCAATGGTAAGAAGAGTTTGTTTAGTTTGGGGGGGTATTTGTTTGTTTTAAGGAATAGCCAAGTAAAATTAGGAACCCTGACAGCCTAGTGAGCCAGAAGCTAAATCTTGCTGACAGAAGTGTCATGTTCTAAAAGGAGTCTGCCTTTCTGTAAGGGGAAAGCCCAAAAAGCACCAGAGAAAAATCACTGGATACCATCTTCCATATGGTTTCAAGAAGAAATAATCATTTCTCTCAGAGCTGCTCAGAGCCAGGCCATGGGATTGTGACTTTGCCTGTAAGAAAGGGTTAGAGAACAGCTTCCAACAGCAGCAAAAGTAACTCTGGATCTTCTTTATCTCTGGGCTAGAGCTGACCTTACTTTGAGCCCCTGGGCTTACACCTGAAATCCTGCACAGGAGACTCCTGACTCTGCAAGAGTTCAGGCTGCCTTGAAATGAGTGTTTTAGAGACACCAAGTCAGACTGTCACCTGCAGGAACCAACTCAAGAGCACTGATGTGGGAACTGTGGGCTAATGACAGGATCAGTGAGGCTTTGCTCCAGAAGCAGAGTTCACACATTTTTTTAACACTGTTTTTAGCTTTCCTAGGTCTTCCTCACTCATAAGGGTTTCTTACATTTGCTGATGTAAAGAAGAGCATGTTGTGGAGCAGTTTTCCTAAGGCATACAGGACTAGCAGAAGTGACAACTCCCATGTGGCCCTGGATGAGTCAGTTCAAGTCAGTCCACTGGGCAGCAGAGCACTGGTTCAGTGAGCTTGCTGATGGGATAAATGCTGTGGCTGGAGAGAGCAATGCCCTGTGTACAGTCAAGAGACAGCTCTTTAGACATCTCATGCATAAGCATACAGTAGCCAGTGACAGGGCTGCAGTGCTGGAGATCTGCAGTAACATGGACAGGTAGCCAGCTTGTCACCCTGACAACATCCAAACAGACTGTTCCCCTGATGGATAACACTTCTCCAGGCTGTTGCTAAGACAACAAAAATTCACTTATTATGCATAAATAGGCACACTTCATTGCTGGACTTACTAACTCGGGCCATTATCACTTACTCTTTATCTTCTCAATTGATTTAAATCAGATGACATGTTTGGATTCCTTCTTCTTGAAGGAAAGGACTCAGCTGCAGCTCAGTGTAATAGTTATTTTAATCTTCTCTTCCTCCAATTGATTTCCTCTCTCCAAAGACACAAGAAAGGAGGGATGTCTAGTTGTATTTCGTCGTCTTCTCACAGGCTTGAAGCAAGCACTGACTACAACACAGTGCTCAGCATCACCAAACTGCTTTCCTTGTCCCTCTGCTCCTGCATTCAAGCAGGGCAAGGGAGCAATCCCTCTCTCTGACTACCCTGCCTGAGGTCAGCCTGTTGTCACTCAAATGAAATTGATGCAGTCTAGGAGGAAAAGAGGAGCAGGAACAAAGCCTAGTTTTCCTCACCTGCACACACTGCCAGGCTGCTCAGCCTGATTTATTTGAAACCTCTAATGTACTGACATCAGATTTGCTGTAACAATTTAACAGAAAAAAAAAAAATTGATATTTTTCTCAAAGTCAAGAGCATTTGCACTGGGAATTGTTGCATCCAAGAAATGTAAGAAAAAGAAAATGTAAGCAGTTTGGCCACACCTCTCATATCTTGGGCTCAGGACTCTGCTGTTATCTAGTGAGAGCAGCTTTTTTTGCCCTCCTCTCTCATCCTCAGCAGAGGTCTATTTAGGCCCTCTGACCTTTAACCAAGAGTCTTCCCAGAGAGTTTTTGGGCCCATAACAGAAAGTATTATAGTATAACACAAGAGTGGTTATGAACCCTGAACCTATTATGCAGCATATGCATAGTTGAATAATCTAAACACAGTCCTACCAAACAAAGAAACAAAGAAACAAACCCAATAAAACCAACCCAAAAACCAGCACAGAAGGCCAACTCAAAGCTCTAGGAAGATGCACAAAACAAGCACCTGAGGGCTACCTGATCCCTCACACTGCCACCTTTGAGCAGCACCTTTGTGTCTGACTACTCCTAGAAACAAAGAGCATTTAGCACTCCTGCAGGACACACTACTCTGTGAGGAACCCATTTCCAGACACCAGGTCCTTGTGAGCTCACCATTCTGTTTTGTTATTCAGTACCCTGTGCTTGATATGGTTTGAAGACAGAAGAATGAATAAGAATTGGGATAAATGAAGAGTCGGTTATAAAGTAAAATTCCAAGCACAAAATCTTCCCCTTTTCCTTCAGGAATTCTAGGATTTATCTTTGAGCTTACCTCCACAAAAAGTCTGTGAAGAAGATTAAAACACCCCAGATTTTCCCTAACCAGTTCTTATTCATGGAACAGGGAATTCTTTTGAGTTTTGTGACTAGTCACAGACAAAATAAGAATATGGTACACCTACCATGGCCTTCAAAGAACATGGCAAACTTTTGAGTGAACAGTGTGTTTTGGAGAATTGAAATGATTCAGATTTGGCTAATAATTTTGGCCAGAGATGACTGGCAAATATTTGAAGGAAAATCAAAGCATTTCATTTGAGATATATGTATGAGTTGCCAAGGAGTTGTCAGAATTTAATTAAAATCTCCCAAAGGCAATATTTTGCTTTTAGCTCTCTATTTGTTAAATACATTCATTTTGGCCAACATATGAAGGAGGAGGAAAAAAAAAAAAGAAATCCTAGTGACTGTTCATCACTCAATCTTTCAAGACTACAAGTTCTGCTATTGACTTAGAACAACTGTTCAGCTCATCACTGCAAGAAATTTCACAGCTATCAACTTACTTGACAAAAAATTACCCTTGCTCTCCATGTGGCTTCCTGGAACACCAAATAGAGTCAGGTGATGCTGTGCTTCTCCACACACAACAACTGACAAGTAGCTCAGAGATGGGGCCATCACCTGTACTGGGATTTTTCACTCCTCCGACTAAGCGAGCTAAGAGCATCTGAGACCTTTACCTACAGTAAGCACAAACATGCTCACATTTTTCTGAGTAACTAGACTTATTCTTTCCTCCAGAGAGATAATGACGTTCCATGATCTAGTCAAGGCTTTAAAACAATCACTTCACAGAATCAGGTGCTTTGCTTGCAATCCTGTTGCTGTTTCTATAATAGACTCAAAGGATCCTTATGTACTGAAGACAGAGGCACAAAGCATCTCCCTTCCTTCAGTCCATCAACAGTGAACTTGAACATTATTTCCATCTCATTCACTCCAGAGGAGATGACAAGTAATGTCAGTGGAATCAATGGAATAATTGTGGGACAAGGCTGAGTAAGAGAGCCCCCATCTTATTCAAAGAGACCCATCACTGCTCCCTGGTTTCCTGCTGACCAGGGCTCTCATTCTCCTCTGCAGCACATTTCAGGGACTCATTTTGCCCAGCAGAAGGAGTAAGCGAAAATGCCGGGAGATTAAAACAACAGTTTTGTATGTTATCAGCTGCAAAGACAGTGGAAATTCAGGACAACCTCAGCTGTAATAGAAGAGGGACATCAGTGATAGGAATATCTTTGCCTTTAATATGATAGCATGAATGTGCTATGCAATAAGCTGAAAATATGAGAGCCCCCAAAGTTGAATCTCTGCCAAGCAAACTATTTTTAGTGGAATATGTTCAGCTTGTTAAAGATTTAAACCCAGGAAATAATTGCAGTTACTCTTCTGCCTGATTGAAGTAGGCAACATTTATTAATGTACAGTGACTAAATAAACTATTCCAAAGTAAGCCACAAAGACTTAAAGCAATGAGGGAACAGGATAATATCCTGACTAAAAGAAATCAACCCTGTGATCTAAGTAAGATCTGTTCCATGATAAACAGCTTACTGAGGCAGACCAGAGGGAAGAGAGCTGCAAGTTATGAAAGGGAATTTGACTTGTCCCTCTAAAGGCAAAGTGGTATCTGACTGATCTAAGCAAACTCCGTCACAGATTTTTTAGACCTAGTAATTTCTTGCAGGTCTCCAACCAGCAATTGGCTTAGATTAAGTCCAGTCAAGAGCTGGGTTCAGACTGGGAAAGAGATGCATCTGTGATCAAACTCCTGATCCGTGGTGTTGTTCTGTGTTCACACTTACGTTAAATCAGAGGTCAGTATCCTGCATATCTACTCTTTCAAATGTCCTAATTGAGCAGCAAAGTCCACCTGCCTGATCTGTCTGCAAGTGTCCAGGTGTGTACAAGCTTGTGCAAACTCTTTGGCAAGAGATAGAACAGGATATAACCAACCTATGTGCTGGGGGTGACAGAAGGTTGCTTTTGAGGACAATATTCAAAACACTTAGAATAGTGACTTTTGCTCCATTATTTTATGCTGAAGAAAAGAAGCCTACAAATAGATCTACCTGCTTCAGCAATTTGTGCAAAACTCCTCATTAAATAGCACCACTTTTTTTCCTAAAGAAGACTGTTACATATCCAGTGGGTAAAAGGATAAATGGCTATAATCTTTGAATACACAAGACTACCCAGAGTGGGTATTTCATAGCTGCACAAAGCCCATAATTGAACTTCTGCCCTAGGGATAAGTTTTCCTGCGGTGTAAGTGCTTCCAGTTGCCATACGGGGGTCATGTTCTTTGTCAGGAAAGCAGAGCTTTACATCCAGTTAATTGTTGTTCCCAGCTGTCTTTTTTTTGTTGTTGTTGTTGTTTTTTTTTCCATTGAGGCTAGTTTTCCAACAGTCATTCAAGCAAATGTGCTCATTTCCCAGTTCCCCCGCAATTCCCCACCACAGTGTAACAAAGTGCAGATTTTGCATGGCTACATTCCAGGCTTGATGGTGTTAAAATCATAGCAGCAATGGAAAAGCGTGGAGCCTCAATAGTCATAATGTAGGACTTGAGCTACAGGTGACTCAGTGGTGGTCAAACAGATGCTATATGAAAATAGAATGGTTTCTGTGTACAGACTGATTAACCCATGGAGTTAATACTTACACATGAAGATTTCCATGGTTTGCTAAGCAGCAAAACATTTCAGTCTGAAGCAAACTGATGCCTCAATTCAATTCACTTGGCTGGGTGTCCATCTCAGAACACAGTGACCATAACAGCAAGCTCCTTCTGCCTTAATTACTTAAGGCTTCATCTTTGGTGTCAATCAATCAAACATAAAAAGGTAAAGACCATGTCTATCCAGTATTTGGATCTCTTCAGCTCAGTGATGAAATATGCACTGATTTGGGATGGATCAACAGTGGCTGAGAGAGGAAAGCTTAGGCCACAGTCTGCTGCAGAACAAACTAAAAAAATTGCAAGGAAGTCAGTGGATATTATAAAAGGACGACACAACTCCTTTATTTTCCTCAAAGGATTAATGATAAGCTCTTGTGTATGCACTTGCAATGTGAGTCCCTTGTTATCAGGCACTAGCTACCACCTATTTGGGTTAACAAACCTGTTGGTTGAAGAACATCTTGGGGGAGTTCACAGTTCAGGCTGCTAAGCAACTGACCATTAAACACTCAGGACCAAATTCTTGGGAAGGATTTTACACCGACTTGCTCAATTTTACCAATAATAGCTCTGGAAGAGGCAGCTTCAGTCCTCTGTGCTTGTGCTTTCTGGACTGCTCACCAATGCAGTTACAGTCCTACCTAAATAACCCTTACCACTCACTCTTCCCTCAGAAAACAACCCACCTGTTTTAGTTCACAAAAGATCCCTTGATCCTTGTGATAAAAAGACATTTGACTTTTACAGCAACCCACTCCTAATCTCTTTGGTGTCTGTTCTCTGGATTTCCCCAACAGGGAAACCCACACTATTCTGTGGGCTTCCTGGTAAAAGTTGTCACTGCCTGATGATAAAAAGCAAATGTATGCTGTAATCTTAAAGGTCTGGAGCTGGATATTTAGATCTTAGTCAGCACCTGGGCCTTATAAGGTTCTTTTTCCCCAGAAAGGTTCACTAAATTTGTGGAAGATCTGAAAACTACTTTTTTAAAATCATTAGTTGGTAACGAAAAAACGAAGGTGAAATACATAATCATCAAAACACTCCTCATGCGAACATGCCTCTCCTAAGTTTCTGTCAGACCAGCAAACAAATAGGCTGTGCCAAGTCTTCTTCTCTTTGGGGGTTTGTGCCAAGATTTGGACCTTCTGATTTGCTAACACGGAAAACACCCACTCACATTCCCCCTTGCAGGAAGAAGTCAAAGAAAACCACTTGCTACCCTGTGAACTTTCAGGAAATATTGCTGAGCAGCATGTGCCCATGCCCCTTTCTGTGTTGAAACTTCACCAGACAATTTCTTACTCTTGTTGTTGCAATTGACCTTCAGAGAAAATTATTAACTACAGTCTTATGCATATGAGGAATTGATCCAGATTGTTAGCCTAGAAACTATGTCCTTACTGTAAGTCTACAGCTGTTTCTCCTTCTTAGATGAAATCCTGACCCCCACCCCACAGCCCAGTAATGCTTGTTCACTCAAAATTAAAGAACAATTATCTCTAACACAGACAGAGGTGATCGCATTTCCTTCCTTAAGTAGGGCACTGGAAATTTAAAAGTCCTCTCCTCACCCAGTGCTGTTCCTCAAAGATCCTGCAGAAAATCTGGCACAATACTTGTAATCTGGCCCAGTATGCTAAACATTAAAAAGAAAAAAAAAAAGCAGGGTCAGCATTATCTCTGACATGATAGGATGACAGGCTGGGATGAGGAGTTTGGGCCAGGGAAGAGAGGGAGGGGGAGGAAATCAGCCTCTCTGAGGATCTGTGCTTGGCTCTTCTTTGTACAGTGCCTGCCCTCCAAGCATGAACTCCCACCCGGCCCCACTGCCCCCCCAGTCAGTAGTGTTTCATACTCACCATGTCATAAACATTCAGAATCACTGGTTCATTTGCCATTGTTGATTGCAGTAGAGGCTGGATTAAAACCTTTCAGTCCCTGCCAGATGTGTGTTGATGCCCCCAGGGTATGCTTTTACCCTGAGCCAGATAGAAGAAAATGCCTCATCCTACAGTCGCTGAAGGAAGGAGCACGGAGGAAGGAGGAAAGGAGGGAATTCACACGGTTGGGTGTGTGTGTGTGTGTGTGTAAAGTTGGTTGCAGGGAGGCAGGAAGGCCTGGGTTGGGTTTGCTGGTTGTACAGGGTTTATTTTAGCCCTCCACGCCGTGACAGATCCAAGGTTTCTTTCTAACTCTGTAGTGCACCTCGGGGTCTGTAGACTCACAGACCACTGTAACCAAGCACCGTCCAAGCTCTTAAATCCCAATCCACAGAAGACAGATTCTGAGCCCAAATACAAGCCCTCTTCTGGCACCGTGAGCAAGGTGGGTGGCAGTGCGTGCGGGGAGATTTCTCGGCAGAGCGGAGAGCCGCTACCGCAGCGGGCTGCCAGCGGCACGCAGGAGCCGGGGCACCAAGGCACGGAGCGGGGCTGGAGCGGGCGCCGAGCCCCCTCCCTCCCGCCGGCGGCGCCCGGAGGCACCCGGGTCTCTGTCCGCGGTGCTGGGGCCGCTGCGCCCGGAGCCGGGCTCTGTCCGCGGAGCTGGGGTTGTTCCGCCCGGAGCCGGGATCTGTCCGTGGTGCTGGGGCCGGGCCGGCTTAGGCACTCGGTTGAGGGTTCTCCGCCCCTGGCAGGACATGGTGAAGAGGCTGTGCCAAGGAGATTCCAGCGCGGGGCTCGGCGGTGGGAGGAAGAGGAGGAGGGGGCTGGCTGCCCCCGGGGCAGAGAGGGGATGCCGCAACCCCCATCCTGCCCACGACGTGCAGGCAGACCTGGCGTCGGCGCCGAAGTTAGAAGGCAGTTCTTCCCGGGAGATGACGCGGGATTAGCCGGACAGGGGCTGGAGGGAGGAAGATGCCGAGCAGGCGATGCTTCCAGGCAGGGTACGGGGCCAGGGCTGGACACCCCAGCTCTCTGTGCTCTGCTCTCCGCAGGGCCAGTCCTTATTTCGCGATCAGCTCGTCCCGAGCCGGGCAGCTCCTACTGACTGACAGCGGAGGGGACCTACCCCGTCCCCTGCTGGCTGGATGCATCGCTGCATGGCACACAGTGGGAGGGCGGGGAAGGCACCGAGCGACTGGGCAGGGCGAGTAGTTTCACTCCTGGCAGCAGCAGGGTCTGGAGTTTCTTCCGTCCTGGAGCTACTTTACGCTCGTGTTAGAACCGTGCGGCTCTGCAATGTCTTGCCAGCAAAAACTCCCCTCTGACCTGGATGCGAGAATCAATTATAAAATGCACTGCGGTAAATTCATCTTCCTTTTGCTCCTCCTCTCTCTTTAAAGGGAGAGCGGAGTCTGTGATGGTGCTGGGAAAGAGTGCAGCTGGGAGAGGAACAAGGGAGTTCCTGCTTCCAGAGATTTGCAGTGGTGTGGAAATCAGCACTCTGACCTTAAACGTGCATACACAACAGACTTCTGAAGCGGAAAAAAAAAAAAGCAGGGATGACCTCATCTGAGTTGGAGGCGTATCTGAAGCTGAGGCTCTCTGCCAGCTCACAGCCAACCAGATCTGAATGAAAATTGCAGGGAGCCCGTTACATCAGCAAAGCCCAGCATGCCTCAGCCCTGTCTTCAGCCACATGGGAACCATCCCGTCCGGAGAAGGGCTCACCTCCCTTTGTCAGGAGCGGAAGAACAAGACCACAGGGCTGCAGCCTTGTAAAAGACTTGTTAAACAATGTGCAGGAGAATCTCTAGTGAAGGCAGGCAGTAAGAAAAGGAAGTGAGTCCATGTCCTGTATAGCTAAGTGCCAGCCCAACAGAGCCAGATGTAAAATTTTCTTCCAGACAGTGCCAAAGGAGACCCAGAACTGCTTTGCCCTAATATTAATTCTGAAAGTGCAAAGCCACAGCTCAGGCTTGGGCATGATAACATGCAATGTGGCAGGGACTCCAGCACAGTAATTTCATCTGGACTTGTCATTCCATAGGTGGGCTGGACAATTCCACACACGTGGTACAGGGACTTCCTGACTTCCCCCCCATCCCTAGCTCTCCAACCCACCAACTCAAACTGTGCCATTAACCATCCATCTCAGCAGCCTGGGTCTGAATGAGCAGTTTGTGCAGGTGGGTAAAGGTGCTTCCTCCTCCTTACCATCTCAGAGTCCAGATACTCCTCAGAGGATACACAGCCCCCACTGTCATTTTAAAGGCTAGGGAGCAATGGAAATGTTCCTCTGCAAGAGGCTAAGCAGCATCATTCATGCCCTAACTTGTGAGACAAACCGCCTACTGAAGCCCAGAGGCTCCTGCTAAACTGTCACAGATACCCTGAGATTGTCACTTTTGGATGTGTGTCCTGCTCTAGAGATGGTGATGTTTTAAGGAGACTTGAAAGGAGAGGGAAAAGATGATATTAGACTGACTGATGTAACTGGAAAAGAAAAGCAGCATTACAAGATCTTCACACACTTACCTGCATGCTTATTTGCTAAATTAACTCCAATGACTGCTGTGCTCAGAGTTCACTAAAATTAATTAGAGACTTAAATCAGATACACATTCCAGAGAAGGCATTTATATACTTAGGATTTGGGAAAGGTGGCAGGCAACCACGAGTTTGGATGTTTTGTCCTGTAAACATTTCAAAATTAGTCACCTAGGGAAAAAAAAATATACAACAAGAGTTCCACTTCTAAACTTTAGAGATAGAAGGGGCGGGGTGAAATTTAAACCAAAACATGTCTTTAAACTGATCATATTCTTCAAGAGATCAAAGCCAGTTGAAATGTGCATTTGTTATTTAAAGGACTTTTGCCGTAGGAGAGACAGTAAATGTCACTTGCACATTAAGACCTGGATTCATTCCCGCTAACTTGACACAACTGTGAGAGCTACACTACAAATGTCATTGCTTCAGGCTCCCTTTTCTGCCCCTTTACAGAAAGAAGTTGTTCCACATGGTGACTTAGCCTCGTCAGTGTTTCAGTGATCCTTTGAAAATTAGGTTTTTTACCCCATTCTATTCTAGACAACTTATTCTAGCTCCAGATAGAAGGAATCAGTGTGAATTCAAAGAGCTCATTAATATGAGTTGTTTTACAATCACATAAACTCTTCCCGAGGCTTGGTTTGCTTTGGGCTGTGTTGAAATGTTTCATCAACAGCTCAGGCTGATACCAGTTGAGGAAGTGAACTGCTCTGTTTCAGGAGCATGAGTACAATCCCACAGATAGCCTCGCTGCCTACAGGCACCAGAGCCCCTATCTTGCATTGTAAAAACATTACAGTTTAAATGGATTGCAAATACAGAGGAAGGGGAGATTATTCTTACTACTCAATAGAGCAGCTGGAACTATAGCTTTGGGTTGTGTTTGAATTCTTCTTTTAACCACTTATGCTGGTTTTTGGACAAAGCAGACACATTTTTTCCATACATACACGTACAGCTAGGCAGCACCTTCATTCACATTTAAGCAACCTGCTGCAAGCTCAAATTTTCCCAGATTCTCCACATTCCTAGCCCTCCCTTTAAAGGGATTCATGTATTTGAGTTTATCTGTGGTCATCCCCAATTACTATTATGGTATACATATGTGTGCATCTTCAAGGATCGGTGTCTAGAGGAGGCAATGTGTTCTTTGATTAAGAAAGAGGTGAAAAGGGCTAAAAGGAAATTAGTGCTGCTACCCAACATGGACTAAAAAGACAATAATCAGGTACAACCTTAAGGAATTACTTGTACATTAAGCAAGGCAGTCAGTAGCTGAGAACTTCAGCCACCTCCTCCAGGTCCCAGTCACAAAAGTGGCATTGCTGGGCACTGTAAAGAGAGCTGAGACATTTCTCTGGGGGCAAGAACAAAAGAACAGCAGTGGAACAGAGAAATAATGACTGCATTAGAGGTGATGGTCTATCTGAAAGTTTGTCTACTTGTGTTGCTATTCAGGAATTCTAGTTTAAATTAACACCTTTCCTTAACCTTACCCTCATGCGCTTTCAAAGGCTCAGAAACAACCCAGCAGACAATGGGGCTTTCAAGCATGTTTCACAGCAGGGCTGCCCAGTTTTAAACTTCAAGACACTTAATGGTCTTCTCTCCACATCAGGCACACCACCCCTGGCTGTCCATTATATTTTTTGACACCTTGTCATTTTGAATTGTATAAAGTGCTTCTACGCATGTCAAGTTGTCATTGTTATCCCATTCTGAGTACATTAGTCAAGAGTATCCTTTTTAAAGAAAATATAAAATGGCTGTTGAAAAACTAAAGACAGTATTTTTTCAGATCCTTGAGAATGGTGGAAGGCATTTGAGAATGAAAAGGGAGTTGCAATGCCTGTCTTCCATCTACAGGAATAAATTATCATCTGGACAGGTGCTGGAGCTTTGTAACCTTATTCTGTGAGTGTGAGAGGAGGTATTTTGATTAAGGGGTTTGAAGGAGTTTAATCTCACTTCTAACTGAGGCACTTGCTTGTACCAAGGATCTGACTGATTCTAGTCAGACCTGAGTAGAGGCTATGGGAAAAAATGGGGAGAGAAAATCAGCATGGGATGCCAGAAACGTGCTTTTTCCTTTTCTAAGGCAGCATGTGAAATATTTAACTTCTTACTGCACCACAAAGGGAAAGAACAACACTCAAACTGGATTACTTCAATCACTTAAAAGATTTCATTCAAGCCCGTGGGGATTTGTAGCTCAAAGCTAGGTGTGTGTTAGTAGAAGGAGGAAACAAAGTTAATATTTGCATTGAATTCCTCATTGAGTCAATCCTGATTTTACATTTTGTCTCCCTTCTCATTGCAGCTACGCTTCCCAAATTTTTAGTATAAAGCTCTTTGTCAGGAAGCAATGAAGGCTGACAGCTCCTAACAGGGCTGACAGGGCAGAGTCTCTGCCCTATCCAGGTCTCTGTCCTACAGGCCATGAGCAAGGTTTGCAGGAGTCTGGGGAAGCAAAATGATCAGACTTCAGCCAAACAGCATAATCTGCTGTATAGTCAGGAGCAAAGAGAACTGAAGTGAGCTGCAATGCCACACTTGTAAAGAAGATAGGAACTGATATCATAAGCGGCAATCCAAAAACCCAGAGTCTGCTTAACCCTGAATGTCTCTAAGCTGCCTCCCTCTTGGACCAGGACAATATTTACTCTGCTGCTGAGCGTGCCCAAAGCTACCCCAGCCGAGGCACTGTGGTTCTTCACTCCTGCTGCAGTCTGACAGAGACCCAGGAATCAGCATGGTGGCATGTAACACTCCCAGATCACTTAATCTGCCTGATGTGCTCTCATCCATCCTACTGTGTTGAACACAGAATCTTGGAAAAAAGGCCAAGCTCCTTCAAAAACACCCTGTTGGGCTATTGAATGCCTTTTGTATAATCACCTGTTAGATTACAGGGAGCTGGAAACCAAGTGTTATGTTCTCACAGCACCTTGCTTGCTCAGCCTTCTCACTCACTACACAACAAAGGACTCAAGGGGCCTGGGCTCCATTCCCAATTCAATTTATGGATTTAACACTGGGTGAAGACAACCCACAGAAAAGGAGACAGAAGCTCCAGCACTTGTTCCTAGATGTATTCCCCAGCTAACAAGCAACACTGTTCCAGCACTCTCAAGCTGTCTATTGATTAGTGTCCAGGGCCTCTTTCTCAGTCAAGCTATCATATTCTACAGAAAAATGATCGAAGCTAGTGGTACAGGATATTAGTTAAAGACATGCATATACTCATCACAGCTTATTCACAGAATTTAAGTATACCTTATTCTATATCTAAACCTCTCTTTGCAGTCCTTTCATGGAACCTGAACCTTTATAAAGAAAATAAATCACAAAAAGTGTTGAAAGGTGTTTCAAAATTGGTCCTAATTTTTAATTTTCTATTACTTTTAGAAGTTGTATGTTCAAAGTAGAGTAAAATGCAACTTGCAAGAGCTAGTCTTTACAGCTTGTTAATAGTGGTTAGTAATTACAGGTGCTCCACTGTCTTCTTTGATTGTATGAATTCCCTTACAAATCACCGTAGTTTGTTGCTAGGGTCTTTTTTCAGAATACTAGAATGTAATTCCCTTTCCTTATGTTACTTACCATTCATGTTGGATGATTAGCCAGCACATACAATAGAATGCTGTGATTCTCTGGTGCTATTATAGCATTCCAACAATACAAGGAACCTTTTAGCTTCTAGAATAACACAAACACCATGGCTGACAGCAGGTGCATCCACAAGTGTCTTTTGACAGTTTCAATACTATTACCACCATACTACTATGACCAGCTTTAGCTGGTTGATTTTTTTACCAGTTTTAACCCCTCACTTAAAAAGCCCTGTTATTTTTAAAGAGTGAGCTGTCAATCTATGCCTAAGCAAAGATGGTAGCTCTCCAGCTCCCCAGGAGTACCTCATCCCTTGTTTGGTTAGATACAGAGACTGGGCAGCTCACTCCCTCAGAAAAGCAAGAATGTATGGCTTTAGTGTTTTAGACCTTTAAGTTGATTCATTGGATCTCTGAACCTGGATAGCTATTTACAGCTTTACAAGGCTTAGTGATGGGTTTTGTTTAACCCAATAAATTCCATAAGACATGCCCAGAGTGCTCTACCAGGCCCCTTCATGAAATCTGTATGAGCAAACAGGCTGTGCCTAAGCATTAGACATGTGTACACTTCTCAAATGACTCTTTCAGTCAAGCCAAAACCCACTGCAGTGCCTTCTCAAACAAAACTCATATATAAAGGCATCGTTAAACAGTGAAGGAAAGTCTGCACATAAAGAAGAAAATCTAGTAGGATTTGGAGATGAAACTCAGTAGATTTTTTTCTTCTCATTACTCCCACCCTCAAATTATCATATAAGCCTTCTGTGGTACACATTCTAGGTACCAATGTTTTTGAGCACTGTTATAATGTAAACTGAAATCCATACCAAAGAAAACCAGTAATGATGTCCCTACTTCTGTTGAGCTTAGTCCATGGTCTTACTTGGCAATGGCAAATGAACCCACTGCACAAAGGTAGCCTGTGGCAGTGCATGTTTTCCATTTGCTGCCTATTATTGTTGGCATCATGAGACTAAGCCCCATGCTTAGTCACCATTTGCAGATTTTCACAAAGGACCTATCTGCTAATCTCTTACAAGTCTAAATGAAGGGAGATTCTGTTTAACTGTGCCAAAGCAAAAAGCTGTGTTTGTTTCCACAGGACTACTGAAACCCAAAGCTTCAGATTAAATATATTTGTTATTTAGGAAGACAGAAGCTATCACAGATGTCTTGGGAATGTATTGGTCAGAAACTGATTATTTTAATAGATTTTCCTCATCTTACATTTATCAGCAATCCTGCAACACAAAAGTCAGATCATCATCTGAACAGCAAAAAAATGTGAACCCAGCCACCCAAAAGGTGAGGAGAAATAATTCTGTCTTGCAACGGTGATGAAGAAGGTTCAGCTGGCAGGTAGGGCAGAGAGGTTGGGAGAAGCACAAAGGCCTCTTGCAAAGTTGGTGGAGCTCATGGATGTAAGGACATGTTTCTTACCCTTCATTAACCTACTTCATCCTGCCAGATTTTAGGATGCTGTTCCCACCCTGCATCCTTGCTAATGTCCCGGTCTCTTCCTGCAGTTCCAGGACCACAGCTTTCCATCAAACACAGCCAAATGGCTAGGCTGCAGTAGCCATTCCCCAAACCCAAGCACACCAGCTTCCTTTCACCCAATAAAGAACTGGGGAAGAAGGAGGAATGGGAAAGAAGCAGTCCTGGCTCCCGAAGGTATGCATGGACAGGGTAGGCATCAGAGTCTTGGCTCCACTTTCCCAGGGCCATTTTTCTCCCCAGCAATCTGCCCAGTGACCCACCCAAGGACAGAGGCCAATTCTACATGACTTCTTCAGGTGGCAGAGATGATAATATCAGCATTCCAGCAGAATTACATTTTCTGCCTTCATTACCCTGCATATTTTTAACTCATGAATGCTATGAAATGCCACAAAGCACTAGTGGTATGTCACTAACCACCCCGACTTCACCACAGAGGTGGCAACTCCTGACAGGACTACTATCAATAGTCTCTGAATCATTTTGAGATGAATCAGACTGTTAAAAAATTTAATAGTCATGCACCAGCTTTCTGCTTCCTTACCAAGCTCAAACCTTACAAATTATGAGTAATACTTACATTAAACAAGGAACTAACATGTTGAAGAAAAATAATCTCTAATTCTCCCTGTCTTTTCTGTCACTGGCTATTATCAGGGCAATAATGTTCAGACTGCCAATTAAATTCTTCTGATGTTATGGACTTATTGTTATCTTCAAATGAAGGGGGGAAAAGATCATTACATGAATGTTTTCCAAGTATTTTTCTATATATTAATGCCATACTCTCTGGTCCCCAGAGGATGAGGAGACTAGGTGGCACTGCAGGCTAATGGACTAGCTTATTATTATAGGAATTAATTAAGTGAGTTTGGTAATCTTCTCAACAAGCTCCATAGCTAACATAGATTTCCTCAACCCTCAGTCACAGAAAAAATCGAAGGCAATGGGCCTAAGCACATCGATTTTGTAAGGTTGGTGCTGGAATGAACGGCCAGTGGAAACAAACCCACTGCTCATCCTCATAACTTGGCTTGACATCATGGAGTTATATATAAAAATACTGCTTCTGTCAATATTGCTTCAGGCATATATCAGAGTTTGAGTCTTCTTCCAGTTCCTCATATAAGTATCATGAACACTAAAGAACACACATTTCCACCTATAGCCATAACATAACCTAACAGAGACAGTGATAGTTGCTTCTTTCTGATTAAAAAATACCTTAATAAAAAAATTAAATACAGTTAAAAATAAAATAAACTAATAGAGCACTTTTCTTCTTATGTTGCCTACTTTGCCTAAGCAGAATGCCAGTATCAGAGGATACCTATGTTCCTATTCAGAAAAAGTTATCAGTAAAAGTGTTATGCACATATCATCCTGCTGGCTCACAAAAATATACACAACACTCTATTTCCACCAACAAAGCAAAAACCCCATAGCAGGTTTGTTCCTCCTTGTGTCTTGCTCTGTCAGCTCTCCAAAACCTTCTCTCAGTCTCACATGCTTCATGCACACACATGTGTATCTTCAGTTCTCTGCATTTTCAGACTTCCCCAGACCCCATACTTTAGCCTTGTTCAAGCCCTTCCTAGAATCTACTGCCTGTTGATCCCAACTCCTGACTCTGGGTATTTTATTCCAAAGATATTTCACTTATCCTTCTGAATCTTGACAAAGCACACAGTGTCTGCCTTGCCCTTACTGGCATCTTTGCACAGCAGTAATCACATTCACCTTCTATAACAACAATAATTCTCATGTGTAAAATAACAGCAAGGAAGACTTTCCAGCTCTGAATTAGGGTGAAGATCTTAGTTTGAAGGACAGGTGTTTCCAGAATAGAAGCTCCTACATGATTATTACTTAGAAAATGGGCTCCTTATTGAAAAGCAAAAAACAGCCTTAGCAGCATTCTAACAGAGGTAAGTACAAGACATAGCACTTGAGGACAATAATAGCTTGAGATAGAAAAAAATCTTCCAGCTTCTCAGATTTGACACACCTACTTCCCACCTATAGTGTAATTTTTCTTTCCTGCTTTATGACTAACATTTTGATTGTCATGTGTTAAATCTAACATTATGACATGCCTTACAATGACATGAGGATTGTACCTTTCAGTCTCCAGTAGACCTTGTCTAAAGAACCTGGGAATTTAAATTATGCCATCTGCTCTTTCATCTGCTCCAACAGGATAACACTGTGATCCTTAAAGCACATAACACCTGCTACCTTGATTTCATATGCACTTTTGTTGCAGTGACACAAGAATATTTAGTAAAAACTTAGCATCATTGCACTCAAAGAGGTAAAATGGTTGTCCTTTAGCTAAAGTTCCAAAGATATCAGTTTTACCCAGACTGCACTTGTGTCCTTCATATGTCTCACTGGAGCAGAAGGGTACTAACCTCCTCTTCAGCCCTCTCCCTGTCTCCTACCAGAGGGTTGTGAATTCCCAGACCAGCATCTCTCTTCCTTTCTAACTCCTGATGTCACCCACCAGTTGTAGGGAATGGCAGAAAAATGTGACAGTGCTGTGGCAGGTAAAGGTGATGAGCAAAGCCCTCTTCTTGCACAGAATTTGCTGAGTAGGAGACAGGCTGATGTAGCTTCCCCAAGTTCTGTAACAGAGCCCTAGGGTAAGAAGTGTGCAAGAAGAAACAGCCTCTACACATCACCCCTACCCCTCAACCATTGTCCTTTCTCACCAACAGGACGAGAAAATATCTTCTGTTTTCTGGTCTTATCCATTTCCCTCCAAGGTTCCTCTGGCCATAGAAGACATCTTTAAGCCCAAGAGGAAATACTGGCCAGAGAGCTCATGCTGACACTATGATTTCAACACCTCCTCTGCAAGGCCAGAGGGCAGCCTCTGCTTCTGTAACCCTGAAACAGCCAGAAGAGGGAGATGATGTACAGAAAAGCTGATGGGAAAAGGGGAAGGAGAAGGGAAAAAGGCAGAGGCAGCAGCTGAAAACTGAAAACTCAAAAAACTTTTTTGAGCCCATCTTCTCAGAGGCACACATCTATGTCTCAGATTTTCAGAGGCAGGGACACATCAGGCTCAGCTTCTTATTTGTTCCAAATCTCTGTTTTGATTTGCACTATGAATTCTGCTTAGTCCTTACTACCTATTATTTGATGGAGGGTAGGGAACTAACTGGGCTGCTGGCAGAATTTCTTTTTATTTTTAGAAGTGATAGAAAAACCAGTGGGAAAATAAATCAACTGAGTTGCAAATCAATTGAGTCCTTGTTGATCTAGAAAACCAAATATGTCAAAGTAGCCATAGAAATAGCAACTGCTTCTGGTACTCTTCAACAGCTACAAAGCTCAGTTATAGCACTGCAGCAGCACCACCTGTATTCTTTATGAAACAGACCCAAATGGTGTGTCCTGCACATTTTCTGCTCACCATTAAATAAGAAAGATGAAAATGGCTGGCAGGAAGCACAAACCCTTTTTTGGCTTAGATGTGCCAATGTAGCAGATGAGAAGTACACCACCTTAGCACTACCATCAGAGCACCCTGGCTGGCAGACACACTGGCCTGCTCGTGTCTGGGACACAAGTCTCAGTGGAAACCAACAAAGACTGCAATTAATCTATTTATACCAAAGGGAAACTTTACTGTCTGAGTGAAAAAGAAGAGAGTTTTCCCAGTGCCAAAGCAGCAGAACTAAGCTACACAAGGCTCTGCTGTAACACAAGAGCATGCTTCTGACACAGAAAGAACTATGGAGTGACTAAGCCAAGGGTATGGCCTCAACAAAAGGAAAACAAAAGAAAAGCAAAACAATTTAAAAAGATATAATATGAAGATATGCTGGAATGGGTGGGTAGAGGGTAATGAAGGAGAAACACACAATTAAGATTCATCAGGCCTCCCCCATCCTGTACTGAAATTACCATCTGAAATGCTCTGGAGGCCCCTCTGGGATGGCAGAGACTCTACCGATTTCAGTACACAATGATTCAGAGATTATAGGCCCAACACATCACCAGAGAAGGAGGGAGAGGACAGTCAGACAATGAATGGGTTTAATACAACAGAGACTGAAACTAAGGGTAAAGTTACAGGTATAGATTTTGACTATCCCCAAAGGAACCTGGATCATTGGAACAGAAAAGGAAAGCCTAATGAAACTGAAAATATTGGCAAGGACATTTTCTACAAAGGTGCTCAGGATTTTATGAAATATATATGCAAATAGGTGTTTATCCATATGTACTTACAGAATCACATACATATAACAAACTTTTGACTAGAGTTGAGTGCACTGTTATTCTTTGTATATTACTTTGCTAGAATTCCTTTGCTCACTGCCCCAGGTCTCTCACTGGAAAATGGAGAAGGGAATTTGCTTCTTTTGGTAAATCCCACTGAGACTGCATAGGAAAAAAACATTTTTCCTGGAAAAGGTAAACAAACAAACAAGTAAAAGATCCCAAACAGCTAGCCCTTTGGATGAAATAGACAGTTTTTACTAAAAACACATAGCAGTAGAACAACTCTTGTCAATATAAAGAAAGGAACTCCTTGCAAAATAGAATTCCAGCAGGAGATCAACCTTTCTCCTTCCCCAGCTTAAAAGCATCCCAACCTCATCAAGCATTAAGGCCTCAAGGAATTAATCCTTAGAAATTCAAGCAGTGCAACACCCCCTTTAGCTACCAAGTCACACACACCCACATCACCCACTCAGAGAGACATCATGCAATAATGCAGGGGTGTTGGCTGTGTTTTGTATTCTGGGCATACTCCAAAAGGGCTCTTGAAATCTTGCTGTGCTGATGGAATTCAGTTTGGCCTCATTTCCAACTGTTACCAAGATCCCAAATGGAATCAAATACAGGTCAGTGTTTTCCATTATACTGAAGCGCATTGCTTTTGAAATTTCTATGTTAATCATATCCCTTGTACCTGGTATGAGAAGAGAAATTTGAATGCTAGATTCTAAAAACTGTTGGTTTGAATGAAGTTTCTTAAAATCTGCTTATTGGCATCTCCTGTCCCTGCCACTCAGTTAAGTTTATCCAACCCAGAAATGTATCCTGAACCCAGCAGCTGGGGACAGTCAACAAAATCCTTTGCCCCACTTCAGCTGTGTTTCTGCCAAGATACACCCGTGTCAACTCAGAACACCTGAACTGTCCATCCATGAAACCCACTGCTAGCAGAAAGGAAACCCTCATATGTGAGGTCTGTTAGATATCCATAGGTGTGTAACAGCAGAGAAATAATTCTACTTTCCATTCCAACAGCATTTTCATCAGGGCTACATCCTCATCTCCCTCCTCCATCTCACCTCCTCCACCACTCATCACTGGGGAAAGATGAGCCTACCTCCCTGGGACTACAATGCAAGAGGGAATCAAACATTTCTGTAGGAACTAAAGAATCACAACAGAATGTAATCTGAAGAGCTCCCTGTAAACTGCCCTGTGTTGACTCACCACAGCACTAGAACCCGTGAGGGAGGCAGCATCCAGAAAGAAGCAAGTAGGAAATAGTTAAAAACAGAAAGTAGAAACAGTTCAAAACCACCATCCAGCAGAGTGCTCAAGTTTACAGAGATTGGCTAAGGACCACAACAGCAGAGAAGTGGTGGTCAGTGGCTGTAAGTAGAGCAGGTGGGCAAGAGATGAGGATTTAGGAGAAAGAGACAGAATATAGAGGTATGGGAATCAAGGTGCAGCTATCAGAGGCATGTTTCCCAGGTGCACAATGGCATCTCCAACCACTCAGGACTGTTAGGGACAATATTTATACAGGTGCTTGCCATACCTTGAAGATCTACTTGTCCTTGGTGTGTGTTCTACTAGAACAGTTACAGAGTCAAAATTCTGTGGTAATCTCATCTTTAGATGTACCCAACAAGGGTGATACCCTATCCAGTGTCTGACTTGCTCAGGTCAATAAGGAAATGAATACTTTTGCTCTCACTCATACCAACCCCATCCTTTCATCACACTGGCCCAAACCATACTTTGTTCTTTCCTGCAGAGTCAGTAAAACACTAGCAATACACAGGTCTTAAAGTTATGATGGTCCTTGTACCTGGAGTCTCCCAGTCTCACTGAGTTATGCTAGTTTCTCAGGTGAAGGGACAACACAGGTTCAGCAGGAAACATTCTGGTTTGGGTTTTGGGTGAATACAATGTATTTCCTGGAGGCTGCTCCACTATCAGTGCTGCAAGCATGATGCTTCAGTCCTCTTCCCATTTCTCTTTTGAGCAGCTCACATTCACACAGACACTGCCTGAGAAGAACAGCACCCACTTTTGAGCAAAGTTTGCAGACTGCAGCTGTTGCTGCTCAGAAGTAGAGGGGGGGACACTTTGCTCCACTCTCAAAAGTCAGCACCAAGGTTGTGAGATTTATCCCCAGAATAAACTCTCCGTGCCAACAGAAGTGAGAGGCTAAAAGAGACCAGATGAAAACTCTGCAGGGAACCATTTCAGAGCCAGGTCTTCTAGGAAAGCTTTTGCTTCTCTCAGAGAAGCCCTGGAAGATCAGGAGAAATAAGCTTAGCATCAGATGTCCTTTGCTCAGCCTGAATGTCAGAAGTCTCTTCTGTTTTCTGGAAAAAGGCCAGGCCAGAGCTCTGAGCACTAGTGGGAGAAACCTGCTCCCACTCAGGCAGGAAGACAAAGTCAGCAAGAGGGGAGGACATGGCCACAAACATTTTTCCTTATGGCAACTCAGTTCTAACCCAGCTCACATTGTGCCTCCAAACTGCAGAGGTGACAGACACGTTCTGCTTACTGCTTACTAGAAGAGTGCCAAGGAGAAAGGATTCACTGATCATACCCTCTTCCTTCTCCACCATCAAAGAAAACATTGTTTACCCAAATGAGGAGGAGGTATTCAGCCACACAAGACAGCCACAGGATGGGTGCTCAAAGAACAGATACACCCAACTGAGCAATGCAGAGTATGTATAAAACAGAAGCCTCTTTCCTGAATAAGCCATACCTGCCAAGCAAAATATCTTCTTCTAACACATGGTGCCTTTGACATTTGCCTTCAGTCGTGAGGAGACTTAAAATTCATAAGTGCCATAACCATATATAATTCATCAGCTGTCTCCACAGGACTGAAAAATAAATCAGATCAAAACCATCATGTATTTTAAAGATGCTTATTAACATGTTATTCAATGTGCCAAATTAATTTTGTTTTGTGTAGTTAAAGGATTCCCTTTTTTAGGATTTTTCTTTGTTTTTGAAAGCACTTGGCCTTAAAATGAATTGCACTTTAAAAGGGCTTTCCTGCTCACAATTCATGTTATTTGCCCTGCTTTTTAAAAACAATTTCCTTCTCCCAATATATTGAAACTATGAACAGAGAAGCAAAACTGAACTCAGAAGAAAAATCAGACCCAAAAGACACAGGGAGTAGAACAGATTTCAGTGCTAAGAAACGAGAAATTTCACAGGTTTGGAATCATGGCATGGGGGAAAGAGGAAGTGTCCTACCATGCTTGGAGAGCAAGGCAAGGTGTAGGGAAAGAGGGAAGAGCTCATGTGCCAGTCAAACACGGGTTGATGAGGTGCAGCCCAAGTCTGCAAAGTGCTGAGGGCTTCTCACAGTGATGAGAACTTGTGGTGCCAAGCCTCTGGTCACTAAAGCCTAAATGCTCCTATAATGCTTTTAAAAAGGAATTGCCAGTGATTCCTCCCAGAACAAAAAGAAAGCATGCCCCTACTCTCTGTGCTACTGGGCCTCCTTACAGTTTTCAGCATATGGCCACTGGTTGATGCCCACTTGGCCTATCTGAACTCACCGTGCTGTTTATAGAGAGTAGCCGAGTCCAGAGGTGATGCTGGGGACAGGACAGAACAGGCCCTGGGCAGCAGCCCCTGTGTCATGTAACCAGGGCTGCATCACTGTGCACATGCTGCTCCATAGAGGAGATCCCTGTCACTGCCTCTGCTGATCCCCATACTGCAAACAGGCTTCCCAGGAGGCTCTGATTCACAGGCTCCATGTGAGCAGCACTACTACATTTTCTAGAGGAGTCTGTTTTCATTCCTGGAAAGCTGGGCATCCCTGAGCACTGCAGAAAATCAGTTCAGTACTTTTTCACTGCCACATGATTCCAGACAGCCCAGGCCCTGTTTCCTCCACCTTCCAACCCTGCTGTAATGGCTCCAATTCCTTCTGCTCTGCTTCTAGATGGCTGGGTACCGAGATCCAGGGGACCTCAGGTGTCATCAGCATTGGATGTCCATTCCATCATAAGGGAGGAATAAAAGATCCTAGGAGCAGAAGCTAGCAGGGCCAAAGTAAGGTTTTTAGCATCTCAGTGCAAGAAGCAGCAGCTGCAGTATTCTGGGATGCCCCAGCACTAAAAATTGTAGTGACTCTAGAAGAGCTGTTCCACTGACACATGCTGAGCTGGCCATACCCACTGCTGCTCACAGCAGTTGTGTTTATAGCTGCAACCTGGAAGGTATTTCAGGACTAAATCCAAAGACTGCCACCAAACACAGACCCAGACACACATTCTCATACCTTACACGTCTAAACGTTGACTTTTGAATAGGTCTCAAACAAATGGATTTTGTAGGTAGTTCATATATGATACAGGCATGCATTAGTCTGGATATTTAAGATGTACCTGTGCAGGAGATGCTTATAAACATAAAGCTGAGTGCATGAAAATGGAGATGAAGTAGTTGTCAGCCAGAAGTGACAGCCTTCAAACACTATCACCTCTGGTTTAACTTCCATTAAAAATGACAGGATAAAATGGTTCTCACAGCTGTGGTATTGTGAGAAGGAGCCACTACCAGTGCAGGTATCTGTGAATAGACAGCAATAGTCTAAAGAGGAACTCAGATTATCAAGTTTGTGTAACTCTACTTCACTTAATTAAAATACTTCTAGTAATTAGGGAACCCCACTGGCTTTCCTCCTGTCTACTTCCAGATCCTCCTCCTCCTTGAAATTCAAATTTGAACTGCCCTGGAGCATGGAGAGTGTTTCAACTCTGGATTCATTTCAAGTGAGTAAGCAGACGATGCAAAGCAATGGAGTTTGGATTGACACTTCAATCAAAGTTCAAGAGAGTAAGACTGAGATAAGAAATATGTATTCATCTCCATTCACAGATAACTATGGACATACAGCCTTTCAATCACATCACATTAGACCTGGTAAATCTGCATAATTTAAATATGTGGTCAAAACATCATTACTCTATTGGCAAATGACCTTTTTTTATCCTATAACTGGGAACAGTCTGAGCTAAGGAAATTCTCAGCTGACAAAAAAAGAAGATTCAAACATAATAAAAATGTCAGAAAAACAGTCTGCAGAGTAAGGGTCCAACAAAAGACACCAGCAGCAGAAGGGCTTAGATACAAGTATATTGGAAATCAAACCCTGGAGCACCAGTATTTAAACACACAAACACACACATCCTCTCATTTGTGGAAAATCTGTGAGGCTAAAAGAAGGGCAATGCATTAAAGCCAGAGTAAGAGAGGCAACCACAATGTCCCTCTTTTTTCCTTCTTGAAGTAGTCTAGAATCAACAAGTAAGCAACTAGGTCAGACCCAGTGTTGCAGCCCAAACCATATTTCACCATTTTGTTCTGAAAAACAAATAAATAGGGAAAGCCATTTTAAAACCTTGAACTGTTTTCTGCATTTGCATGCATCACATTGTTCAGCTTTGGTAGAAGGTTTAGCATGAGCAGTATCTCTCACCTCATTAAATCCAGCTACCCTGTGAGCTCAAAATGCACTCTGTGCCACTGTTACAAATGCTGCTGCAGTTCTACCACTGTGCTGCTGAATTCAGCAGGGATTCCAGCCTACATTTCTGCCCATTAGGAAGACTGCCAGCTGCTTATTTGCCTCCAACCTTCCTGTTGCCATAACAGTTGATGTTTGAAGGAGGGAAAGATAAAGCCAAGGAAAGGAAAGGGCATTTTGTGGATAAAAGAACTTTATCTGCCAATATCCTTAAGTGATCTTCAATTCTGAACAAGATACAAGAATGGAACAACCTGGAAATGGAAAGCAGCTGTTAGAACACCACTAATTACATGGCTCTCCACAGAAATAAGATAACTACCTCTAAGGGATGCATGTATTACTCCCTCAACACTACAGGGTCACTACAGATTTATTAAATTGTCCCAGAAAACAGTGCACTACCTGTTGGGAGATCTTCCACTTGCTTCACTGCAATATTAATAGATCACTCCTTCCTGAGTTCTTCTCAGTGCTATCATCTATAAAGGACTGGCTCTGACACTATACAGCTTCAGAGCTTGTGGGAGTCACAACCCAGTCCATAATTCTTCAATGAGCTGAGCACTGACAGCTTCCCAGGAGAGTTCCTTAAAGAGAAACTCCTTCCAGAGGGAGTCTTTTGGGTTGGCACTCTTCTGACCTGCACAGTATCAGCAAAAAGACTAGAGAGTTAGTACAGCTTTCCATTGGCATCTCAATCAAAAATCATAGCATCTCTTAAGATGATCTGGAGGACAGGAGCATAAAAAACACTGTATTGTTACAAAAAGCCACAGGAAACAACCTGAAGAACTGTAAGCAGAAAGAATCTTACTTTCATTTTTGGTAAATTTGAGTGGTGAAGGAATAGGAAAACCTGAAGTTCACGGAGGAGTGAAACAAAAAGAATCTCTACCCAGAGCTCACCTGTAGAAAGAGAGACTGGAGCTCTCTCTTTGGATCAATCTTTGCATTCAATGATACATCACCAGCCACATCAGCACCCTGAAGCCTACCTCCATGTGGGGGAGTTTAGCTGACTTGAAATTTAAAACAAAGGTAAGAATCTATCAAAATCAACATAGTACATATCAGAACTAGTAGAAAAGCTAGGAATTAAATTCAAATATGCTGTCTGAAAGACTTCAGCAGTCTGCACTCCAAGCAAGAACATACATTGCTGTCCAAAACAAAGGCATTTCTGGGGTCACTCAGGCATTCTAGAAGAGGGGCTAAGGCTTACATTGCTTTTGGTAGAGGGCTGCACATACAGAGCTGCAGGAGTGAGAGACAAGTCAGGAGAAACGCCACAAGAACCAGGAAAGTAAGAGAAGAAAGAAATAAACCTGACAGAACAGGCAAATATGGCTTGGAAAACAATTCAAGGGAGGGAGTGTTGGGGTGAGATCTGGGTAACTCCTTGAAAGAGATAAGGAGAAAGCACAAACATTACCTGCTGTACTAGATGAGAAAAGGACCTTAAATAGTTTTTTTTAAATCGGAAGGTAACATCAAAGATTCTTAATTCTATTATCACTTTCTTTAGTATTAACAACCCAAAGGGATTTGGACGGTATGCAGCAAAGGATGAAGCCCAGATTTGGTCTTTTAAGTGACTAGATACACAGTAAAAATATGCAGCCTTATTAAGAGCAGCAACTCTTCCAGAGAACTGGAAAACAAGCATGCTTTACCTAATTTCAAAAGGTTCAGATAATAATCTGGACAAGCCAGACCTTGCTCACTTTCTTATTAATCAGCTGAATGGCTCCTAGAAAGCAGAATCCTGAAGACACCCTGCAGGATTACGGTACAAAGAAAAAGCATCCTCTATTGTAAATCTTTGATTTTATCAGTAAAACATTTAGCAGGAAAGAACTAGGGAACAAGTCCTATTTTTGGAGGCACCTAGTGAAGTTCTTCATGGTGCAGTAATGAATAATTTTTATCTGAGTTGCAAGAAGTAAAACTTGATGATTTTGACCTATGAGGGCAGAAAAATGGGAATAAATGAACAATTTTATTCAATGACAGGTCAACAGCAGGATGCACCACTTTTAACACTTGGATGTATTCTGTTAAAATTTGTGAACTGGAGGAGAAGACTAGCAATACAATAACAGTATTTTAAGTGATACCATTATGTAGATTTTACATAGAGAGGTGATACCTTTTACTTGACTAGCTTAAAATATAAAAATGTCTTAGCAGGTTTTCTAGTTAATGACTTAATTTTCCCTTCTGCTAAGCCTCTAGTCTAGTAAAAAGTATCACCTACCACTTGCTCTCCCTGCTGAAAAATTTTTCAAATATCCAAGTGGTTTGACAAGGCTTTATCTTAATTTCCAGAGAATTCAAAGCATTTTTATACTGCTAATGGCAAGGGTTGTAAATCAAGAACCAGCTGGGAAGCCAAGTATACTTCTTCCTGCAGCATTTCCCTGGTAAAAAAGCTAATAACCAAATTTCGTTGTCATTTCAGAAAAAAATTTGCTCCTCCATGGTCAGAAAAGGAGAGTTTCATGAAAGGGGTACTAAGACAGAGTTTGTCTTGTCCTTTGAAGCCACATTCTTGCCTAGAAGACCTCAAAAGATCTAGATCTTCATGGCACATTTTTATAGGTCGTGCCACTAATGGGCGAAAGAGCACCTAAATATATATTTCATATTGATGACTCTTACATTCTAAGGTTCCTGTTGAGCAGGATTTGTGGCCAGACACAGATGCTGTGGGACATAGTCAAATCTCTTTCCACTTGAGAGCAGATGTTCATTGTTACTGGGCAGCTCCTACAACCATCCGAGGCACCTTTTAGCTGACCAGAGGCAAAGTTATCTGTGTGAAGGTTTCTTCCATTCAGAGAGAGGACAGGACTTCAACAGAAGCTCTGCAAATCAAAAAAAAGCAAGGATTTGGATTAAGACCAGATTCCTAGAAAATAGTTGGTGCCTGTGGACTATGGCTTAGAGAGCTACAGCATTGTCTCCACTCTGAACAAACACTTGGTCCAGCAATGTGTATTTGAATTTGTATGACATTTGGACCCAGTTCCCTTGTTTGGAGTTGTCCCTACTATGCAAATGCTCATTGATATCATCCTGAAAGAAGCACAATCAATGCAGCCTCTTCTAAAAGTGGGGAACTGCAGTTTAGGCAGTGAAAGAAGTGAAAGGCAAGAAGAACATCCCCTCTCTTTGACCCAGATAACTCCACTGATGGGCAGATTTCCCTCCTGCTGTGTGTAACTAGATATTCCTAGTGTACTACTTATTATGATTTGTGAACCTAAAGATGGGTGAAGTATTAAAGCTCTCTTTTGTCTGCCCTCTTCCTGCCTTTTTAAGGTTATTTCAGTAATTGACACATATCTTCTCAGCCAAGGGAAAACAGTACAGCCAGTTCCTGATTCTGGCACAGATTATCTTGCTGGAGAAGATCTCCATGCAGCCATGTGTGCAAGCAGCTGTGAACAAGCGGCTATGAGTGTCAGTTCTTCAACAGCCTAAGTTGTTAAAGCCTGGGGATAAACACACAGGCCCCCAAATGATAAACCTAAACCATACTGACAACTGTTTGAGAAAGAGTTCCTTCATCAATAACAGCTAGCAGCACATCCGAGCCTGACTCATCCTTTTCACCATCTGCACAATGTGTCATTTGCACTAATCTCTCATTTTCTTTGCTCCACATTCTTCTTAGCATTCGTGCTTCCCAGCTTGCAGAAACATTTGTCTGACCCTTCCCTATAAAACAGCAACCCCCAGTGTGTATTTAGGTAACAAGCACATTGCACTAATTTGATATTGCCACCTTGGAAACCAATGGTTTGAGAATTGCTAATGAATTACTAATGCTCAGTGATTGTATCTTCAACAGGCACTGATTGTACAGATGGGTCATTCTGTGTTTACACAGTTTACTGCATTCTTTTCATCCATACTCTGCTACAGGCTTCAAACTGTGCTCAGACAGATTAAGTATATCAAGAGCCCCCATGAAAAGTATGGGCTCTAAAGCAACTGCAAAGCATTTACCTGGGCAATTGTTAAATGACAGAAATATGCCATCACTGCTGGTTTCACAAAGCAAGCATTCTACTTTCAGCACCTTAAGAGTTAATCCATATGGGAGATGTACAGAATACCTTTAAAAGGCATGTGAAGCAATTTGAATTTCTCTCTGAATCAAAACTCAGACAGCTTTGTGGTACACTTGGATTTCCCTCTTGCTAAGTCATCCCTGTCCCACAGCTTCCATTTTGGTGCTGTTAAAATATATCAGCATTTGACAAGCAACAGCCACTTGACAACTATCTGCCATCCTCCTTCTCCTCCCACCTCTCCCCACTGCCAGGGGAATCATGGTGGGAACACTGGCTTAACACTGGGGGGGTTTTCTCAATGCTGGATGTTGAACCCCTGATCTTCTGTTGTTTAGCTCCACGTCAGAAATGTTGTCCCTGTTAAAGGGCAGCCTACAATCTCACCTCTAAAATGTTAGATGTCATGACTGTTAGAATCTATTTCAGTCAGTTGAAGCCTTTGAGAACAAATGCCTTTAACTCCTTCAAAATCAAGGCAAAAAATATGCCTGCATTTTGGGCAAGTAGGACCTGCTTTGCAAAGAATCACCACAGATGCTTCCAAGACATCAACAGAAGCACAAACCTTGTCCTTTAGCAGCAAATGTTGAATCCTTAGGGTTATCTAAACCTTTCTCCCTCTCCAGCCCATCTTCCATAATTAGGGCCTTTCACACCAGCCCACATCTCCATACTGTGCTGTTCCCCTTGAACAACAGCATACACGTTCTGACACCAGCACCTAAAACAGCATTTAAGACAGCAGTTACAAAGTGCTTTCTCTGAAGCAGCAGTTTTGTAACCACAGCCACAAGCTGATCAATGCTCTTACATCCCCTGTTTAGGATTTTTAGAAGTATTTATGCACTATGAACAAATTCAGTAGCAAAAATGGGACATATCAGCAGTTCAAGGAAAGATTAATTAAAGCTTGACAAGCAGGGAGAACTTGAACACAGAACGAAGAAGGCTTTCTCCTCCTCATCCTAGCATGTCTAAATGTCAGTGCAAGAACATCTAACAACCTTTTTCAACCTCTGAGCAAAATGCAGTGGAGCCCATAAAACACTGTGTTGTGTATTTTCAGTACAGATTCAAACACTCTCTTCTAATTAATATTAGAAAAAACAGTCTGATCAGATTCCTTGACCTACACAGTGCTCTCCCAGTTTAACTGGTGAAAATGGGACCGCTGCTAGGGAAAAAATTCAAGCAATTTAAGAAAAAGGGACTCCAGACTGACATTTTCTTGCAGAATTGTGATCTTCAAGTGCTGGCCTGGCAGACAAACTGGCTTCTTGTGGCACTCCTGCCATAATTCAGCCATGTGGCATGTGACAGCTCAGCTGGAAATTGGAAGGCTGACAGAGCTGCAGGGATTGGGATGAAGGGGCCAAGGAGTTTGGTTTCTCTAGTGTGTCCCACTCCTTGCTTCTGTGCCTTTTCTGGCTTTACTTCATACCCAATTTCTGCTCCCTTCCCATGCAACCCCAACCTGGCAAAGCCAAGAAAATGTGCATACTTCCCATGTCTAAGAGCACTTTACGGCCCAAGGCATTATCTTTGCTGTCAGAATGTGTGACCAGCACACCTTCTCCTGCAGCAGCTGACAACAGCCTGTGAGGGACCATAAGCAGAACTGCATAAAGTCTTCTCAACATTGACTAGAGCCCCTTTTGAAAAGTATTAGTTACACAACAAAAGAATAAAAAAACCAGCCATACAATCATGGGTTATTACTCACCTTTATAATTAAATTTCTGAACCATATTCCCAGACTTTGTATTGACTTGCTATATTTTAAAAGGAGGAAGCAGCCTTAAATATTGAATTATTTTATTCTTCTCCTTATTTTTTTATTATTTCAGTGATTTGTAAGTTTATTAAAACATGCTGAGGAGCAATGAGTGCAAAAGACCATTTGGGGTAACCGTGAACCCACTATTTCATATATTGCATCTGGACTCCCATACAGGCTATGTACTTAAGTGGGACAGCAAATATGTCACTAATTAAGCAAGTAATTCTTTCACACAGTCTCTAGTTCCCCTGGGAATCTCTATACTAACAACTTAACACCAGATTGCTAGTATCTCAAGTTTTCTAAATTTAAAAACATCCTTAAGGATCCAGGCCTTTTCCTGCATGAGTGAATGTTAATAACCACAGAATCATCTAACTTAGACTATTTCCCATTTAACAGCCTGTTGTCTTTCAGTTAAAATCAGCAATTTGCCTTGCAAACTGTGAACCATAAATTTCAAGTGATTCAGGGAAACAGGTTCTAGTCTATTTGTGCTATTAACATCCAGAGTAGCTCTGTGGCTCATCAAGCCTTTATTACTAGTTATGGTAGCTGAAGTAGGCAGCTGTGCCAAAGGTGGAAAAAAAGCAGTTTATGCCTTACATTGCTACTTGTCCATTCCCAGAAAACACTGAGTTCAAATCAGCCAGCCCCAGGTGTGTTCCCTGACTTTCCCCTCCCAGGCCTAGCAGTCATACTCAACAGGGTTCAGCTGTCATTTCTTTTAGATCTCCTTTTCTTTAGGAGCACACTTTCCTCAAACACTCACTATGAACAAGGACAAACAGGTTTTCTTCAGCCCTTTCCATCCAGTTTGAATTTCCCCAAGAAGCCTTTCCCAGAGATGTTAGCCACAGATCTACAGAGAACCCTGCTCTCAAGCACAAGAACGGCTTTCTTTCTGAAACTCTGCTTGCCTTGGCTGAACTTTTTCTCCCTTCTTTCCCTGGAAATAAACTGTCCCAGCAGAAGAATGACATGCTTAGCATAAACTGCATTTCTGCTGCACTTTCCCAAGTGGTGGATACAGTCATCTGGCTGGTTAGCTGTGAGAGCTGTCTATCCTGCACATCCAACCCAGAGCAGGAAACGCGATAAAGCTCTAATGTCAACTGCCAAACTCTAACAACTGCAAACAACATTTCCCCAGCACCACCATGATCAGGAACTTGGAAAGGTAAGACAGACACGTGGTAAAGACAAAAAAGGGCAGGGCTGAAGCTGTATTCTCACAACACCAACAGAGGTCTTCAGAAGCATTCCCAAAACTGGAATCCAGCTGTTACTGCTGTAGAAACCACACTACCCTGCTTAAGATATTGATACTTAGCAAGATACTTACTTCCTTCTAGCATTTGTATCCATGGGGCAAAGCTCTTAGGGCTTCTTTGGGCTCAATTCAGTGTTGACCAGAACCTCTTACTGCTCCAACTGTACAGCCTGCCCTACCTCACACACATGTTCATGCTTCCTGTTCTGTTCTCCAAGACTTGAGAGACCAGTCAGAACAAGGACAGTCACAGAATTAAATGCCAACATTCACATTCCAAATGGAAGAGAAAATGAGTAAGTGACACCAAATCCAATAGCTAGCTCAAAGCAACTAAGGGAAGCCAGTTGAATTAACAAGTATCAATACTTGCTGACACAGAGCAAAAGCAGCCATTTTTCTGTAACAGTTGCTTTTGTGTCCTGGCAAAGAAAGTGCAAGCCAGGCACAAATACTAGGCTGCTGAGAGGTGGTGAAGAGAGATGAAAGAGAACTTTACCAAATGGAAACATGGCTGGAAGACTTGGACACAAATACAAGCATACCAGCTTGGTGAACAATCTCAAATCATTCACACACTGCTTTGAATAATAACCCTGCATAAACATCACAGTTATTCTTCCTTACGAAGAGCTGCAGCCTAGGAAAGTTGGTTTGGGCAGCCAGGTAAGAAATATACAGTCACTCTACAGTGAAGTTTGCCTGTGATCAGTTACAGCTGCAGCAGCAAGGACAAAGGCTGTCAAATATGACAAGGAAAGCTGTTTTGAGTCTGCTCAACACTGCTCTTCATAAACATCTGTATATGATCTTATCATATGTGTCCCTGTCTTGAAGAAAGCTTTGAAAGGCCTGGAGTCCCCCACAGCTGCACAGGTGGAGACAGAGCAGAGCTCCAGAGATGACATGTACCACACATGGCAGCATGGATGTAGCACAAGTCTGCATCAAGTGTCATGAGGAAGACCCTGAGGACACGGGTATAATTAAGGTCCTTCTTCAGAATTCTTTGTGTAAGCCTCCTTTGGGCCCCCAGCCTGTGGGACACTGTCCCATTAGTAAGTTATCTGTTCTTTCCTTCAACATCAGTAGAGAAAAATAACTTCCATAAGTAAAGCCCACATCAATAAATTAGGAAAGAGGATGGGGGAAAAGACTGGCTCATAAAGCTCACATGACTTAATCCTTACCCTTTTATCAGCTTCTGCCAGCAAGAGAACAGATGAAGTTTATTTACTGTTCAGACATAATCTACTTAGTATTATGCAACATGCTGATACATATTTTTAAAAAATCAGTGCCATGATATCAAAATGCATCCGTTAAACAGATAAAGAATCCAATAACGAAGAGATGCCAACAGCTACTGAAAACTCATAACCACGGAGGAAGTTGCCTCTGTACCAAACTCCATTCACTATTTTTGTTGATGATCTAGCAGAAGGTAAAACCAGTACTGCTAAAGATAGTGGACTGGTAAATAATACAGCAGATAAGGCAGAGAGACAGTAATCTCAGCTGCTCAGGGTACAACCAATGCAAACAGGAGGTGCAGCCATTAAACAAAATGCAGCCAGACACCTTCCTGCACACCAGGTAGGTCACACTGGCTATGGACAAGGATTTAGAAGTTGGACACTTAACATTTGTTTCTAGTGTCACACTATGATCAAATGGAATCACTCTTCTGACCTACAAACTAAGAGAAGTTATCCCTCATGGGGCAATGGTGTTTTTTTACAGATTCCTTAGGACACTTGAGACAGCACATGAAGAAGGGCAAAGATGTATGCCACTCCTAAGAGACTCGTAAAAAACTGGTTAAGAAAAGAAAGCTCTTGGGAGTTGGCTTAAATGTGCTTTGTACTCACCTGTATCTTAACCAAAAAAAAAAGTTTGCAAGTAAAGATGGCATTAAAAATTCCTAGTATGAGGTATTGGCATGGTCAACAGTGGGATTCCCACATGGCTGGGGTGCCTGGATTTTACAAAGCAATACAGAAACTGGAAAAGGTTCACAGAGCACAGAAACTACTAAAAGAGAGAAAATACCCTACACAGAGAATCTGAAAGGGCTCAGTTGGCTTCATTTATTAAAAATAATATAAGAGGTAAGGCAATTACAACACATAAATCCCCTCAAAGGGAGGGACTATCAGTTATTTTAGAAGCCTCTTTAATCTAGCACTGAATAACCTAACAAACCAGTTGTTGGAACCTAAAGGCAAACTGAAAGCAAGACACCTCTCCCTCCCACACACTCCTTTCTAGTTTGTGTTAATTAAAAAGTGCCAGAAGTAGTGCATCTACCAATCTTCAGATCAAGTTGGCTGCTCTTTCTCACTGTTGTGCCCCAGTAAAATATGTATTATTAGCACACACAATTCCGAAGACTGAGACAAAAAATGCCTAGAATGTACGGAAAGTCAAACTAGACAGATTTGTCTTTAAATTATGGACCTGAAAATCCATTCTTCAGCAGATCAGCAAGTTCACAATACATTTGAGGGAACAGATGAAATGGGAGAGAAACATGGGTATTTAAGAGTTTCAGCTGCCCTCAGTATTAATGGCAAATGAGTTCTTAAACAAAACAAACTACAGTTAGGATGCCTTTTGTTTGCCTTCAGGATTTCAACTTATCTTTTTAAAAAACATCAGAGATTTAAGTTGTAACAAAAAGTAAAACTCTCTCTGATCACTTGTATTTACAAGCTGTCCTCACTAGATTTTTTAATTTGTTTCTTCTACAATGATAGAAAGTGTATATACAGCATTTGGTGCAAAGATGAAACTCAAGGCTCCAGAAACCACACAGTGAAAAATACTTTGGAAAACATGGAAAGGTTAGGTAAGACAGTCCAGCTGCTGAAAGAAACTAGTATGAGCCACAGTTCATAGTGGAGTTTGGGGCTGAGGTATTTTCCACTTGTGTTTTGTCAATAAATGGGACAAGAGGTGGCTGGCGATTGAAAAAGGGATTGTTTGGTACCAGGCAGACACACAAAGGTGTTCCTCACTTTTAGACTGGATCATTTAAATCCTGAGTAAAAACTACTACCCAGACTTCTGAAAAAGTTTCTGAGTGGCAGTTCAATAGTTGTGAACACTATGCACCAGAAGGGCCTTTGCTTTCTTAATAAGCCACATCAATTATCTGGGAATTGGATCTAATGCTCCCCCTCCCTAATAAACTGCCTGCAATATAGATGGCAATCATGTCTGAACAGTATCAAAGTCCCAAAGCTGAAAGGTTAAGCAAACAAAAACAAAAAATCCCAAAGCTTTTGCTTTCTCTTACTTCAATGGGAAATGACTAAAACTAACCACTACCTTCCACAAATTCTCATCCTCCAAGCCTGTTCCACATATTCCTCCTCATCACAGAAATACATCTCAGGTAAAGGCTAACAAGACAGGCCATTTTCTTACTGTCTCTGAAGGCTGTGATACAACAGCATCAATTTCTAATCATCCATCTTAATACACACGTGTGCTGCACATGGACACCAGAGCAGGTCCCAAACAAGCTGCTTCATGCAGTATCTGCAAAGATCTGTCTATACAGCAGCCCTTCTGCTTTCAGGCACAACAAGGCCAAGGCAAGTCACTGCAGGCCCAGGCCAGTCAACATCAGTAATGTTCCCAAAGTCCCCAAAGAACATGGAGCAAAATTCCTCCTGTTTCCTCTTCCCCTTAGACTAGAGCAGTCTATAGGCCAAAGCAAGATTTCACATGATCCAAGTGCTCTGAAACTCCGTGGTGATTTAGAAATGCCATGTTCAACAGCATACCACTTCTATCTCCAGCAGGCAGCAGGAACACATCCCTGAGCAAGCACAACAATTTCAAATACATCAGCAATGTCCTACGAGAATAACAGAGATAAGTAAAGCACCAAGACACCAGTTTTTCTTTGAAAACATATATTGCATATGTGACCTCTTTTTTGGCATCACACAGACCAGACCATGTATTTTGCTTTTCTTTTACAAAAACAAAAAACCACATTTATTTCTTGGAGACAAGAGAAACAAGTCTTATCCCACAGAGCTCCTATCAGCTGGGGCATTTAAGACTATTCAAATCACAGTGAGGAGATGAGACCCTGTAGGTAAATTCAGCCACATACTTTCCAGAGGAGGGTCTCTTCCGTTTAGTTTTATTTGCTAAGCTTTACTCTGGCTTAAAGCTGACAGCCCATCTCCTGAATATCTCACATAACTCTTCACAAACATGCAAAAGCCAGGACAACCCCAGCCTGCTCTCAGCTTCCCCCTTTCAACCATTGTAAGATTCTTCTGACTACAGACAGCAAGTCAGCTGCTACAGAAAACTTTATCTGAAGTATTCCCTGTGCAAAAAATAGCCCCCAAAACTAACCTGAGAGATGCAGACTTCAACTCACTTGATGAATGGAGGACCTATTGCTTCACTTCTGATTTAAAGACTCTTCTGCAGCTTCGGCCTGCCCGAATCTCTTGCCAGCACTTAACCTTGTGATTTAATTTTCTGCTTGTCCTTCTCCAGTATGCTAGCATTTTGTGGAAAGCTTTCTCTTACAATCCTGACCCAAAAATGAGCAATCATTTTGAAAATCAAATTCTTCTTCTAGCAGCAGGCTATCTTCTGTCTTTTCATAATTGGCAACATACCTCACCAACACTGCATATTGCTGTTCAGCAGCTACACTGAAGATTTTACCTGTGAAACCACAGATCAGATTTTACAGATTTTTAAGGCACTTATTTAGCAACAACCAACAAAACATCAATGGGAAAAATAATATACCCTTTGCATTGCTTCTCTTTATTCATGGTTCAGACAGAATTCATCAGATTCAAAAAAAAATTCTGTGGAAACAAGGCAAAGCCTCTAATAAATGTTTTTGATTTAAAACCACCCCAAATCCCATTCCCTTTAACCAAAAGTTAGATCTTAAAACATGGAATAGATGAGTGTATTTGAAAGTTCATGGTGCAAAATAGAGGAGGATGGCAAAACCTCCTCCAATTTGTCAAAAACCCCACAGCTATCCCACTCTTTACATAAACACAGTCTTCTCCCTTCCCTTTTTTCTCTCTGCTTCTATCCACCCTGCAACAAAATCAATATATACGAACAGCAGCAGCAGCTTTGATGATAGGCAATGATCCTTTTTGGTATCAGTCTGTGACAAGATCGTTGATTCTCTAAATTACATCATAGCTGTGTAAAATACGCAGTGATATCCCAGACGTGGACTCTTCACACGCGCTGTCGATACCTCAGCCAGATCCACACTGCTGTTGCAGCAAGGGCCAGGCCTGGCACAAGAATGGCTGCTAGAGGAAGCCCACCTGATTCTCCATCTCCTCGATGACCCACAGGGCCATTCTGTGGCTGCAACTACAAGGAAAAAAAAATTATTTATGTCAGAACCCATAACAAGAGAGCCCCCAGCTCTGTGTCTGGACCAGGTGGTTCTGTAGGAATGTTCAAAATGGCTTTCCCGGGTACCTGCGGACTCCACACATGAGGGTTAAAACAGCTTTGGATGGACTGAACTTAACTGCAGAGTACCCAGTCATCTTCATGTTTCTCTGCCACTTTCTAAACTAGGACTCAAGTGGAGCAGGACACACAACTGAAGAAATGACATACACACACCCAGTCACACCTTGATGCACTTGCCACCACACCATTTCCTGCTCTCTTTACCAGGAAAAGACATCAGTAATTCTCTCGGGTTTTCTTACGTGCCCTATACACTGGCCCAGAAGACTTACTCCTTTGTTAAGGGAGTAGAAAAGGGATCTCAACCCACCTCTCCCCACCAACACACTTCAGGTAGATCAGTATTTCTTTTGTCAACTTCCATGCTAGCTGGGGATTAAGGGTTCATCTCTTTTTGTATCTAAAATGGTACCCGTATACTTAAACTATAACAGTCCATATTTCCTATTACTGTAAAATCATTTATGTTGGAAAGATCTCTAAGATTACCAAGTCCAACCATTAACCCAGCACTGCCAAGTTTACCATTAAACTAAGCACCCCATCTGAACGTTTTTAAATGCCTTCAGGGATGGTGACTCAACCACTTCCCTCAGCAGCCTGTTCCAGTGCTGACAAGCTTTTCAGTGAAGACATTCCTAATATCCAGTCTACACTTCCCCTGGTGCAACTTGAGGATGTCTCCACTTGTCCTGTCATTGGCTGCCTGGGAGAAGAGACCAATCCCCACCTGGCTACAGCCTCCTGTCAGGCAGTTGTGGAGATTGATAAGGTCTTCCCTAAGCCTCCAGGCTAAACACCCCCAGCTCCCTCATCAGACTTCTGCTCCAGATCCTCCCCCTGCTTTATTACCCTTCTCCAGACACGTTCCAGCACCTCAATGTCGGTCTCGTAGCGTTGAGCTGCAAACACATTTCAACACTAACATAAGTGACAGCTCTGAAACGAGAGTTCTGTCTCCAGTAAGATTTTGGCCACTGAAATAAAACTGGGCAACCTGAGATTCTGTCTTCACACAGAAATCTTTACTTCTGAGAAAGGAGATCAGTGAGCAAACACAACATAGTCCATCAAAACAAAGACTTGGGAACTTCTCCAAACTCACCTTTTCACTGACACAAAGGTTACACTGGTTACAAAGTAATACAAAGATGATTACAGTCAATGCGGGAAGGTCATAGGTCACACAGAATTTTTATATGCATATGTCACACTGAACACCTGGGCACAGTACTCTTCTTCCTCCTGAAATAGCCACCAATCACAGAAACCAGTCTAAAGTGAGCCAGAAACAGCCCTCAGGCACAGATGAAACGTACCCTGCGCTGAATTTTCAGAGACACGTAATAGCCCGCGTTCCTGAACAGTTCCACAGCATCCCTGTGCCGCAAATCCTTCAAGTCTTTGCCATTGATCTAGCAAAAAAAGGAAAAGGAGAACCACATGCTTAAGGTAAAAAAAGCAAATTTTTTAATGATGCAGGCTAACATAGAAAGGATAAGACATAAAAATCTTCATCTTTCACAAAATACTGCATTTAGGGCATGATACTATAATCAGAGAGATCCTAATTAATTAACTAATTAATATTATAGATGTATTTTTATATGTTGAGATAAAGCATGAGAAACTCCAAGCAAAAACCCAGATGTACTGAAGAAAACTACCTAGAAGCAAAGTAAGAATATAAGACCACGGTTGTGACAACAGCAGCTTCTGATGTTGTTGCTTTACTGGAAACAAAACAAAGGTGTGATTCTGACAGCTAATGAAAATAAAAGAGCAGCTACAGCAAAATTATTTTGAGTCTTTTCCCATGTTTCCTCCACTGGTGTACCTTTGAAACCTCTCTGTTTGAGAAAGTATTGTAGACATGCATTTATAAGTGCACTGATGTAACAAAACCAACAAAAAGAATTACTTACATATTTACTGGCATCCACTTGCAAGTGTTAGGATTTTTCTTAATTTAAAATAATGTATCATGGTACAAGGTTTTATAACCTACTTGATTTCATTCACTAAGTGCTTATATTCATCCTAATTTTCTATTTTCATCCCCATTACCCCTAATTGTATCCCCTAAAATCACATCCAGTGGCTCCCTTCTCTTCATATTTAGAAACCCCAAATACAAGTACATAAATATTAAACTGTCAAGGAAAAAGAGAATAAGATTCTCTGTTTAACTTAATAACAATTTCTGGATCAATAACAGCCTCCAATTAGTGTAAAGCAGTTTATAGAGGCTAAAAAGATTACATGTGGAACATAATAAGCAAGTGTAAAATAAAAGTAGGGAATTATAAAAAGGTTGTGCATCATACTAGGAGAGACTACTTCTTCACCCATCACTTTGTAAAGCTTTTTTCTTGCATGATTGCCAGCTGTCTGAAGAACCAGTGGGTGTGAACATCAGACACTTGAAAACAATTTTCTAAAAGGAGAAGCAGCCTATGTTATTCTTGAGGAGCTGAAATGAAGAGAAGAATTTAACAGCCTAGAGGTTTTATAGTCTAAAAATCCCCCTGTGCAAAAGAATCAGAAATTATGGATTACCAGTTAAAAAACTGAAACTGAAGAGGTGGGAAATCTTTATTCACATGTGTGTAAATGATAATCCATTGTGAACAAGAGAAGGTCTGATGGATTCTAAAATCTTAGTGAGGCAAGTCACAGAGGAAACACAAACACAGCACCAGGGAGCACTTCTGTGGCAAAGCAGGAAGGCAGAAGAGATGAGTCCATGTGTAGAGGCACCCACCTCTAGTGGTCAAAGCTCTCCCCAGATCCCCAAGACAACTCCTCCATGGAGTTTGCTTGGCATCATCTAATTCATGCACCACATCCTTCCTCTCTGTGCACTGGGATGGAAAACCTGCCCTTCAAATCCCATCCCTGACCAAGAACACAGGGGGCAACAGAAGAAAGAAAGGGCTTACCGCTAAAATTTTATCTCCTTCCTGTAATCGGCCATCAAGGTAAGCTGCCCCATCCTTTTTGATCCATCTGACATAGATGCTGCTGTCATTGGCAATGTACTGCTGATCTGTCCCACCAACAATGTTGAAGCCCAACCCTAAGGTAAACCAAAGAGAAAGCTGATGAGAAAAAGCTCAAAGCTTCAAACATTCTTGCTGTCTTGCTTGTTGGGGACTGCACCCTCCCACATTGTCTTGCTTTCTTCATCATCCAAAAACTCACAGCAGGCAAACCTGCATCATCCTTTCCAACCACCTTTCCACTGCCTAGAAAAGTTATTCTCATGAAACTGGTCTTGAAAAGAAGAGGAGAGACACCAAATGCCTGAGGACCTGGACACTTCATTACACAAAACACGTGTGAGCTGTTTTCAGGTGGGTGCTGGGGAATACTGAGGGATGTGCCATCATTTCTGAGACACCGACTCAGCCCTCGGCAGGAATGCACTTCTTCAGCACAGCATGAGAGAAAATGAAAGTATTCTGCATTTCACATGAGCTTACAGTAAATCACTACCTTTGAGCTACAAGAAATCACCTCTGACAAGCATTTTCTGAGCTAGGAAACAGGATAAGGAAAGGCCAGGAGCGTTAGACCCTGTCTACAGACAGGAAACAGGCAAGCAGAACTGTGCTACCAGCTTGAGGGCAGAGAGCTCTGAAGGCTCCCCTTCCACATCTCAGGAGTGGAACTGCTGTGCTTTGCCTCCAAGAATAAGATTAGGTTACATGAAGCTACTTCAAATCGTACACAATCACTTTGTTCTGGTTCATGAATTCAAACACGATAGGAAATAAAGAAAAAGTTCACAGATTTAATGAAAAACAAAAAGGATGACACATACATTTAATAGAACTAATGTCCACTTCACATTTTTGCAATTTGGTATTGTTCTTTAAAGGAAGCCTGAGTTACAGATATCTAGCTGGATCCAGCTTCTGGATTAAAGCTAAGACTCCTTGTTTCATCAAAACGCAAAAGAACAAATTGAATTTAAAGTCTAGAAACCAAAAGATTATGAGAGCACATTCCCCACTGTACATGCAGCTAAGTTTCTCTCTAAATAAAAATGCATGACAAGGGACAGAAAAGATTCCCTAAAAGGCTTGCAATGAAAAAAGAAAGAAAAGTCAAAGAAAAAGAAATCAAATACACAATCAAAGTAAATGGAAAAAACCCCAACTTTTTTTTTTTTCTGACATAAACCAGTCATCCAAAAGCTATTGTCAAGAACAGCTGAGGGCAAATTCTGCCCACGTTCAGCCAGGCTGATTTATTTGTTTTCGCTTTCTTTCTGATTTTCTCTCAAAGTTGGGATTGGAAACCTTGGGAAGGAGAGTTTCAAATGAAAGTAAAACCACCTTATGCCTGCTGGGAAGCAGCATTTTAAATTAGTCACAGGAGATCAAAGCATTTAGAAAATGAGTCATGGTATTTTAAGTGTGCATCTACAGCTGGGAAGTAAAGAAATATTAGCAGCAATTTTGCCACACCTTTTTTTTTCCTTCCCTTCCTGGCAGCTTCAGATAAGTGAGGAAAAAAATGAAACCAAGAGAAAATTGAAAATATACCGACATTTCAACTAGAATAATACCTATTCCATGAAGGGTCAGCTGTGCACAGTAATACATCTTTCAATAGAAAATGAAAAGAAAAAAAATTAAAAATCCACACTCCTAAAAATTATTTGCCATAAAGCCAGTAACTCAGGAAAGGGGGAAATCAATACTACAGAAAGTATAAGGTTTAATCAACACTTATTAAAAACCCTGAAAGAAGGAATCGGGGTCTCAGAACACATTGATTCTCTCATATATAAAACTCCTCAAATAGGTGTATATATCTATATATGGAAAAAAACTACATACTTTGCAACTTTTTACCCATGATTGGAAAAACAATCAAGAATCACAGTTTTCATCAGCAGAGGCAGATCTTCGTGACAAAGAGGCAGCAGCTCGTGCTAGACCAAGTTAAGTCTTCACACAGCTTTTTCACTTTGTCTTTCCTTTCCAGCACTCAGGCTTCACTCTGACTAAAAATATCTTCCCTATCAATCCTCAAGCTCTTTGCTATTCTCTCCCTTCCAGTTCATGCAGCCACAGAGACACAGAACAGCTGGAAGAAAAGGAGCAAGGGGAGAGAGCACATAGCACTAAATCTCTTCTCTACAAGGGACCAGAAGCAGAATGGCAGGGCTTTAAAAAAGCAGGCTCCTGGCTACACTTCTGACTCTCCCTGAGGCTGCAGACCTCCCAGTGTCTCACTTGCCCTCTCTGAACTAAACAAGTCCATCAAAAACACCTTAAAAAAAAAGACTGGCAGGATTAGGAAATGAGTGACTGAACATAAGAAAATTTGAAAAAGAGACAAAATATACACGGTCCTGCCACTGGAAATACATTCACAATCCATGCAAATCTTGCCAGAGATGTTTAGCATTAGACCTATTTTTAAAGTTGCAGTCAAAACTACAATTCAGGGGATTACAGGATCCAGTTATACTTCACAGATAACAGTGTTTTGTTCCTTCCACAGAAATGAATAATTCACACAGCATCAAGGCCTTAAGGGGCTGTAGGACCTTCAAATCAAGTAACATAGTTAGAAACCTAACTCTAAAGATGCACAGGCCATCTCAGTGAGTGGACAAATGCTGCTTGTGGTAATCGAGACTGAAATCACAGTGGACACATTCAAGACCATTCTCAACTCTGCCCTTTAACATTCCCTTACACCTTCCTTAAAATTTTAGGTCCCCAGATGTATGGAAACAGCCTTCCCATCAGAACTGGCTTCATTTGGCACAGTTTTCACTGACAAGCACAGCTTCATTAGTTTAAGTTCATGGCTATGCAGGTAGGGCTACACAGCTTTCAGACCAGAGGCCAAGCTGGAGAACAGGGCAAGCAAAGGGCTGATCCCTGGGCTCATACCCCGAGTTCTGATCACCAGCATGAGGGCCAGGACCAACTCCAGCCTTGCACGGGACCCACCTCCACCCCAGAGAAGGGAAACACACACGCCAACAACTTGGGTGCTGGAGGTCTCTGGGGAGCCCATGGAGCCAAGGCTGGCCAGCAGCCACACCCAGCAGCTGTGCAGAACAGAAGGGCTGCCACGTTCTTATTTATGCTTGTTAATTAAAGAGAAAGTCTCACACACTAAATAAAGACAAGCCTAGCTCCAAAAGCCCCCCTGGAGCCTGCCATTCTCTACAGCCAGGATTTTGCTCCAGAGCTGTCCATTTGGTGCCAACTTGCCTCACTTCTGAAAGTGTGAGTTGAATGGCACCACAAATCCTGTAAAAATAAAAGGTTTCCATGAGCGCACCTGCTGTAGTGACATGAAAAGCAAAGCAAAAAAAATGCCCCACGAACTGCCCTATTCCCTCTTCCTTCCAGCCTATGCTCCTCTCTCTCACGGTACCCTGCACAAGGAACGCCAAGCTGACAGTACGGGGCATGGCCACCTGGGCATATGATTTTCAAATGGCCCCTGACTCAGGAGTGCAGCGCGGCTGGGCGCTCAGCGGCTGCCGCCTTGCTTGGAAGGACCAGGAGCTCCACCGGAGACGGCAACTCCCCGGGAAAACCAGAGGCGACACCAGGGGCGAGCTCTCCGCAGGGACACCGGCCTCTACCGGAGCTCCCGCAGAGCACCGACCCACACCCAGCCAGCTCTCCCTCACGCAGGACACGAGCTTTTCCCGCAGCAGCGTATCCG